>CM038141.1:62125213-62135213 GCA_021437245.1 Aegilops speltoides | reverse complement strand
TGGGTCGGCCAACCCGAGGGTCATCTTTATTTTAGCCCCGGGCGGTGCTTGTCTAAGTGCTGGTCCGAACCGAGTAGACTGCGGGGCCCCCTCGGGGAAACTTGAGGTCTGGTTTTACTCGTAGGATATCTCATCCGGTGTTGCCCTGAGAACGAGATATGTGCAGCTCCTATCGGGATTGTCGGCGATCGGGCGGCTTTGCTGGTCTTGTTTTACCATTGTCGAAATGTCTTGTAAACCGGGATTCCGAGACCGATCGGGTCTTCTGGGAGAAGGTCTATTCTTCGTTGATCGCGAGAGCTTGTCATGGGCTAAGTTGGGACACCCCGCAGGTATAAACTTTCGAGAGCCGTGCATGCGGTTATGTGGCAGATGGGAATTTGTTAATGTCCGGTTGTAGATAACTTGACACCAGATCCGAATTAAAACGCATCAACCACGTGTGTAGCCGTGATGGTCTCTTCTCGGCGGAGTCCGGGAAGTGAACACGGTTTCTGGGTTATGTTTGACGTAAGTAGGAGTTCAGGATCACCTCTTGATCATTGCTAGCTTCACGACCATTCCTTTTGCTCCTCTTCTCGCTCTCATTTGCGTATGTTAGCCACCATATCATGCTTAGTCGCTGCTGCAACCTCACCACTTTACCCCTTCCTTTCCCATTAAGCTTTGCTAGTCTTGATACCCATGGTAATGGGATTGCTGAGTCCTCGTGGCTCACAGATTACAACAACAGATTGCGTGTACAGGTTATGCGATGATCATGACGCGAGAGCGATGCTTGCTTGCGTTGAGTTCTTCTTACGCTTCTTCGATCGGGGATAAGTTCGGTCGGCAGCACTGGGCTAGCAGGTGGATGTCGTTTGAGCTTTGTTTGTGTTTCATCCGTAGTCGGATGTTGCTCTTATGCATGATGTATTGTTGTATTCGTGTGGCATTGTTTGCCTTATGTATGTATCCCCATCTATTATGTAATGTTGATGTAATGATATCCACCTTGCAAAAGCGTTCCGATGTGTGGGTCTATCCTTGGTGGGACCTTCGAGTTCCTTTTGGATAGGGTCGCATATTGGGCGTGACAAGTTGGTATCAGAGCCTCGACCGACCATAGGAGCCCCCTTGTTTGTTGGCCGTTGTTGAGTCTAGAAAAAAACTATTTTGAGTCTTAGGATTATATATATCGGAGAGTAGGATTCTTTTTACTCCTCAGCCCCCTTCGTCGCTCTGGTGAGGACTCCTGACGTAGATGTTTTGACTTTCCTCTCCTCAAATTTCACTAAAAAAATTTTGGATCACGCGGGTATCTTGGAATCATTCCGATATTCTTATGACGAGAACATTGTTCTTGGTGCCTCCTGACATTTAGGGGTTGTGGCAGTGTCCCGGGGAGTTGAGCTCCGAGGTGTTGTCGTCATAAATTTTATCGTTGAAGTTCTGGAATACCTGAGTTTTGCCGACCTCGAAAATCTCTTTTATGCAGTTGTTGGTGAGATAACCTCGACGTCACCCAGTACTGGGGAGTTCGGGAGTATTGCCATAGCTCGTATAACGGATGCTTTTTGAAGGTTGAGGTACACGATTTCCGAAGGTTTCTTGGTTATGTGTTGACGGATGGATACAACTTGGATGTAGGTATTGCTAGTTTGGGTGAGATATATTGCTTCCCCTGTATCCCCAACACCAGATTGCATAACCAGAAAGTTTCGGGAGTTTATAGGTGGGAACTCAAGTAGCTCCTAGAATATCTTTCCGACAGATGCATGATATGGGATCGGGTAAATCTCTATCATATGTATTTGTTCCGGCTTATTCTGCAAGCCAAATCCATTGTTTTGTTTTATTTGTGGTATTCGAGTTGCTTCAATGTCAAGAGTTGATTCCATACCTTTCCTAAACGGTGTTCTCATATTGCTATGTGAATACTAATCCTTCGTGATCATCGAGATTGCATGTCAATTCTTTCCAACCAGTGCGCTTCTCTTCGAGATGATCCCATCATTCTCCCCATCCGCAAGATCAATTCTAAGTTTTCTCAACGGTGTTTGTTTCGTTTATCCCAAGTTGTCTTTGTTTTTCCCCACCCTCCCACCCTTTTTCTTCAAGGACTCAGATTTCTTAATCATGTATCCTTTTATTTGTGGGAAGTCTCTTCATTCTTTTCTTTCAATGTTCTTATCCGGTGATTTCCCATGAAGATGCTCAACAGTTTCAAGTTCATCATCCTTCATTGTTATTTCTTCTCCGGTGGATTCAATTCAAGCTTTCAGTGTTGATCATATTCCTTTCCTCGTGTCAAATGCTTTCTCATGCCGGTGCACCTCTCAATCACTCACCTCTTGCTATTCATTTGTTCCAGAGTGTTGAAGATATCTCAGAAGATTTGTGTTTCCATTCTTAATCCGTTCAAGCTATTTGGGGATTGTTATCTCATTCAAGCCATTTAATTCAACCGGTGCAATCTCTCTTTAAAATCATTTTCAATGGTGTTTTCTTTTGAGTGGGCCCTAACCCACAGGTCTTTTCCCAGGATCTTACCTGACTCTTCTAATTATTCCGAAGCCATTCCTAATTCTTTTCGAGTTTGACGTAAGAATGAATTCATCAGTCAGATGTCGTCTCCAAGATCGCTTTCAAATCATTTTCATCTTTGGCTCAACCTTTCCTCTTTTAATCCTTCCGGAGTGCCTCAATAATTTGGGGGTGTTTCTCCTCGTCATTCTTGGATTTTGAAGACCGAAGAAGGGTTCCTCTTAAATCCTTACCCGTTCTTCCAAAGATGCGTAGTTCAAGTTCGATGCCATCCTATCATAATTGTTTTTGATTGTGGGAATTCTTTTCACCCATCCGGAGCATTTCATGAGTTGTTTCCATTTGTTTCCTCCGAAGGCCATCATGTCATAATTCTTCATTCTCAGTGTGTAGCTACCATTCTCCAAATCTTACCAGTGCATCGTTTAAATATCCTCTAATCAGTTCATGATCTCTTTGTTCTCATGTATCTAAATCCCCTCAAGTATCTTCATTCGTTTTCCAATTCTTCTCGGTGAATTGTGCCTTTGCTACGTTCATTTTCAATTCTTACGGTGGTTCGTTCAAGAGTTCTCTTTCTTGGTTATCGTATCAATTCATTTGTTCTTTCGTTGTTTCAATTCCACCGGTGGTTCCATCAATACCTTCTCAAGTTTACGCTATATCCCTCTTAATCCTTTCTACGGGAATAAGTAGTATGCCAAATCCATTGCTTGTCATCAATTTAATTTGATGAAGGATAAGCGTACAATAAATCTTATTCTTATTTCCTCGAGGTGATTAATTCTTTTCTTCCGGAGTTTATTCATGATGAATAAATTCTTGATTACAAGTGATTCATCTTTCTTTCCGGAGATGGTCATCATATAACATTCTCGGTTCGAGATGCTTCATCTTTTCTTTTCCGGAGTTCCAAGTTTTCCGCATTATCGTTGCGAAGCTCCATCTAAATCATTGCAAGGCTTCACCTTGTGTTTTCAACTTCTCTTTCTTTCTATCATTCTTTTATTGCCGGAGTTCTTCATGGAGGCTCAAGGTGGTGGTTCATCAAGGATTCTTTTCATTCTTCAATTGTTCTTCAAGTTTTCTCTCAAAGTTATGATTCGCCAAGCTATTCTCTAAAAATAAACATGGTGCTCAACACATGTTTTGTTTTGTGGAGTTCAAGCATTCTTCATCTTGCATCCGAAGTGCAATTCTTTCTACCTTATCTTTTGAGGTGGTGTTATGTCACTCTTGACAATTTCCTTATGTTTCATGATTCATATTGTTGTCAAGAATGAGGTATTTTAAATCCATCAATCCCTTTGTTGGAGTTATCTTGTGTCATATTTCACCTAAAGCCTTCCCTAAGGAATGTTGCTATTTGTGGTGCTTATCTATGATACAACTTATCTCTTTATCACCTCGGTGGAAGAAGCTTTCTCTCTTCCGTGGCCGGTTGTCACCTCATAATTTTGAGATGTTTTCCATAAGCCCACAACAAGCTTGTGCTTCTCGTTGTTGATTTTCCAACAACTCCGTTCGATTCTTCTTCTGCAAGGATGCTTTCCAAGTTCACTTGTGGCAAAAGTTTTCATTTTCTTCTCCGCCCCTTATCCCAACGGTCTAACTTCTATTCTTTCGTTACAGAGGCATTGTGATGTTGTGCTCTTCACCCATCACCTCGTTTTGTGAGGATCGTGTTCTTTTCTTGCTTATCTATTTAACCGGAGTGTTGTATCATCTCTTCAATATCTTTTCATCTCATCAAGTTTTCTTCTCTTTTCTACCGGAGTGCTGTCCAAATTCTGTCATTCTTGTTCCTTGGCTATCTCATTATACCGAGGTGGTCATATTCTTTTCGTTCGTGAAGCTCTTTTTTCCATGTCTTTCAACCTTCAAGTCCTCGCAATAATCCTTGTTCCTCTTTTCTAATGGATTGTTTGCAATCTCGTTCATCTCTGTTGTACTCTTTCTTTTAAATTACTCAACCTCTCATGGTTCGTGGTTTCACTCGTTCGACATAGAAGCAACTTTGTTTTACCTCTCCTCTTCCTTTCCCTCCGGTGCCATCCTAGATCTCGGGACGAGATCCTCTCGTAGTGGTGGAGTGTTGTAACGCCCCGGATACAACTTTCCATATTCATAACTCCAACTCTTGCCTTTTCCGGAGATGTGATATGATATTTCCTTTGTGGTTGGGTTTTTGCCTTTTGTTTTACATTTTGCTCATCGTCATGCATCTCATCTCATAGCATCTTGCGCATTGCATCTGCATGTTTTCATAAAAACTTGCACCCATTCGTAGTTGCCGCGTTCCCCTTGCCTCCTTTGACCGTTCCGAGACCAACCGAGTTTCTCGTTTCCCTCTGGTTTGACCACTTTATCTCTTTGCACAGCCATGGACTCCTATTCGCAACCTCGCGCACGTCCGAATGCTTCCCGAACCCGACCCGCACAGTCATGACCGTTGAGTCCGGATCATCCCCAAACATCTATAAAACATCCCCATTTTCTTATTTGGACTCCCTAGCCTATTTATTCGCGTCCGTCCGATTACGATCGGAGGGACGAGGTAGCCCCTAACTTAATCCGTGATGTATATATTCATCCACCCCTAGCCCATTTTGGCGAACCCTAAAAATCCTCTCCCTTGTCCCGTCGCGCCGCCGCCACTAGCTCCACTCAAATCCCACCTCGGGATCCTCCCAGATCCCCTTCGCTCCAACAAGCCATCACCGAAACTTCCAAATCCATCCCTGCTCAATCTCGTCGGGATCGAGGCTCTCTCCCGTCAGCCGTGCTCCTTCCCGAGCAGCGCACCCCGACGCCTCCTAGTCGCCGCAGCCGCGCAAGCACCCATGGAGGCATGCATCCTCAAGCCCGTGCTCCTGCTCGACTCAGCCATCCATCGCGCCGCCAATCTCGCGCAGCTCTGCTGGAACCCACCAGCCCAGCAGCGAGACCGAGCCCCTGTCTCTGCACCTGTGCTCAACGCCCCCTCTTCCCCGACGTTGCTGCCTCGCAGGAGCTTCCCGAGCCGGAGCTCGTCCGCGAGCAGATTGAGCAACAGCGGCCTCCAGGACCTCTGCTCCTCCTCCCTGTCCTCCTCTCTTTTTTTCCGGCTCCCTCTCTCGATTTCTCTCTCTCTCATGTACCTCTCTCTCTCAGGTACACATGAGCAGGGACGCGCGCCATGGATGCCTCCTCGAGCTCCAGTTCGCGTCTGGCCCGTTCTGGACAGGATCCCCTCTGCTCTGCCGCCTGATCCGGTCGCTCCGCCTTGGATCCGGCCGGTTCCGCGTCGCCTCCCCATGACCGAGAGCCCGCGCCGGCCATCTTCCTCGCCGGGGTGCCCCGCCAAGTTCCCTCTGCTGCACCGGCGCCCTGCTCGCCTCCTCTGTTTCGCCCCTGTACGAGGTGGACGAGGGCTCGCTCGCGTTGACTGACCGCGCCTCCAGATCCAGCCCAGCACAGATCCACAGCCTCAAGGCCCAACGTGGCGCCTTGAGCCTAGCAGATTCGGCCCATCTCATGTTTTTTTCCCTGAACGATTTTGCCATTTAAACCAGTGCATTAATAATTACAGAAAAAGCCATGATTTTAAATTACTCACAACTAAACAACCGTGCATCGGATTAAAATGATTTATATATGAAAAATGCTTAGTTTTTCATCTAGTTTCATAATATGCTGCTTTCATCTATGTTAAAAATGTTTAACATGCTGTTTATGTTTATTTTGCATAATGCCATGCTAAAATGATTTATATCATAACTAAATAACCGTTGCTCCGTTTTAAATAAACTTTATATGTAAATGGGGTGGAAAAATGCCTAGATTAACATGGTGCACTTTGTTTTATTGTTCAACAACTTTAAAATATGTTTTAGGGCAGAACAGTACCAAATTCTAAATATGCACATGGGGATTTTCCGAATTGTTGTTTGTTGTTCGGCCTCATTTAAACTTGCCTAGGTAGGTAGTTTAATTATGCTTCACCTCTTGCCATGTTTATAACAACATGTAATATTGTTGTGTTCATAACCAAGAGTGAACTAAATAACTTCGATGTGGTGTTTTCATCAATATGCAACTCGTTGCATATTGAGCTCCACTTAACTTGTAGTATTGTGTGTTGCACTTTGCTATGCCATGCCGCATTAAACCGGACATGCATCATACTTGATTGTGCATCATGCCATGATTATGCTTGTGTGTTTACCATGTTGTTTGCTTCTTTCCGGTTTACTTCTCTCGTTAGCTTCGGTTTCGTTCCGGTAATGTTGCGATTGTGAGGATTCATTCGACTACTCCTGTTCGTCTTCTTCATGGACAGGTTCTTCTTCCTAGCGGGATTTCAGGCAAGATGACCGCTACCCTGGATCTCACTACTATCATTGCTATGCTAGTTGCTTCGTTCTATCACTTTGCTGCGCTTCCTATCATTTGCTCTTCAAGCCTCCCAAATTGCCATGAGCCTCTAACCTTTTTCACCCTTCCTAGCAAACCATTGTTTGGCTATGTTACCGCTTTGCTCATCCCCTCTTATAGCGTTGTTAGTTGCAGGTGAAGTTGAAGTTTGCTCCATGGTGGACAGGATTTTGGTTGGGATATCACAATATCTCTTATTTAATTAATGCATCTATATACTTGGTAAAGGGTGGAAGGCTCGGCCTTATGACTGGTGTTTTGTTCCACTCTTGCCGCCCTAGTTTCCATCATACCGGTGTTATGTTCCCGGATTTTGCGTTCCTAACGCGGTCGGTGATTTATGGGACCCCCCTGACAGTTCGCTTTGAATAAAACTTGTCCAGCAAGGCCCAACCTTGGTTTTACCATTTGCCTCACCACCACCTATACCCTTCCTTGGGTCGGCCAACCCGAGGGTCATCTTTATTTTAGCCCCCGGGCGGTGCTTGTCTAAGTGCTGGTCCGAACCGAGTAGATGCGGGGTCCCTCGGGAAACTCGAGGTCTTGTTTTACTCAGAGGATGTCTCATCCGGTGTTGCCCGAGAACAAGATATGTGCAGCTCCTATCGGGATTGTCGGCGCATCAGCGGCTTTTGCTGGTCTTGTTTTACCATTGTCAAAATGTCTTGTAAACCGGATTCCGAGACCGATCGGGTATTCTGGGAGAAGGTCTATTCGCTTCGTTGATCGCGAGAGCTTGTCATGGGCTAAGTTGGGACACCCCGCAGGTATAAACTTTCGAGAGCCGTGCCCGCGGTTATGTGGCAGATTGGAATTTGTTAATGTCCGGTTGTAGATAACTTGACACCAGATCCGAATTAAAACGCATCAACCGCGTGTGTAGCCGTGATGGTCTCTTCTCGGTGGAGTCCGGGAAGTGAACACGGTTTCTGGGTTATGTTTGACGTAAGTAGGAGTTCAGGATCACCTCTTGATCATTGCTAGCTTCACGACCGTTCCTTTTGCTCCTCTTCTCGCTCTCATTTGCGTATGTTAGCCACCATATCATGCTTAGTCGCTGCTGCAACCTCACCACTTTACCCCTTCCTTTCCCATTAAGCTTTGCTAGTCTTGATACCCATGGTAATGGGATTGCTGAGTCCTCGTGGCTCACAGATTACTACAACAAAAGTTGTAGGTACAGGTTATGCGATGATCATGACGCGAGAGCGATGCTTCCTTGCGTTGAGTTCTTCTTCTGCTTCTTTGATCAGGGGATAGGTTCTAGGTCGGCAGCCTGGGCTAGCAGGGTGGATGTCGTTTGAGCTTATGTTTGTGTTTCATCCGTAGTCGGATGTTGCTCTTATGCATGATGTATTGTTGTATTCGTGTGGCATTGTTTGCCTTATGTATGTATCCCCATCTATTATGAAATGTTGATGTAATGATATCCACCTTGCAAAAGCGTTCCAATATGCGGGTCTATCCTATGTGGGACCTTCGAGTTCCTTTTGGATAGGGTCGCATATTGGGTGTGACAGGCCGCCTCGAAGCTCCCTTCCCAACGGGCGGTGGGCTGAATCCTTTGCAGACGACTTAAATACGCGACGGGGCATTGTAAGTGGCAGAGTGGCCTTGCTGCCACGATCCACTGAGATCCAGCCCCATGTCGCACGGATTCGTCCCTCCCCCACAACTTTCCTTCACCAAGTAAGGTTCCAAGATTCCACCAAAAATCTGCACCGCTAAGTCATGAGGACTAGAAATGGCTAAGTCCCTTGTAAGACATACCCTTGGACCCAAGAAGGCCAGCGGAAACAACACTCAAAACTATATGTGCCAAATGCAAAAGATACTTGGCCGATTCATGCGGGTGCCGTCGTCACAGGCTACACTGCTAAGTCATGTTCAATGCAAATGGTATAGTCCCTTCTATGACATATACAATCACTCAATAAGGCCAGTGGCGGCACACTCAAAACTATATGTGCCAAGTGAACAAGATACTTGATCGATTCATTCGGATGCCTTCGCTATGTCATGGACAAGACAAAATTGTAAAGTCCCTTGAATGAAATACAGAATCACTCGATAAGGCCAGTCGCGAGCACACTCAAAACTATTTGAGGCAAGTGACCAAGATACTTCAGCGATTCATGCGTGCAACTCATCACAAAGACCATTACACGGACTCATGAACGGGCTGTACAGGGACACGGAAAAAAGTGCCTGACATACTTCGTGGACAGATCTGGACGCGCCCCATGGATCACCAGGCAAAACCACTTAAAGGGAGCCGTGAACGGGCTGTACGTGGACACGGGAAAAAAGTGCCCGACGGCCGTCGTGGACGGAAGTGGACGCGCGCCATGGAAAACTGGGCAAAACCACGTACGTGGCACACGCCACGTACACGGACCCTTACGGACCAGTGAACGGGCTGTACATGGACACGGTAAAAAACTGGCCGACGGCCGTCATGGACGGAAGTCGACGCGCGCCATGGAAAAAGGGGCAAAACCACGTACAACGCACACGCCACGTACACGGACCGTTACATGGACCCGTGAACGGGCTGTACGTGGACACAGGAAAAAATGGACGATGGCCGTCGTGGACGCGCGCCATGGAAAACTGGGCAAAACCACGTACAACTTACACGCCACATACACGGACCGTTACAAGGAGCCGTGAATGGGCTGTACATGGACACGGGAAAAAGTGCCCGACGGCTGTCGTGCACGGAAGTGGACGCGCGCCATGGAAAACTGGGCAAAACCACGTACAACGCACACGCCGCGTACACGGACCCTTACACGGACCCGTGAACGGGCTGTACGTGCACACGGGAAAAAAGTGGCCGACGGCCGTCGTGGACGGAAGTGGACGCGCGCCATGGAAAACTGGGCAAAACCACGTACGTGGCACACGCCACGTACACGGACCCATGAACGGGCTGTACGTGGACACGCGAAAAAACTGGCTGACGGCCGTCGTGGACGGAAGTGGACGCGCGCCATGGAAAACGGGGCAAAACCACGTACAACGCACACGCCACATACACGGACCCTTACACAGA
>CM038141.1:62097713-62115213 GCA_021437245.1 Aegilops speltoides | reverse complement strand
AGCCACGAGGACTCAGCAATACCATTACCATGGGTATCAAGACTAGCAAAGCTTAATGGGAAAGGAAGGGGTACAGTCGTGAGGTTGCAGCAACGGCTAAGCAAGTATGGTGGCTAACATACGCAAATAAGAGCGAGAAGAGAAGCAAAGGAACGGTCGTCAACTAGCAATGATCAAGAAGTGATCCTGAACTCCTACTTACGTCAAACATAACCCAAAGACCGTGTTCACTTCCCGGACTCCGCCGAGAGGAGACCACCACGGCTACACACGCGGTTGATGCGTTTTAATTCGGATCTGGTGTCAAGTTATCTACAACCGGACATTAACAAATTCCCATTTGCCACATAACCGCGGGCACGGCTCTCGAAAGTTTATACCCTGCAGGGGGTGTCCCAACTTAGCCCATGAGAAGCTCTCGTGATCAATGAAGGATATACCTTCTCCCAGGAAGACCCGATCAGTCTCGAAATCCCGGTTTACAAGACATTTCGACAATGGTAAAACAAGACCAACAAAGCCGCCCGATGTGCCGACAAATCCCGATAGGAGCTGCACATATCTCGTTCTCGTGGCACACCGGATGAGCAAGACGACGGGTTGGCATAGACCTGGTCGCCGGGGGCCGGACATCGCTCAAAGTTGGACCAACACTCGAAGGAGCACCGCCCGGGGGGTTAAATAAAGATGACCTCAGCTCGAAACCCAAGGGAAAAAGGGCTAGGTGAGGCAAATGGTAAAACCAAGGTTGGGCCTTGCTGGAGGAGTTTTATTCAAAGCGAACTGTCAAGAGGGTCCCATAAATCACCCAACCGCGTAAGGAACGCAAAATCCGGGAACATAACACCGGTATGACGAAAACTAGGGCGGCAAAAGTGGAACAAAACACCAGGCATAAGGCCGAGCCTTCCACCCTTTACCAAATATATAGATGCATTAATAATATAAGAGATATTGTGATATCCCAACATAATCCTGTCCATCATGGGGCAATCTTCAACTTCACCTGCAACTAACAACGCTATAAGAGAGGCTGAGCAAAGCGGTAACATAGCCAAACAACAGTTTGCTAGGAAGGGTGTCAAAGGTTAGAGGTTCATTGCATTTTGGGAGGCTTGAAGAGCAAATGATAGGAAACACAGCAAAGCGATAGAACGAAGCAACTAGCATAGCAATGATAGTAGTGAGATCTAGGGTAGCGGTCATCTTGCCTGAAATCCCGCAAGGAAGAAGAACGAGTCCATGAAGAAGACGAACAAGAGTAGTCGAACGAATCCTCACAATCGCAACATTACTGGAACTAAGAAGCAACACCGGAAAGAAATAAACAACATGGTAAATTCACAAGCATAAACATGGCATGATGCAAAAACAAGGATGATGCATGTCCGGTTTAATGAGGCATGGCATGGCAAAGTGCAACAAGCAATACTACAAGCTAAGTGGAGCTCAATATGCAACGAGTTGCATATTGACAAAACACCACATGCAATTATTTAGTTCACTCTCGTTTAGGTACTCAACAATATTAAATGTTGATTTTTATTTTTAACATGGCAAGGGGTGTAACAAAAGTAAACTAACTATTTAGGCAAGTTTAAATGAGGCCGGAACAACAAACAACAATTTTGGAAAATCCTCATGTCATCTAGCAATTTAATGCAACAACAATTTTAAACATTTAAATTGTTGTTATCATGATGCGGATGACATATGCAAGTTTTAGGCAATATTTATGAAAATGTTGACATGAGCATGTTATGAAGCATTTGGTCACCATGGCGGAACAAAAAGGGTGCCACGGCGGCGAAACGGAAATGGTGCCACGGCAACATTCCGGTCCCGGTAACTCGATTGAGATACCGATGCAAGAGAGAAGTGTGCGGATGAGTGTGTCATGCAAAAGGTGATGGGGTGATCCCGGTTACCGGGTTCCCACGGGTCGACGGCATTGCAAACGAGGAGGAACGTGCAAGGATCAATTCGGGACATGGTCCAAACATAGGGTGCATCTCATACAACACATGCATTCGGTCCACGGACGTCGTCTCGGGGTTATACCTTTGAAGCGTGCGTTTCAGGGTGGTTCCAAATCGTCGAGGGAAGTAGTCGTTCACGGGTCGTCGTGGAAGTTGTGTTACACACAAAGGTAGTCGAACTTGACGGTTCCGTCGCACAGGTCTTCGGCGACGGTAGTGGTACACGGGTCGAAGAGGAACTTGGAGTATCCACATGTAGGGGTACTTGGCGATCGACGGACGTCGTGGTACTTGTTGGTCCGGGTCTTGGCGTATCCAGGGAATGTCTTGCGAGGCGATAACAAAGGTGTTCGTCGAGGTACTTGGCGTCCACGACAACATGCGGAGGAGGTGCACAGACCTGGCCTGCTGGAGGCACCTGGAATAGAGAAGCCATCGGGTTGCTGTTCATTGGAAACGAGTTGAACCAGGGGAGCTCAAAGCAGCAGCGGTGGAGGCAGAGTTGGCCGGAGGGGACAGCTCCAGCAGGAGCTCCATAGCACGAGGAGGAGGCCGACGGAGATGCAACAGAGATGGGCGCAGGCGTCGCACTTGCCGACACCGGTCGCGGGAGGTCGCCGGGGTTCCGTTCCTACCAGTTCGAAGCGGAGACAGGCCGACGGACTTGGGGCTCGGCCAGCAGTAAGGAGGCGATGGTGGTGGTCAGCAGCAGGAAGCAGTGACCCAGCTCATGGTGACAACAATGACGAACAGAGGCGCGGGGACGGCAGGGGCGTGACGATGCTTGGCGGCCGGGGGGAGCAAGGCGCAGAGGCAAGAAGGCACAGCGGCGGCCATGGCCTCGGCGAGGGGGTCAGGTGCGGGGCTCCTGTGGCGCCATGGCTGCACGAGCTCGCGGACGGAGCTGCAGGCACGAGCAGCCAAAGGGGGCGTCGGCGCGGGAGGAGAAGCAGGGCGCAGCGCCATGGCGGAAGCAGCGGCGAGGAGATCAGGCGCCATGGGAGGTGAGGCGCGGGGCGTGAACGAGGAGATCGAGCGGAGGGAGATGGGGATCGAGGCTCCTAGCGGCGCTGGATGGGGCATCGAGGGAGAGAGCGAGGGGATCGGCAGGAGGCTAGGGTTAAGATGGGGATGACTGGGCTTTGGGCTAAAAGGACTGCGGGGAAGCAGGACGGCCTGGCTGCTGGGCTCTCTCTCACTCTAAAAATAAATAAATAAAAACAAATTAGAGATGAGAAAGAAAGGAAAGAGAGGTTAGGGAAAGAATTTGCGCATGCGAATAATTTTCCCGGACTCACAAAAATGTGCTTGTTCCGAGAAAATAGAAAAGGCCATGATTGAAAGATTTAAATTCAAACTCATTTGATTTAAATTCAAATGATTTGAATAGGAAGTGAGGGTTGGGAAGGTCCAAAAATGTTTGGATTTGTGGTGGAGCTCTGGAATATGATGAAAGAATATATGGCAAGGTTGGAGACCAAGAATTAAGATAACAAAGCCATTGGGATAATTTGCAAGTGTGTTATGGTGATTTCCAAATTAAAGAAATATTTAATATAGCTCCCTAATATTGGGATGATATGTTATAAAGAGAAGTCACCATTGTGAATATCCCTCGATTTAAATGGACCGAGGATCCATACAATTTTATTTAGATGAGTTTTATAAAGGGTTGCATGATGACATGATGCAATGCAAATGATGCAAAGAGATGAGATGCATGACATGAACAAAATGCAAAACAAAAGACAAAAACCCAAACACGAAGGAAATAACATATCACATAGCCGGAAATGGCAAGAGTTGGAGTTACGAATATGGAAAGTTGTATCCGGGGCGTTACAACACTCCACCACTACGAGAGGATCTCGTCTCGAGATCTAGGATGGCACCAGAGAGAAACGAAAGAGGAAGAGAAGAGGTAAAACTTAATTGCTTCTTTGACCAATGAGCGAAACCAAAGAACACCTTGAGAGGTTGAAAGGTTGAAAGAAAGAACACAACGGAAAAGAACGCAACTGAGAGCACTGCGGTAGAAAATAGAAACTAGGAACACCATATGAACCTTGGAGGTTGCAAAGCTATGACTGACGAGTACAATGGACAAGAAGGAATTGGAACCACTCTGGTTGAAACGAGATAAACAAGGAACAAGGCAAGATCAAATTCGGACAGCACTTCGGTTGAAAGAGACGCATGACTTGATAAGATGAAAGAACTTGAATGAGAACACAACACTCCGGTTAAATGGATGAGCAAGAAAATAACGTGATCTTGACAAAACGAGGTGATGGGTGAAGAGAGCAACATCACAATGTCTCACTAATGGAAACCATTGATTTGATTGAGAGCACCAAAGAGATGAAAACTTCTTCCACCAAGAGGATAAAGAGCAAGCTTGGGTCATGCATAATCACCACAAATAGCAACAACCCTTAAGGAAAGGCTTTAGGTGAAAGCTGACACAAGATAACTCCAACAAAGAAGTTGATTGGTCGAAAAGATCTCTTGAACGAAGAGAAAATGATGGATTTAAAATACCTCATTCTTGACAACATATGAATCATGAAACGCGAATGGAAATTGTCAAGAATGATATAACACCACATCAAAAGATAAGGTAGAAAGAATTTGCACTTCGAAATGCAAGAAGAAGAATACTTGAACGCCTCAAAACAAATCATGTGTTGAGCACCATGTTTAATTTTGAGTATAGCTTGGCGGATCATCACCTCGAGAGAAATCTTGAAGAACAAATGAAGAATGAAAGGAATCCTTGATGAACCACCATGTAGATCCTCCATGAAGAACTCCAATAATAAAAGGATGATAGAAAGAAAGAGAAGTTGAAAACACAAGGTGAAGCCTTGTAATGATTTAGATGGAGCTTCGCGATGATATAACCGAGAGAACTTGGAACTCCGGATAGAAAATATGAACACTAGAACCGAGAATTACTTCATCATGAACAATCTTCGGAAGAAAAGAATTGAATCACCTCAAGGAAATAAGAATAAGATTTATTGTATGCTTATCCTTCATCAAATTAAATTGATGACAAGCAATGAATTTTGCATACTACTTATTCTTCTTGAAAAGGATTGAAAAGTGACATATCCAAACTTGAGAAGGTCTTCATGAACCACCGGTAGGATTGAAAAATACGAATGAATTAAAATGATAATCAAGGAAAAGAATCTTGAACGAACTACCGTAAGAATTCGAAAATTGAATGACGAAAGAGAATGAATCACCGGGAAGAATTAGAAGACAAATATTCTTGAGGGGATTTAGATGCAAAAGAACGAAGAGATCGCGAACTGATTGAAGAATACTTGAACTAAGCACCGGAAGAATATTGAGACGAACGAAAGGGCACAGATATAGAATAATTGGAGAACGAATCTGAAAACTTAGAACGAAGAAATCTTCCGAAAAGATGGCCTCCGGATGATCGAGAGAGAAAGCAACTCCTGAAATGCTCCGGATGGATGAAAAGAATTTGCATGACTTGAAACAATTTGATAGGATAACATCGAGCTAGAACCATGAATCTTCAAGAGAATGGACCAAAATTTAGAGGAAACACTTCTTCGGTCTTCACATGTTGAGAATGATGACGAGAACCACCAAAACTGTTGAGGCACTTCGGATCAAAGAAGAATAGAAATGATGAAGCAACGATGAAAATAGTTTGAAAACGATCTTGGAGAAGGGATATGACTGATGAAATTCATACTTACGTCAAACTTCGAAAAGGATTTGAGAATAACTCCGGAATAATTAGAAGAGTCAGGTAAGATCCTGGGAAAAGACCTGTGGGTTAGGGCCCACTCAAAAGAACCATCGTTGAAGGATTTCTTGAAATAGGGACTGCACTGGTAGAATTAAATAGCTTGAATGAGATAACAATCTCCAAATGGCTTAAACGGATTAAGAATGGAAACACAAATCTTCTGAGATATCTTCAACACTCTGGAACAAATGAATAGCAAGAGGTGAGTGATTGAGAGGTGCACCGGCATGAGAAAGCATTAGAAACGAGGAAAGGAATATGATGAATATCGAAAGCTTGAATTGGATCCACCGAAGAAGAAACAACAATGAAGGATGATGAACTTGAAACTGTTGAGCATCTTCATGGGAAATCATCGGATAAGAACATTGAAAGAAAAGGATGAAGAGACTTCCCACAAATAAAAGGATACATGATTAAGAAATCTGAGTCCTTGAAGAAAAAGGTGGGGAGGGCGGGAAAACAAAGGCAACTTGGGGAAAATGGAACAAACATCATTGAGAAAACTTAGAATTGATCTTGCGGATGTTGAAAATGATCAGATCCACTTGAAGAGAAGCACGCCGGTTGAAAAAAGAATTAACATGACAACCTCAATGATAAAAAAGGATTAGTATTCACATAGCAATATGAGAACACTGTTTAGGAAAGGTTTGGATTCAACATTTGACTTCGAAGCAACTCGAATACCAGAAATAAAACAAAACAAAGGATTTGGCTTGCAGAATAAGCTGGAAACAAACATATGATAGGGATTTACCCAATCCCATATCATGCATCTTCGGAAAGATATTCTAGGAGCTACTTGAATTCCCACCAATGAAACTCCCGAAACTTTCTGGTTATGCAATCTAGTGTTGGGGATACAGGGGAAGCAATAAATATCTCACCCAAACTAACAATACCTACATCCAAGCTGTATCCATCCGTCAACACATAACCAAGAAACCTTCGGAAATCGTGTACCTCAACCTTCGAAAAGCATCCGTTATACAAGCTATGGCAATACTCCCGAACTCCCCAGTACTGGGTGGCCTCGAGGTTATCTCACCAACAACTGCATAAAAGATGTTTTCGATGTCGGCAAAACTCAGGTATTCAAGAACTGCAACGATAAAATTATGATGACAACACCTTGGAGCTCAACTCCCCGGGACACTGCCACAACCCCTAAATGTCAGGAGGCACCAAGAACAATGTTCTCGTCATAAGAATATCGGAACGATCCCAAGATACCCTCGAGATCCTAAATTTTTTTAGTGAAATTTGAGGAGAGGAAAGACAAAACATCTACGTCAGGAGTCCTCACGAGAGCGACGAAGCGGGATGAGGAGTACAAAGAATCCTACTCTCCGATATATATAATCCTAAGACTCAAAATAGGTTTTCTTCTAGACTCAACAACGGCCAACAATCAAGGGGGCTCCTATGGTCGGTCGAGGCTCTGATACCAACTTGTCACGCCCAAGATGCGGCCCTATCCTAAAGGAACTCGAAGGTCCCACCAAGGATAAAAGCGCATCTTGACGTCGCTTTTGCAAGGTGGATATCATTACATCAGCATTACATAATAGATGGGGATACATACAAAAGGCATACAATGCCACACGAGTACAACATCATCATACACAATAGCATCATCCGACTACGGATGAAACACAAAGTAAACTCAAACGACATCCACCCCGCTAGCCCAAAGCTGCCGACTTGGAACCTATCCCTAATTGAAGAAGAAGCGTATGTAACTCCAAAACAAGCAATCATCGCCTCGGCCAAGATCATCGATAACCTGTACCGCAATCGTTGTTGTAGTAATCTGTGAGCCACCAGACTCAGCAATCCCATTACCATGGGTATCAAGACTAGCAAAGCTTAATGGGAAAGGAAGGGGAACAGTGGTGAGGTTGCAGCAATGCTAAGCAAGTATGGTGGCTAACACACGCAAATAAGAGCGAGAAGAGAAGCAAAGGAACGGTCGTCAACTAGCAATGATCAAGAAGTGATCCTGAACTCCTACTTACGCCAAACATAACCGAAAGACCGTGTTCACTTCCGGACTCCGCCGAGAAGAGACCACCACGGCTACACACGCGGTTGATGCGTTTTAATTCGGATCCGTGTCAAGTTATCTACAACCGACATTAACAAATTCGATCCGCCACATAACATGAGGCACGACTCTCGAAAGTTTATACCCTGCGGGGTGTCCCAACTTAGCCCATGATAAGCTCGTGATCAACGGGATATACCTTCTCCCGGAAGACACGATCAGTCTCGAATCCGGTTTACAAGACATTTCGACAATGGTAAAACAAGACCAGCAAAGCCACTGATGTGCCGACAAATCCCGATAGGAGCTACACATATCTCGTTCTGAGGGCTCACCGGATGAGCAAGACGACGGGTTGGCATAGACCCTGGTTACCCAGGGGGCGCCGGACATCGCTCAGGTTGGACCAACACTCGAAGGAGCACTGGCCCAGGGGGTAAAATAAAGATGACCCTCGGGCTCCGGAAACCCAAGGGAAAAAAGGCTAGGTGAGCCAAATGGTAAAACCAAGGTTGGGCCTTGCTGGAGGAGTTTTATTCAAAGCGAACTGTCAAGGGGGTCCCATAAATCACCCGACCACGTAAGGAACGCAAAATCCGGGAACATAACACCGGTATGGCGGAAACTAGGGCGACAAGAGTGGAACAAAACACCAGGCATAAGGCCGAGCCTTCCAGCCTTTACCAAATATATAGATGCATTAATAATATAAGAGATATTGTGATATCCCAACATAATCCTATCCATCATGGGGCAATCTTCAACTTCACCTGCAACTAACAACGCTATAAGAGAGGCTGAGTAAAGCGGTAACATAGCCAAACAACAGTTTGCTAGGAAGGTTGTCAAAGGTTAGAGGTTCATGGCATTTTGGGACGCTTGAAGAGCAAATGATAGGAAACGCAGCAAAGCGATAGAACGAAGCAACTAGCATAGCAATGATAGTAGTGAGATCTAGGATGATGCATGTCCGGTTTAATGAGGCATGGCATGGCAAAGTGCAACAAGCAATACTACAAGTTAAGTGGAGCTCAATATGCAACGAGTTGCATATTGACAAAACACCACATGCAATTATTTAGTTCGCTCTCGTTTAGGTACTCAACAATATTAAATGTTGATTAACATGGCAAGGGGTGTAACAAAAGTAAACTAACTATTTAGGCAAGTTTAAATGAGGCCGGAACAACAAACAACAATTCCGGAAAATCCTCATGTCATCTAGCAATTTAATGCAACAACAATATTAAACATTTTAATTGTTGTTATCATGATGTGGATGACATATGCAAGTTTTAGGCAATATTTATGAAAATGTTGACATGAGCATGTTATGAAGCATTTGGTCACCATGGCGGAACAAAAAGGGTGCCACGGCGGCGAAACGCAAATGGTGCCACGGCAACATTCCGGTCCCGGTAACTTGATTGAGATACCGATGCAAGAGAGAAGTGTGCGGATGAGTGTGTCATGCAAAAGGTGATGGGGTGATCCCGGTTACCGGGTTCCCACGGGGCGACGATATTGTAAACAAGGAGGAACATGCAAGGATCAATTGGGGACATGGTCCAAACATAGGGTGCATCTCAAACAACACATGCATTCGGTCCACGGACGTCGTCTCGGGGTTATACCTTTGAAGCGTGCGTTTCAGGGTGGTTCAAAATCGTCGAGGGAAGTAGTCGTTCACGGGTCGTCGTGGAAGTAGTGGTACACACGAAGGTAGTCAAACTTGATGGTTCCGTCACACAGGTCTTCGGCGACGGTAGTGGTACACGGGTCGAAGAGGAACTTGGCGTATCCACGTGTAGGGGTACTTGGCGATCGACGGACGTCGTGGTACTTGTTGGTCCGGGTCTTGGAGTATCCAGGGAACGTCTTGCGAGGCGATAACAAAGGTGTTCGTCGAGGTACTTGGCGTCATGGCAACATGCGGAGGAGGTGCACAGACCTGGCCTGCTAGAGGCACTTGGAACAGAGAAGCCATCGGGTTGCTGTTCATTGGAAACGAGTTGAATCAGGGGAGGTCAAAGCAGCAGCGGTGGAGGCAGAGTTGGCCGGAGGGGACGGCTCAAGCAGGAGCTCCATAGCACGAGGAGGAGGCTGACGGAGATGCAACATAGATGGGCGCAGGCATCGCACTTGCCGACACCGGTCGCGGGAGGTCACCGGGGTTCCGTTCCTGCCAGTTCGAAGTGGAGGCAGGCCGACGGACTTGGGGCTCGGCCAGCAGTAAGGAGGCGATGGTGGTGGTCAACAGCAAGAAGAGGTGACCCAGCTCGTGGTGACAACAACGACAAACAGAGGCGTGGGGACGGCAGGGGCGTGATGATGCTTGGCGGCCGGAGGGAGCAAGGCGCAGAGGCAAGAAGGCACAGCGGCGGCCATGGCCTCGGCGAGGGGGTCAGGTGCGGGACTCCTGTGGCGCCATGGCTGCACGAGCTCGCGGACGGAGCTGCAGGCACGAGCAACCGAAGGGGGGCGTCGGCAGGGAGGAGAAGCAGGGCGCAGCGCCATGGCGGAAGCAGCGGCGAGGAGATCAGGCGCCATGGGAGGTGAGGCGCGGGGCGTGAACGAGGAGATCGAGCGGAGGGAGATGGGGATCGAGGCTCCTGGCGGCGCTGGATGGGGCATCGAGGGAGAGAGCGAGGGGATCGGCAGGAGGCTAGGGTTAAGATGGGGATGACTGGGCTTTGGGCCAAAAGGACTGCAGGGAAGCAGGCCGGCCTGGCTGCTGGGCTCTCTCTCACTCTAAAAATAAATAAATAAAAACAAAATAGAGATGAGAAAGAAAGGAAAGAGAGGTTAGGGAAAGAATTTAAGATAGGATAATTTTCCCGGACTCACAAAAATGTGCTTGTTCCGAGAAAATAGAAAAGGCCATGATTGAAAGATTTAAATTCAAACTCATTTGATTTAAATTCAAATGATTTGAATAGGAAGTGAGAGTTGGGAAGGTCTCAGATTTTTGGTGGAGCTCCGGAATATGATGAAAGAATATATGGCAAGGTTGGAGACCAAGAATTAAGATAACAAAGCCATTGGGATAATTTGCAAGTGTGTTATGGTGATTTCCAAATTAAAGAAATATTTAATATAGCTCCCTAATATTGGGATGATATGTTATAAAGACAAGTCACCATTGTGAATATCCCTCGATTTAAATGGACCGAGGATCCATACGATTTTATTTAGATGATTTTTAAAAAGGGTTGCATGATGACATGATGCAATGCAAATGATGCAAAGAGATGAGATGCATGACATGAACAAAATGCAAAACAAAAGACAAAAACCCAAACACGAAGGAAATAACATATCACATAGCCGGAAATGGCAAGAGTTGGAGTTACGAATATGGAAAGTTGTATCCGGGGCATTACAGACGGACCCTTACACGGACCCGTGAATGGGCTGTACGTGGAGACGGGAAAAAAGTGCCCGACGGCCGTCGTGGACGGAAGTGGTCGTGCGCCATGGAAAACTGGGCAAAACAACGTACGTGGCACACCCCACGTACATGGACCCGTGAACGGGCTGTACGTGGACACGAGAAAAAACTGGCCGACGACCGTCATGGACAGAAGTGGACGCGCGCCATGGAAAACGGGGCAAAACCACGTACAACGCACACGCCACGTACACGGACCCTTACACGGAGCCGTGAACGGGCTGTACGTGGACACGGGAAAAAAGTGGCCGACGGCCGTCGTGGACGGAAGTGGACGCGCGCCATGGAAAAGTGGGCAAAACCACGTACGTGGCACACGCCACGTACACGGACCCTTACACGGACCCATGAACGGGCTGTACGTGGACACGGGAAAAAAGTGGCCGACGGCCGCCATGGACGGAAGTGGACGCGCGCCATGGAAAACTGGGAAAATCCACGTATGTGGCACACGCCACGTACACGGACCCTTACACGGACCCGTGAACAGGCTGTACGTGGAAACGGGAAAAAAGTGCCCGACGGCCGTCGTGGACGGAAGTGGTCGCGCGCCATGGAAAGCTGTGCAAAACCACGTACGTGGCACACCCCACGTACACGGACCCTTACACGGACCCGTGAACGGGCTGTACGTGGACACAGGAAAAAACTGGCAACCGGCCGTCGTGGACGGAAGTGGGCAAAACCACGTACAACGCACACGCCACGTACACGGACCCTTACACGGAGTCGTGAACGGGCTGTACGTGTGTCACGCCCAATATGCGACCCTATCCAAAAGGAACTCGAATGTCCCACCAAGGATAGACCCGCATATTGGAACGCTTTTGCAAGGTGGATATCATTACATCAACATTACATAATAGTGGGGATACAACCAAGAGGCATACAATGCCACACGAATACAACAATACAACATACAAGAACAACATCCGACTACGGATGAATCATAAACAGAAACTCAAACGACATCCACCCTGCTAGCCCAGGCTGCCGACCTGGAACCTATCCCCTAATCGAAGAAGAAGCAGAAGAAGAACTCCAAAACAAGTAAACATCGCTCTCGCGTCATGATCATCATATAACCTGTACCTGCAACTGTTGTTGTAGTAATCTGTGAGCCACGAGGACTCAGCAATCCCATTACCATGGGTATCAAGACTAGCAAAGCTATATGGGAAAGGAAGGGGTACAGTGGTGAGGTTGCAGCAGCGGCTAAGCAAGTATGGTGGCTAACATACGCAAATAAGAGCGAGAAGAGAAGCAAAGGAACGGTCGTCAACTAGCAATGATCAAGAAGTGATCCTGAACTCCTACTTAAGTCAAACATAACCCAAAGACCATGTTCACTTCCCGGACTCCGCCGAGAAGAGACCACCACGGCTACACACGCTGTTGATGCGTTTTAATTCGGATCTGGTGTCAAGTTATCTACAACCGGACATTAACAACTTCCCATCTGCCACATAACCGCGGGCATGGCTCTCGAAAGTTTATACCCTGTAGGGGTGTTCCACCTTAGCCCATGATAAGCTCTCGTGATCAATGAAGGATATACCTTCTCCCAGGAAGACACGATCAGTCTCGGAATCCCGGTTTACAAGACATTTCGACAATGGTAAAACAAGACCAGCAAAGCCGCCCGATGCGCCGACAATCCCGATAGGAGTTGAACATATCTCGTTCTCAGGGCTCACCGGATGAGCAAGACGTCGGGTTGGCATAGACCATGGTTGCCCAGGGGGCGCCGGACATCGCTCAGGTTGGACCAACACTTAGACAAGCATTGGCCCCGGGGGGCTATATTAAAGATGACCCTTGGGTCAATTACTCCCAAGGGAAAGGTAGGTGGTGGTGAGGCAAATGGTAAAACTAAGGTTGGGCCTTGCTGGACAAGTTTTATTCAAAGCGAACTGTCAGGGGGGTCCCATAAATCACCCGACCGCGTAAGGAACGCAAAATCCGGGAACATAACACCGGTATGAAGGAAACTAGGGCGGCAAGAGTGGAACAAAACACCAGGCATAAGGCCGAGCCTTCCACCCTTTACCAAGTATATAGATGCATTAATAATATAAGAGATATTGTGATATCCCAACATAATCCTGTCCACCATGGAGAAAACTTCATCTTCACCTGCAACTAGCAACGCTATAAGAGGGGCTGAGCAAAGCGGGAACATAGCGAAACAACGGTTTGCTAGGAAGGGTGTCAAAGGTTAGAGGTTCATGGCAATTTGGGAGGCTTGAAGAGCAAATGATAGGTAGCGCAGCAAAGTGATATAACGAAGCAACTAGCATAGCAATGATAGTAGTGAGATCCAGGGTAGCGGTCATCTTGCCTGAAATCCCGCTATGAAGAAGAACGAGTCCATGAAGAAGATGAAGCCACGAAGACGAACCACACGTAGACGAACGAATCCTCACGATCGCAACGAAACGGGAACTATCGAGAAGAAGCACACAACATGGTAAACACACCACACATAGACAAGACATGATGCACAAGAAGCATGATGCCTGACAAAACTAGATGAAGCTACTCATGGCAAGAGATGATGCAAACAAGAACAACACATCAAGGCAAGTTTAAATGAGGCCGTAAACAACATATAACAATTCCGGTAAGTCCTCATATGCAAATTTCGAAATTGGTCCAGATCTGAATAAACATTATGTTCAAGTTGTTAAACAAAAAGTTAAGATGCACCAAGACGATCTACACGAGATTCTAGTCAAGTTACATATAAAGTTCATTAGATTCGGAGCTACGGCCTAGAAGATATGAGCAAAACAAGTTAAGCATGGCATTGATGCAAAATGCATACAAAAATCAAGAAAACACACCAAAACAAGGATGCAACATGATAATATGAAGCTACATGCAAAAACAAGCAAGTTTCATATAGAGCACACTCAAAACGGAGCAACGGTTCAACACATGCACACTATACAAGTCATAACAACAATCTATCCAAAACAGCAAATAGGCATCTTACAAGCATCAAAACAATATGCTACAGCACCCCAACATAAGAACGAAAGGCATGAGCATGAAGTACATGTAAAGCACAACAAAACATGAACACTGAGCTATCTCCAGAAATCACTAGATCATGCTCAAAAAGACATGGTAAGATTTCAAATAATAACAGTTTCAGACTTTAGCAGAAATAACATCAGGTTGCAATGTTTAGAGCTATCAAACAACATGTTACAGGAACTTATCATGGCAAACAAAGGCATGGCATGAATCTAATAATTGCATAGATCAAAAGTCCCTTACTGACCATGAGCCAAAAAGGCATAGAAAATATGATGGCACCCATGTAAACATGGCAAGTTATATTACAGATTCATACATGGCAGGAACAACGATAAGTAGGCATGTTGGCGAGCTTGAAACACTCACTACAGAGCCACACATGGCATGGCAAGGCAAGCAACAGTAAGAAGGCATGTTTATGAAGCTAAGCATGGCAAGAGAAAGGTCATAGGGTGCATGGATCACTAGCAAACAATCATGGAAACATTGAACTTAATGTTAACAGGCTGACAGCAACAATATCAAGCAACTTTGGAGCAAGATAACAACATGATACAGCAGGCTATAATTGCAACCAAGGGCATTAATGGATAGAGCAAGACATGTATAACAAAACATCCTTAGTGAACATCTCCAGAATAATGCACGAAATGACTAGTAGAAGCATGTTTACATAGCAACAAAATATAACAGAATCTGTCAGGAAAACAGCAACAGCAAGTACCCTACTTAACAAGCTCGATGCACTCAACACACAACTCACAAAAATACATGGATTGCACCTCTGGAAAGATGGCATGGCATAGATCAACATACATGTAGACATCAACCTCATAGGATGCACACATCAGACATGGCAAAAATGACAAAAGAGCAAGTTATAACAGTTTCAGCAGATTAACATCAACATGCACTCTTCCAACAACATTTCTGGCATCAAGATGAGCTCAAATGAAAATCATGCAATTGAATGAAATGAAGTACTCGTCGAGGCGAACAAATTGACATATTACACGCACGAAACGGAGCTACGGATGCAGAGATGTGACATGACGAACATGGCATGAAAATTACACAGAAACGGAGACTTAGTGAAAAATATACCTCCGCGAAAGTTAACGCGCGACGGAGGCGTGCGGGACGAGGAGATCCGGGATCGGGGGCGCTGTTTGGTTGGAGGGATGGGTGGATCTCATCCACCCCGATGAGATCTCACCGGAGAAGAACTCCAGCGAGCGGCGGGCGGCTCCGGCGAGGTCAGGTCGGCCGGAGGGAGGGTGCGGCGGCGGACCCGGCCGGAGGCGGAGCCGGCGAGGGCGGAGGCGGGCGCTTGGGCGACGCGGGAAGCGCGCGGCGGCGCCCGGGCTGGCGGCGTGAGGAGCTTCGCCTGCCGGCGGCGGCGCTGGGCGGACGGCGCGGGTGGCCGGAGGGCGGCGACGGAGGAGCGCGCGGCGGGGAGTTGGTGGCGGCGGGGTTGGCTGGCGCCCGCAGCTGCCGCAGACGGGCAGCTGGCGGGCGCAAGGCCGGTGGCGGAGGCGACGGCAGCAGCCGGAAGGCGCGACGCGACGGCGCTGGAGGCGGGCGCTGGTTCGGTCGCGCCCGGACGGGCCTCCGTGGGCGGGCGGGGCGACGGCGCTGGGAGAGAGAAGAGGCCGGCGGGGACACGTGTCAGCGCGGGAGTGGCTGCGGAGGGCGGCGCGGGTGTGTCTGGCGGGAAACGGACATGTCCGGCGGCGGAGAGGAGCGGGGCTAGGGTTTGGACTGCGGGAATTTTTGGGGAGGCCACATATTTATAGGTAGAGGGAGCCAGAAGAGTCCAAATGGGGAGCGGTTTTCGGCCACGCGATCGTGATCGAACGACCGAGAGCATGGAGGGGGTTAGGATGGGTTTTGGGCCACTTTGGAAGGGGTGTTGGACTGCAACAAAAGAGGGCTTTGCGGTTACCCGGTTAACCGTTGGAGTACCAAACGACCTCCAAATGGCACGAAACTTGACAGGCAGTCTATCGGTGCTATACCAAGGCCGCTTGGCAAATCTCGGTCCATTCCGAGACCGTTTAACACCCGCACACGAAAAGAGTCAAGAAGGGAACGCCGGATGACATAGGAGTATCAGATTGCAAAACGGACAATGGGGAAAATGCTCGGATGCATTAGACGAACACGTATGCAAAATGAAATGCACATGATGACATGATAAAATGCAACACGCAAGCAAATGACATGGCAATGATGGCGAATAACTGGCGGACACTTGGCACATCAAACCCGGGGCGTTACAACGTGGACACGGGAAAAAAGGGGCCGACGGCCATCGTGGATGGAAGTGGACGCGCGCCATGGAAAAGTGGGCAAAACCACGTACGTGGCACACGCCACGTAAACGGACCCTTACACGGACCCGTGAACGGGCTGTACATGGACACGGGAAAAAATAAGCCGACGGCCGTCGTGGACGGAAGTGGACGTGCGCCATGGAAAACTGGGCAAATCCACATACGTGGCACACGCCACATACACGGACCCTTACACGGACCCGTGAACGGGCTGTACGTGGACACGGGAAAAAAGTGCCCGACGGCCGTCGTGGACGGAAGTGGTCGCGCGCCATGGAAAACTGGGCAAAACCACGTACGTGGCACACCCCACGTACACGGACCCTTACACGGACCCGTGAACGGGCTGTACGTGGACACGGGAAAAAACTGGCCGACGGCCGCCGTGGACGGAAGTGGACGCGCACCATGGAAAACGGGGCAAAACCACGTACAACGCACACGCCACGTACACGGACCGTTACACGGAGCCGTGAAAGGGCTGTACGTGGACACAGGAAAAAACTGGCCGACGCCCGTCGTGGACGGAATTGGACGCGCGCCATGGAAAACTGGGCAAAACCACGTACGTGGCACACGCCACATACACGAACCGTTACGCGGACCAGTGAACGGGCTGTACGTGGACACGGGAAAAAACTGGCCGACGGCCGTCGTGGATGGAAGTGGACGCGCGCCATGGAAAACTGGGCAAAACCACATACAACACACACGCCATGTACACGGACCGTTACACAGACCCGTGAACGGGTTGTACGTGGACACGGGAAAAAACTGGCCGACGCCCGTCGTGAACGGAAGTGGACGTGCGCCATGGAAAACTGGGCAAAACCACGTACATGG
>CM038141.1:62065213-62087713 GCA_021437245.1 Aegilops speltoides | reverse complement strand
GGTCGCGCGCCATGGAAAACTGGGCAAAACCACGTACGTGGCACACCACATGTACACGGACCCTTACACGGACCCGTGAACGGGCTGTACGTGGACACGGGAAAAAAGTGGCCGACGGCCGTCGTGGACGGAAGTGGATATGCGCCATGGAAAATTGGGCAAAACCACGTACAACGCATACGCCACGTACACGGACCCTTACACTGACCCGTGAACGGGCTGTACGTGGACACGAAAAAAGTGGCCGACGGCCGTCGTGGACGGAAGTGGACGCGCGCCATGGAAAAGTGGGTACACGGACCCGTGAACGGGCTGTACATGGATGCGGGAAAGAAGTGGCCGACGGCCGTCGTGGACGCAAGTGGACGCGCGCCATGGAAAACTGGGGAAAACCACGTACGTGGCACACCCCACGTACACGGACCCTTACACGGACCCGTGAACGGCCTGTACGTGGACACGGGAAAAAACTGGCCGACGGCCATCATGGACGGAAGTGGTCGCGCGCCATGGAAAACTGGGCAAAACGATGTACGTGGCACACCCCACGTACACGGACCCTTACACGGACCCGTGAACGGGCTATACGTGGACACGGGAAAAAAGTGGCCGACGACCGTCGTGGACGGAAGTGGACGCGCGCCATGGAAAAGTGGGCAAAACCATGTACAACGCACACGCCACGTACACAGACCCTTACACGGACCCGTGAACGGGCTGTACGTGGACACGGGAAAAAAGTGGCCGACGGCCGTCGTGGACGGAAGTGGACGCGCGCCACGGAAAAGTGGGCAAAACCATGTACGCGGCACATGCCACGACACGACCCTTACACGGAGCCGTGAATGGGCTGTACGGGACACGGGAAAAAGTGGTCGACGGCCGCCGTGGACGGAAGTGGTCGTGCGCCATGCAAAACTTGGCAAAACCACGTACGTGGCACACCCCACGTACACGGACCCTTACACGGACCCGTGAACGGGCTCTACGTTGACACGGGGAAAAAGTGGCCGACGGCTGTCGTGGACGGAAGTGGACGCGCGCCATGGAAAACTGGGCAAACCCACGTACGTGGCACACGCCACGTACACGGACCCGTGAATGGGCTGTACATGGACACGAGAAAAAAGTGCCCGACGGCCGTCGTGGACGGAAGTGGTCGCGCGCCATGGAAAAATGGGCAAAACCACGTACGTGGCACACCACACGTACACGGACCCTTACACGGACCCGTGAACGGGCTGTACGTGGACACGGGAAAAAAACTGGCCGACGGACATCGTGGACGGAAGTGGACGCGCGCCATGGAAAACGGGGCAAAACCACGTACAACGCACACGCCACGTACACGGACCCTTACACGGAGCCGTGAACGGGCTGTACGTGGACACGGGAAAAAAGTGGCCGACGGCCGTCGTGGACGAAAGTGGATGCGCGCCATGAAAAACTGGGCAAAACCACGTACGTGGCACACGCCACGTACACAGACCCTTAGACGGACCCATGAACGGGCTGTACGTGGACACGGGAAAAAAGTGCCCGACGGCCGTTGTGGACGGAAGTGGTCGCGCGCCATGAAAAACTGGGCAAAACCACATACGTGGCACACCCCACGTACACGGACCCTTACACGGACCCGTGAACGGGCTGTACGTGGACACGGGAAAAAACTGGCCGACGGCCGTGGTGGACGGAAGTGGACGCGTGCCATGGAAAACGGGGCAAAACCACGTACAACGCACACGCCACGTACACGGGCCCTTACACGGAGTTGTGAACGGGCTGTACGTGGACACGGGAAAATAGTGGCCGACGGCCGTCGTGGACGGAAGTGGACGCGCGCCATGGAAAAGTGGGCAAAACCACGTACGTGCAAACGCCACGTACACGGACCCTTACACGGACCCGTGAACGGGCTGTACGTGGACACGGGGAAAAACTGGCCGACGGCCGTCGTGGACGGAAGTGGACGCGCGCCATGGAAAACTGGGCAAAACCACGTACGTGGCACACGCCACGTACACGGACCCTTACACGGACCCGTGAACGGGCTGTACGTGGACACGGGAAAAAGTGCTCGGCGGCCGCCGTGGGACGGAAGTGGTCGCGCCATGGAAAACTGGGCAAAACCACGACGCGGGCACACCCCACGACACGGACCTTACACGGACCCGTGAACGGGCTGTACGTGGACACGGAAAAACTGGCCGACGCCATCGTGGACGGAAGTGGACGCGCGCCATGGAAAATCGGGCAATCCACGACGCGGCACACGCCACGCATACGCACTTACACGACCCGTGAACGGGCTGTACCGGACACGGGAAAAAGTGTCGACAGCCGCCGTGGACGGAAGTGGTCGCGCGCCATGGAAAACCGGCAAAACCACGTACGTGGCACACCACACGTACACGGACCCTTACACGGACCCGTGAACGGGCTGTACGTGGACACGGGAAAAAACTGGCCGACGACCATCATGGACGGAAGTGGACGCGCGCCATGGAAAACGGGGCAAAACCACGTACAACGCACACGCCACGTACATGGACCCTTACACGGAGCCATGAACGGGTTGTACGTGGACACGGGAAAAAAGTGGCCGACGGACGTCGTGGACGGAAGTGGACGCGCGCCATGGAAAAGTGGGCAAAACCACGTACGTGGCACATGCCACGTACATGGACCCTTAAACGGACCCGTGAACGGGCTGTACGTGGATACGGGAAAAAGTGCCCGACGGCCGTCGTGGACGGAAGTGGTCGCGCGCCATGGAAAACTGGGCAAAACCACGTACGCGGCACACCCCACGACACGACCTTACACGGACCCGTGAACGGGCTGTACGCGGACACGGAAAAACTGGCCGACGGCCGCCAGGACGGAAGTGGACGCGCGCCATGGAAAATGGGGCAAAACCACGACACGCACACGCCACGCACACGACCTTACACGGAGGCGTGAACGGGCTGTACGTGGACACGGGAAAAAGTACGACGGCCGTCGGGACGGAAGTGGACGCGCGCCATGGAAAAGTGGGCAAAACCACGACGCGGGCACACGCCACGCATACGCACTTACACGAACCCGTGAACGGGCTGTACTTGGACAAGGGAAAAAACCGGCCGACGGCCGCCGTGGACGGAAGTGGACGCGGGCCATGGAAAACTTGGCAAATCCACGTACGTGGCACACGTCACGTACACGGACCCTTACACGGACCCGTGAACGGGCTGTACGTGGACACGGGAAAAAAGTGCCCGACGGCCATCGTGGACGGAAGTGGTCGCGCGCCATGGAAAACTTTGCAAAACCACGTACGTGGCACACCCCACGTACACGGACCCTTACACGGACCGGTGAACGGGCTGTACGTGGACACGGGAAAAAACTGGCCGACGGCCGCCAGGACGGAAGTGGACGCGCGCCATGGAAAACGGGCAAAACCACGCATAACGACATGCCACGACACGACCTTACACGGAGCCGTGAATGGGCTGTACGTGGACACGGGAAAAAAGGGGCCGACGGCCGTCGTGGACGGAAGTGGACGCGCGCCATGGAAAGGTGGGCAAAACCACGTACGTGGCAGACGCCACGTACACGGACCCTTACACGGACCCGTGAACGGGCTGTACCTGGACAAGGGAAAAAACTGGCCGACGGCCGCCGTGGACGGAAGTGGACGCGCGCCATGGAAAACTGGGCAAATGCACGTACGTGGCACACGCCACGTACACGGACCCTTACACGGACCCGTGAACGGGCTGTACGTGGACACGGGAAAAAGTGCCCGACGGCCGTCATGGACGGAAGTGGTCGCGCGCCATGGAAAACTGGGCAAAACCACGTACGTGGCACACCCCACGTACACGGACCCTTACACGGACCCGTGAACGGGCTGTACGTGGACACGGGAAAAAACTGGCCGACGGCCGTCGTGGACGGAAGTGGACGCGCGCCATGGAAAACTGGGCAAAACCACGATAACGACACGCCACGACACGACCTCATACGAGCCGTGAACGGGCTGTACGCGGACATGGGGAAAAATCGCCGACGCCGTCAGGACGGAAGTGGACGCGCGCCATGGAAAATGGCAAAACCACGACGCGGGCACACGCCACGTACACGGACCGTTACACGGACCCGTGAACGGGCTGTACATGGACACGGGAAAAAACTGGCCGACGGCCGTCGTGGACGGAAGTGGACGCGCGCCATGGAAAACGGGGCAAAACCATGTATAACGCACACGCCACGTACATGGACCCTTACATGGAGCCGTGAACGGGCTGTACGTGGACACGGGAAAAAACTGGCCGAACGCCGTCGTGGACGGAATTGGACGCGCGCCATGGAAAACGGGGCAAAACCACGTACAACGCACACGCCACGTACACGGACCCTTACACGGAGCCGTGAACGGGCTGTACGTGGACACGGGAAAAAACTGGCCGATGCCGTCGTGGATGGAAGTGGACGCGCGCCATGGAAAACTAGGCAAAACCAAGTACGTGGCACATGCCACGTACACGGACCGTTACACGGGCCCGTGAACGGGCTGTATGTGGACACGGGAAAAAACTGGCCGACGGCCGTCGTGGACGGAAGTGGACGTGCGCCATGGAAAACTGGGCAAAACCACGCATAACGACACGCCACGACACGACCTTACACGGACCCGTGAACGGGCTGTACGCGGACATGGGGAAAAAGTGTCCGACGGCCGTCGTGGACGGAAGTGGACGCGCGCCATGGAAAAGTGGGCAAAACCACGTACGTGACACACGCCGCGTACACGGACCCTTACACGGACCCGTGAATGGGTTGTACGTGGACACGGGAAAAAGTATTTCACGGCCGCCGTGGGACGGAAGTGGACGCGCGCCATGGAAAAGTGGGCAAAACCACGTACGTGGCACACGCCACGTACACGGACCCTTACACGGACCCGTGAACGGGCTGTACGTGGACACGGGAAAAAAGTGGCCGACGGCCGTCGTGGACGGAAGTGGACGCGCGCCACGGAAAATGGGTAAAACCACGTACGTGGCACACCCCATGTACACGGACCCGTGAACGGGCTGTACGTGGACACGGGAAAAAATGGCTGACAGCCGTCGTGGACGGAAGTGGTCGCGCGCCATGGAAAACTGGGCAAAACCACGTACGTGGCACACCCCACATACACGGACCCGCGAATGGGCTATACGTGGACACGGGAAAAAAGTGGCCGACGGCCGTCGTGGACGGAAGTGGATGCGCGCAATGGAAAAGTGGGCAAAACTACGTACAACGCACACGCCACGTACACGGACCCTTACACGGACCCATGAATGTGTTGTACGTGGAGACGGGAAAAACTGGACGACGACCGTCGTGGACGGAAGTGGTTGCGCGCCATAAAAAACTGGGCAAAACCACGTACATGGCACACCCCACGTACACGGACCCTTACACAAACCCGTGAACGAGCTGTACGTGGACAATGGGAAAATGTGGCCGACGGCCGTCGTGGACGGAAGTGGACGCGTGCCATGGAAAACTGGGCAAATCCACGTATGTGGCACACACCACGTACACGGACCCTTACACGGACCCGTGAACGGGCTGTACGTGGACACGGGAAAAAACTGGCCGACGGCCGTCGTGGACGGAAGTGGACGCGCGCGATGGAAAAGTGGACGACGGCCGTCGTGGACGGAAGTGGACGCGCGCCATGGAAAAGTGGGCAAAACCACGACGCGGGTTAGGCCACGTACACGGATCCTTACACGGACCCGTGAACGGGCTGTACGTGGACACGGGAAAAAAGTGCCCGACGGCCGTCGTGGACGGAAGTGGTCGCGCGCCATGGAAAACTGGGCAAAACCGCATACGTGGCACACCCCACGTAAATGGACCCGTGAACGGGCTGTACGTGGACACGAGAAAAAACTGGCCGACGGCCGTCGTGGACGGAAGTGGACGCGCGCCATGGAAAACGGGGCAAAACCACGATAACGACACGCCACTTACACGACCTTACACGGAGCCGTGAACGGGCTGTACGTGGACACGGGAAAAAAGTGGCCGACGGCCGTCGTGGAGGGAAGTGGACGCGCGCCATGTAAAAGTGGGCAAAACCACGTACGTGGCACACGCCTCTTACACGGACCCGTGAACGGGCTGTACGTGGACACGGGAAAAAACTGGCCGACAGCCTTCGTGGACGGAAGTGGACACGTGCCATGGAAAACTGGGCAAATCCACGTACGTGGCACACGCCACGGACGCGGACCCTTACACGGACCCGTGAACGGGCTGTACGTGGACACGGGGAAAAAGTGCCCGACGGCCGTCATGGACGGAAGTGGTCGCGCGCCATGGAAAACTGTGCAAAACCATGTACGTGGCACACCCCACGTACACGGACCTGTGAACGGGCTGTACGTGGACACGGGAAAAAACTGGCCAACGGCCGTCGTGGACGGAAGTGGACGCGCGCCATGGAAAACGGGGCAAAACCACGTACAACGCACACGCCACGTACACGAACCCTTACACGGAGCCGTGAACGGGCTGTACGTGGACATGGGAAAAAAGGGGCCGACGGCCGTCGTGGATGGAAGTGGACGCGCGCCATGGAAAAGTTGGCAAAACCACGTATGTGGCACACGCCACGTACACGGTCCCTTACACGGACCCGTGAACGGGCTGTACGTGGACACGGGAAAAAACTGGCCGACGGCCGTCGTGAACGGAAGTGGACGCGCGCCATGGAATACTGGGCAAATCCACGTACGTGGCGCACGCCACGTACACGGACCCTTACACGGACCCGTGAACGGGCTGTACATGGACACGAAAAAGTGCTCGACGGCCGCCGTGGGACGGAAGTGGACGCGCTATGGAAAATCGGGCAAAACCACGACGCGGGCACACGCCACGCACACGACCTTACACGGACCCGTGAACGGGCTGTATGTGGACACGGGAAAAAAGTGGTCGACGGCCGTCAGGACGGAAGTGGACGCGCGCCACGGAAAATGGGTAAACCACGACGGGCACACCCCACGTACACGGACCCGTGAACGGGCTGTACGTGGACACGGAAAAACTGGCCCGATACCGCCGGACGGAAGTGGTCGCGCGCCATGGAAAACTGGGCAAAACCACGTACGTGGCACACCCCACATACACGGACCCTTACACGGACCCGTGAATGGGCTATACGTGGACACGGGAAAAAAGTGGCCGACGGCCGTCGTGGACGGAAGTGGATGCGCGCAATGGAAAAGTGGGCAAAACTATGTACAACGCACACGCCACGTACACGGACCCTTACACGGACCCATGAACGGGTTGTAAGTGGAGACGGGAAAAACTGGACGACGACCGTCGTGGACGGAAGTGGTTGCGCGCCATAAAAAACTGGGCAAAACCACGTACATGGCACACCCCACGTACACGGACCCTTACACAAACCCGTGAACGAGCTGTACGTGGACAATGGGAAAATGTGGCCGACGGTGGTCGTGGACGGAAGTGGACGCGTGCCATGGAAAACTGGGCAAATCCACGTATGTGGCACACACCACGTACACGGACCCTTACACGGACCCGTGAACGGGTTGTACGTGGACACGGGAAAAAAGTGCCCGACGGCCGTCGTGGACGGAAGTGGTCGCGCGCCATGGAAAACTGGGCAAAACCACGTACGTGGCACACCCCACGTACACGGACCCTTACCCGGACTCGTGAACGGGCTGTACGTGGACACGGGAAAAAACTGGCCGACGGCCGTCATGGACGGAAGTGGACGCGCGCCATGGAAAACGGGGCAAAACCACATACAACGCACACGCCACGTACACGGAGCCGTGAACGGGCTCTACATGGACACGGGAAAAAGTGGTACGACCGCCGTCAGGACGGAAGTGGACGCGCCATGGAAAAGTGGGCAAAACCACGACGCGGGTTAGGCCACGACACGGATCTCATACACGACCCGTGAACGGGCTGTACGTGCACACGGGAAAAAAGTGCCCGACGGCCGCTAGGACGGAAGTGGTCGCGCGCCATGGAAAATCGGGCAAACCGCGATACGCAGCACACCCCACGTACATGGACCCGTGAACGGGCTGTACGTGGACACGAGAAAAAACTGGCCGACGGCCGTCGTGGACGGAAGTGGACGCGCGCCATGGAAAACGGGGCAAAACCACGTACAACGCACATGCCACTTACACGGACCCTTACACGGAGCCGTGAACGGGCTGTACGTGGACACGGGAAAAAAGTGGCCGACGGCCGTCGTGGAGGGAAGTGGACGCGCGCCATGTAAAAGTGGGCAAAACCACGTACGTGGCACACGCCTCTTACACGGACCCGTGAACGGGCTGTACGTGGACACGGGAAAAAACTGGCCGACAGACGTCGTGGACGGAAGTGGACGCGCGCCAAAACTGGGCAAATCCACGTACGTGGCACACGCCACATACACGGACCATTACACGGACCCGTGAACGGGCTGTACGTGGACACGGGAAAAAAGTGCCCGACGGCCGTCGTGGACGGAAGTGGTCGCGCGCCATGGAAAACTATGCAAAACCACGTACGGGCACACCCCACGCACACGGACATTTACACGACCCGTGAACGGGCTGTACATGGACACGGGAAAAATCGCCGACGGCCGCCGTGGGACGGAAGTGGACGCGCGCCATGGAAAACGGGCAAAACCACGCATAACGCACACGCCACGACACGACTCGACACGGAGCCGTGAACGGGCTGTACGCGGACACGGGAAAAAGGCCGACGGCCGCCGTGGACGGAAGTCGACGCGCCGCCATGGAAAAGTGGGCAAAACCACGACGCGGGCACACGCCACGCATATGGACCTTACACGGACCCGCGGAACGGGCTGTACGCGGACACGGAAAACCGCCGACGGCCGCCGGGATGGAAGTGACACACGCCATGGAAAACTGGGCAACCACATACGCGGCACACGCCACGCATACATGGACCTCACACGGACCCGTGAACGGGCTGTACATGGACACGGAAAAAGTGCTCGACGGCCGCCGGACGGAAGTGGTCGCGCCATGGAAAATCGGGCAAAACCACGACGGGCACACCCCACGCACACGACCTTACACGGACCCGTGAACGGGCTGTACGCGGACACGGAAAAACTGGCCGACGCCATCGGGACGGATGTGGACGCGCCGCCATGGAAAATGGGCAAAACCACGAACGCACACGCCACGCACACGACCTTACACGGACCCGTGAATGGGCTGTACGGACACGGAAAAAGTGGCGACGGCCGCCGGGACGGAAGTGGACGACGCCATGGAAAAGTGGGCAAAACCACGACGCGGGCACATGCCACGACACGACCTTACACGGACCCGTGAACGGGCTGTACGTGGACACGGGAAAAATCTGCCGACGGCCGCCGGGACGGAAGTGGACGCGCGCCATGGAAAATCGGGCAAATCCACGACGCGGGCACACGCGACGGACGCGACCTTACACGGACCCGTGAACGGGCTGTACGTGGACACGGGGAAAGTGCTCGACGGCCGCTGGCGGACGGAAGTGGTCGCGCGCCATGGAAAATCGTGCAAAACCATGTATCGCAGCACACCCACACGACACGCCCGTGAACGGGCTGTACGTGGACACGGAAAAAGGCCGACGGCCGCCGTGGGATGGAAGTGGACGCGCGCCATGGAAAAGTGGGCAAAACCACGCATAACGCACACGCCACGACACGACCTTACACGGACCCGTGAGCGGCTGTACGTGGACACGGGAAAAATCGCCGACGGCCGCCGTGGACGGAAGTGGACGCGCGCCATGGAAAACTGGGCAAATCCACGTACGTGGCGCACGCCACGTACACGACCTTACACGGACCCGTGAACGGGCTGTACATGGACACGAAAAAGTGCTCGACGGCCGCCGTGGACGGAAGTGGTCGCGCGCCATGGAAAATCGGGCAAACGACGACGGGCACATCCCACGACACGACCTTACACGGACCCGTGAACGGGCTGTACGGGACACGGGAAAAATGGCCGACGGCCGTCAGGACGGAAGTGGACGCGCGCCATGGAAAATGGGCAAAACCACGCATAACGCACACGCCACGCACACGACCTCATACGCACCCGTGAACGGGCTGTACGTGACACGGGAAAAAGTGGCCGACGGTCGCCGGGACGGAAGTGGACGCCGCCATGGAAAAGTGGGCAAACCACGACGCGGGCACATGCCACATACACGACCTTACACGGACCCGTGAACGGGTTGTACGTGGACACGGGAAAAATCGCGCATTTACCGTCAGGACGGAAGTGGACGCGCGCCATGGAAAATCGGGAAAATCCACGACGCGGCACACGCCACGCACACGACCTTCCACGGACCCGTGAACGGGCTGTACATGGACACGGGAAAAAAGTGCCCGACGGCCGCCGTGGACGGAAGTGGTCGCGCGCCATGGAAAATCTGTGCAAAACCACGGACGGTGGTCAGAATAGGGGTGAGATAAGGCAAGATAACATGGAGCAGTTAGAAACAGGATGAGTTCTCGAGAAGTAACAGCCCCACGCTGAGTTCGTGCAGGATACCTGAGGTGCGAACCTTACACCGAGGAGGCTTATAGTGTCCGCCTGCACCCTCCGCCCTCAAGAACGCCTATCCTTAATGTACTTCAAACCTCAGACATCGAGGGCCGGAGGGTCCGCGGACACTATATAAGCCACCCTCCTCAAGGTAAAGGGTTCGCACCTTGGTAACCTATACACTCCTAATCCAATGACCGCTCTGGGCTCCGAGACGAGGGCTGTTACTTCTCCGAGAAGGGCCTAAACTCGACATCCCTTGTGTTTACAACTGCTCCATAGCTAGGATCTTGCCTCTCCATACCTACCCCTATGGTACCGCTGCACTTAGAACCACGACAGTTGGCGCACCACCTTGGGGCAGGTGTCTTAGCGATTTTGGAGAAGGCATTGTTCCATTGCCTTCATCATGGTTTCGTGGAGTTTTGGTCGAGGGTCGCGAGATCTGTCTCGTGCACTCACCTTCATCGCCGACGACTCCGCTTTGGCTCCGTGGAGGCTCCACTCGACATCGACAAGCGCCTCGTCTGCTGGATCGCACATTTTCGGGCGTGTCCGCGGGCGATCCGCCGCGCAGCCATCGACTTTATCGGTCGACTCTATCAGCCACCTCCTCGTTTCCGCCCAAGCAAGCGCTTTGGTCGGTCGAGGCTCCAGCGGTGGTGAGGCATGCGGTGGCCCGCTAGTCGGCCACCACCCAAGTCGCGCAATCGAGCCCGACGAATCTCTACGGCCTGCTCGATCCGCCGACCGGTTCAGAGAGACCGTGATCCGAAAGCGACAAAGAGCGATCCGTGGTGGAGGTCTTGATGGTCAACGGCTCAAGGCCTCCCGCTTCCCCGCGACGACGGGTGGACGGTGGAGGCGACCCCGCCAAGTCCATGAGGAATATCAACCCGAGCCACTTAACTCCTCGCAACGAGAAGAACTTTGCCGCAGAACATGGATGCCCTGATACTCCCATCGCAGAGAAACCCCGAGGCTCGTGGTTTTGGAGGAGGCGCGCATGGCCAACTTGGCTGAAACGCACTCGCTCGAGAATCTCCGCCGAGCACTCGACGACGAAGCGGCAACGAAAGTAATTCGACTCAATCGACGCCAACTCTTCCCGCAGCCGACTCGTATATCGAACCCCGATTCAGAATTTAGCAGCCGCAACCCGAATAGCAGAGTCGATTCAGCCCTCTCACGAGGTGGCAGAGGCTTGATGCAGATTAGAGATTTGCTCCGGTAGCAGGAGATCGAATTCAGCCGTGTCGCAATATGCAATAGGATTCACAACGATCCGTCCGCCGTAATACGGTTCGCCGGCTCATAGCCCTAGATCGCCTCCGCGGGCGTGAAGGACGCGAGAATCGACGGGACCAATATGGTGACTGATACGATCGTGATGATAGGCGTCGAGTGCCCACTCCTCCCCCGACGGGTGGGTCCTACGCTCATCGGCAGCAAGATGACAGGCGCCAGCTTAGTGTAGGACGAAGAGCTCCGGTCGACCCCAGGGAACCAGGCTTGGACGCGCGATCCATCTTCGCAAGGCTTGGTGGACCGTATCAGGCTCATCGAGGTGGCCACGACAGAGATGCGCCCACCAAAGAACCGAAAGTGCATGTTTCGGTCCGAATGTTTCAGCAGGGCTATCGAGTCATGTGATTCCCCCAACTTCAGGTTGGCGACTGGAGTCAGCAAGTTCACCGGTGAGTCTAAGCCTGAAACTTGGCTTGAAGACTATCGAGTGGCGGTGCAGATTGGTGGCGGAAATGATGAAGTGTCTATGAAGCATTTGCCTCTCATGTTGGAAGGTTTGGCCAGGGCATGGTTGAATCAGTTAACTCCTAGCAGCATTTACACTTGGGAAGATCTTTCCCGAGTGTTCGTCAGAACATTCGAGGGAACTTGCAAGCGACCAGCTGGATTGACAGAGCTGCAAGTTTGTGTGCAAAAGTCGAATGAGACCTTAAGAGAGTATATTCAGAGATGGATCACTTTGCATCATACGGTGGAGAACGGTTCGATCATCGTGCACTCAAGGCTTCAAGGATGGTGTTAAGAACAGAGAATTGAGTTTGAAGTTTGGTCGGACCGAGAGATGACCCTTAGTCGGATGATGGAAATTGCTACCAAGTACGCCAACGGCGAAGAAGAGGACTGACTCCGGAGCGGCAAGTACAAGCCTAGTCAGTCAGAGAAAGGAAACTCCAGTCGGAAGCAGAAGCGGAAAGCCGAACCAGCGGCTCCTGGAGAGGCTCTGGCCGTGACTTAGGGCAAGTTCAAAGGAAAACCCAAAGGATCCTGGAACCCCAAGAAGGTGAAGGATAAAGAAGGAAATGGCGTGATGGATCTGCCGTGTCATATCCACACAAAGAAAGATGAAGAGGGTAATTTCATTTACCCAAAGCATACCACTCTCCAGTGCCGGCTCCTGATCCAGCAGTTCCAAGGTAAACAGCCCAAGGACAAGGACAAGGAGTCGGACAAAGCCGAGGACAAGGAGGACAGTGATGGAGGATATCCTCATGTTAACTCCACTCTGATGATCTTTGCTGATGTAGAAAGCAAAAGCCGACTAAAGGTTATCAACCGTGAGGTGAATATGGTCGCCCCGACGACACCCAATTATTTGAGATGGTCCCAAACTCCCATTACATTCGACCAGTCTGATCACCCGACTCACATAGCCACCCCTGGGAGGCAAGCTTTGGTGGTCGAATTCGTCGCCGTCAAGGCACTTGACTGACGAAGGTGCTAATGGATGGTGGTAGTGGGCTGAATATATTGTATGCGGAGACGCTAAAAGGAATGGGCATTCCGATGTCCCGACTGAGCACCAGCAACATGAGTTTTCATGGAGTTATACCTGGAAAGAAGGCTGAGTCATTCGGTCAAATAGCTCTGGACGTGGTGTTCGTGACTCAAGCATTTCCGCAAAGAGAAGCCGACATTTGAAGTCGTGGATTTTCGTGAGTGCTTACCACGCTATTTTGGGGAGACCAGCTTACGACGGTTCATGGCTCACCATGTTACGGTACCTCAAACTGAAGATGCCTCGCCCTAAAGGCGTGATCACCGCCACCGAAAATCGGAAGAAGGCGTAAGAGTGTTTTTAAAGGCTCGAAATTGCCGATTCCCGATAACCATGGTCGAGCCGAGGGTACAAGCAAAATGCAGATCCGAAAGTGATTTGTTACGGGCCAAGAAGCTCGCCACAGAATCAACATTTCAGTCGACCGGGGAGACGAAACCTGTTCACATTCACCCGACCGACCCCAATGCAGCTCCGACCCATATTTCCACAACACTCGACCCTAAATAGGAAGAAGCGCTCATCCAGTTCCTCCGTGAGAACTAGGACATCTTTGCATGGAAGCCTGCTGACATGCCTGGTGTTCCCAGGGGGGCTGGCTGAGCATTGCCTTAGAGTCAATTCAGCAGCAAAACCAGTCAAAGAACATCTTCGACGGTCTGCCGTCCAGAAGAGAAAAGCCATTGGTGAGGAGGTGGCTCGACTATTGGCGGCAGGATTTATCCGAGAGATATACCACCCGAGTGGCTCGCAAATGTCATCATGGTTCCCAAGAAGGACAAGTCACCCGCATGTGCATTGATTTCAACACATCAATCGGGCCTGCCCGAAGATCATTTTCTTCCTCGTGATCGATCAAATTGTTGACTCGACCGGGATGAGAGACTATATTTTTAGACGCTATTCCGGTACCATCGATCCGCCTCAGACGACCCATGAGATAAAAACAGCTTTCATCACTCCATTCGGTGCTTCGCTATATCACCATGCCATTCGCCTCAAGAATGCCGGAGCCACGCTTATGCGGATGATCCGTAAGTGTTTACTCACCAAATCAGTCGTAACGCTGAAGCATACATGGATGATATTGTGGTCAAGTCGAGAAAGGGTTCCGACCTGTCGATCGACTCGCTGAAACATTTGCCAATCTCGTGGAGGTATGATATCAAGCTCAATCCGCCAAAGTGCACATTCGAGTTCCCGTGGAAAGTTACTCGGTTTTCTTGTTTCCAACGAGGAATCGATGCTAACCTGCAGAAAGTTGGCACTATATCCAATGAAACGCCTGCGGCGGGTGCACGGCGTCCGTAAGCTTATCGATGTTTGGCCGCATTAAGTCGATTCATCTCGACTCGCTGAAAAGGCATTGCCTCTTTACCGATCGATGAAGAAGGCGCAAGTTCGAGTGGACTCTGAAGTCGATGCAGCGCTTGCCGAGCTCAAAGCTCGCTTCCACCCAGCCGGTGCTTGCTGCTCCAATCAGCAAAGAGCCTCTGCTGTTTTATATTGCAGCCATAGGACAAGTCCTCAAGACAAGATTTACGGTCGAACGGGAAGAAGAAGGGAAAGCCTTCAAAGTTCAAATACCAAAGGTACTATCTCAGGTGAAGTTTTGACTCCATCAAAGCAAAGATATCCTCATTATCGTAAGCTTGTGTATGGAATCTACATGACCATAAAGAAGGTTGCTCATTATTTCTTTGATCATTCCATTACGCCGCCGCCGACGCCCACTTTCGTAGAGATTCTCGCACCACGTAGATGCAACCGGTCGAGTGGCTAAATGGGCGATTGAACTCCTTCCCTTGATATCGGTTTGAGGCAAAGAACCCAAGCAATAGCAGATTTCTTGCCGAGTGGATCGAATAGCAGCAGCCGACTCAAGTTCACTTGAGCATTGGACCATGTTCTCGATGGCTCTAAGATGTTAAATGGTTCCGTGTGGGTAGTCTTGGTTTCCCTGAGGAGACAAGCTCAGATATGTGCTCCAGATTCACTTTGATTCCTCCAACAATGAGGCACAACACGAAGCCCTTTTGTATGGATTGCGATGGCCATTTCACAAGGCGTCCGTCCGCCTTTATGGTTTATGGCGACTCAGATTTGGTAGTTAACCAAGTGATGAAGGAGTGGGACATTAGAAGCCTAGCCATGACTGGATACTACAATGCAGTGAGGAAGCTGGAAAAGAAGTTTGAGGGGTTAGAGCTCAATCATATACCCCGACTAAAAAATCGAGCGGCTGATGATTTGGCGAAGATAGGTTCCAAGAGAGAAGCCATTCCCAGCGATGTGTTCTTAGAACATATCCATGCTCCATCAGTCAAAGAAGATCCTTTTACCGAAGAAGCTCCGCAGCCCAAGAGTGCTACTGATCTGACTGAGGTTGAAGTCCCTGCGGTTGTCGACTTGGTCATGGAGGCTTTAGTGATCATTCCCGACTGGACAGTTCCATACATCGCGTATATCCTGAGAAAAGAGCTCCCGGAGGACGAGGAAGAGGCTCGACAGATCGTCTGGCCGATCCAAGGCCTTTACTGTGATCAAAGGACAGCTATACAGAGAGAGCGCGATCGAGTTGGTCAAAAGTGCATAACGCCGAAGAAGGTCGAATAACTTGATGACATCCACTGGGTCCTGTGGCTATCATGCGCCCCCTCGACCATCGTGGCCAAAGCATACCGAGCCGGATTTTATTGGCCAAGGGCTAATGAAATGGCAAAGGAAATAGTCGACAAGCACTAAGGATGCCAATTTTACTCCAACATGTCACACAAGCCTGCATCAGCTCAAGACCATTCCACTCTGCCCGCCCTTCGCGGTATGGGGTTTGATATGGTTGGTCCCTTGAGAACAGGATGAAGCGGTTTCACACATGTACCGGTAGCAATGACAAGTTCACCAAGTGGATTGAGGCTGCCCATCAAGAACCTTGAAACCGTATCGCTGTCACTTCATCGAGAACTGATATTCAGATATGGAGTCCCACACAGCATCATCATCGATAATAGACCAAACTTCGATTCGAGGAATTCAGGCATTCTCGCACATCTCGTGGCACACGAAGTCGACTATGCTTCAGCCGCCCATCCCCGCCGAATGGACAAGCGGAGCGGCCAACGGCTTGATCCTCAAAGGGTTGAAACCCCGATCGATGCGTGACCTCAAGCATGCGGTCGAGCATGGGTCGATGAACTCCCTCGTGCTGTGGGGCCTAAGGACCACGCTTAACCGGTCGATCGGAAGAACTCCGCCTTCTTAGTCTATGGAGCCGAGGCGGTCCTACCGAAAGTGATCTGCCCACAACGCCTCGGGTTGAGCTTCTACACCAAGCCGAAGCGTAACAAGCGCCGCAGATGCAACGACCTCCTAGAGGAAGAAAGGGAGATGGCTTTGATCCGATTGACCATCTACCAACAAGACTTGCATCGCTTCCACGCCAAAAACGTGAAGAGTCGAGCCTTCCAGGAAGGAGATTTGGTTCTCCGAGTGGATCAGCAGAAACCACACAAGCTTGCTCCTTCTTGGGAAGGACCTTCATCGTCACCAAGGTTCTCCACAACGGAGCGCATCTGCCTCTACAACGCCGAGCACAATATCGACGAGCCCCGAAGCTTGGAACGCGGAGTTACTCCTACCATTTTACACTTAAAGTTTTCTATTCGGATGAGTTGTAATAAAATACTTCAGTAGTTCATGTTTTGCAAGATAATAGTGTCATAATTTCCCAATAATTTTTGTCAATTTTATTTGTTCAAGAAAATTCCTCAATGGGTGGCTTAGCTGCTAATCCGCTTTCACCTAAGTTTGTAAAAAATCTCACCGAGTGGCGAGCCAGCCTCCCACTCGGGGCTTAGCTGCGAATCCGCTTCGCTAAGTTTCAATGAAATCCTACCGAGTGGTGAGCCAGACTCCTACTCGGGGGCTTAGCTGCAGTCCAAGTACTCGCCTAAGTTTCAATGAAATCCTACCGAGTGGTGAGCCAGACTCCCACTCGGGGGCTTAGCTGCAGTCTAAGTACTCGCCTAAGTTCGAATACAACATGCGCTCCGCAAAGAGGACGAGGTGCAGGTCGACTACGACCCTCTCCTCCGAGCTACGCCACAAGTACAACATGCGCTCCGCAAAGAGGACGAGGTGTAGGTCGACTGCGACCCTCTCCTCTGAGCTACACAACAAGTACAACGGCGCCCTAAAGGAGGACAAGGTGCAGGTCGATCATGACCTTCCTCCGAAAGCCACGCCACAGTATAACGGCGCGCCCGCAGAAGAGGACGAGGTGTGTAGATCTGCACCTTCCTCCGAAGCCACGCCACAAGTACAACATGCGCCCGCAAGGAGAACGAGGTGCAGGTCGATCGCACCTCTCCTCCGAGCTACACCACAAGTACAACATGCACTCCACAAAAAGGACGAGGTGCAGGTCGACTGCAACCCTCTCCTTCGAGCTACGCCACAAGTACAATGTAAAAATCCTACCGAGTGGAGAGCAGACCTCACACTCGGGGCTTAGCTGCAGCCTGCTCGCCTAAGTTTTGAAAATCCCATCGAGTGGAGAGCAAACCTCCCACTCGGGGCTTAGCTGCAGCCCTGCTCGCCTAAGTTTTGAAAATCCTACCGAGTGGAGAGAAAACCTCCCACTTGGGGGCTTAGCTGCAGCCCTGCTCGCCTAAGTTTTGAAAATCCCACCGTGGAGAGCAAACCTCCCCACTGGGGCTTAGCTGCAGCCCAGGTGCTCGCCTAAGTTTTGAAATCTTCACCGAGTGGAGAGCAAACCTCCCACTGGAGGCTTAGCTGCAGCCCAAGGCTCGCCTAAGTGAATTGGGGAACAAGTCAATTGCAATAAGCACCTCGCTTAACCTGCAAAAGACATCTCAAACCAAATGCAAGCATATTCAAACGTCAATCCAAGTTCGGATAAATACCTAATGGAACCGGAAGTGCTCAGCGCTAAGCCTCGTTAAGGTTTGTCGGTTACAAAAATCACTCGCATACCGAGGCAAATTTAAAGTGTCGAGCTCAAGAAGTTTTTACCCTCCCGTGGAGGGCTGGAAGGTGCAACAAACTCGCAAGGTTAATTCCATCAGCAATCCGAGTGGCAGCGGCGATGAAGGTTTCCATGAAAGACCGGAAATCGTGCTTTTGGTGTTAGCCACCAAGAGCCGCCAACTTGTCTTCTCGCAGCCTTGCAATGGACTCGCCGAGACAGAGCGACATCTCGCGCCACACCTAGCGTAAGACTTCTTCCACCGCACTCGACCGGGATTGTGTTCGCCGAGTCATCGAGACCGGAGGTCATTCTCGATCGCCTCTCCGCCGAGTGCGCCGATGCGGAAGTAGCGACCTTCAGCCTTGCGTAGATACTCAACGACGGCGGCAATGCGAGATTCAAGTCGGAGTATGTTCATGGCGATTTCATCATTCACGGAGAGTTGATGGGGTCCAGTTTGGCTCCAACGACCAGTTTCTCTTCAAAGTTCTCGCAAAATTCTGCAAGCACAACCACCGATTCAGACAACAAATGAATGGAAAGATCACGCTTAAAATACTTGTTTTGTGCAAAAGATTACCTTCGAGCATGAGGAATAGCTTGGTGAGTCCGCCCAGATAAGCCTCTAGATCGCTCTTCTTCCCAACCAGCTCAAGGGCTTTGTCATTCAGTGGCAATCTTATCACTTTTCACCGACTCACTTCTTTTGTTGGCAACATCAAGAGCAGCTTTCAGAGTGGTGTTTTTTCTTCAAGCTTGGTTACCGAAGCCAACTTCTCGCCTCATGAGCTTGGTCTTCTCTAAAGCTGTTTTCTGCATTTCAGCCAACTCAAGGTCTTTCTTCTTCTGGGCATCCTTCACTTCGCCTTCAAAGTTATAGCAAGGTCAGAATTTGAAACAAACGAGGGGCAAAAGCAGTCGTCAGAAGCCTCACCAAACATACATTTAGCTTCCTTCTTCGCCTTCGTTAAGTTCTCCTGGGCCAACTTCAGATCAACCTCGAGCTGGATGTGTTTGTTCTCCAACTCGGTGTAATGAGCCGCAAGGTCGCAGGATTTCTACGAAGAACCAATCGAGAAAAAGTCAAAGACAAGTCACTTCCGAGTGACTAAAGAAAAATCATACATTTCTAAGACTACAACCGAATGCAAACATTCGACCGTAGTCTCGGGATTACACCTGTGGGTGCACCCAGCGCGCCCCCACTAGTTCTATCAAATTAGAGTCACCACCACCGACCAAAAAAAATTTTCAGATCGTAGTCCATCGCCAGCCAATGACCACGCCTCGGGATTACACCTGGGTGCACTTAGCGTGCCCCCACCGGTCTGGAAATCCATTCGACCTAGTCGAATGAAGAAAAAAATTTAAACTATAAAGACTATGGTCGACTGCCAGCACTCCACCATAGACTTGGGGACTACACCTAGTGGGTGCACTCAGCATGCCCCCACTAACCCGGAATTCCAATCGACACACCCAAAGGGTGTAGGACAATCACTATGGATTTCGTAAAGAAGAATTTTCAGATATCATATCCCAATGTAATGTGCGATGACCGATCGACCGGACGTTACTTTGAAGAGCGGAATTGGCGTCATAGGCTGCCTGGCTGGCTTCTCGGATGGCCTTCACTTGCTCCATCATGACTCCCGCCTGGCGTATTGTAACGCCCCGAGACCAACGCTCCAGAAGACTTCCAGTTTTTCCGAGATTCGTCGTGTGATTTGTTTTGTTCGTTGCATTCATCCTTGCATCATGTGCATTGCATCATGTCATCATGCCATCATATCATTAATTTTTAAAACCTCAACTAAATAAATGGCATGGATCTTTGATCCATTTAAATCGAGGGAATTCACATGGTGATTCTCTTTAAAACATATCCTCTCGATATTTAGAGAGCTATAGTAAATATTCCAATTATATGGATTTACCGCAAACACACTTGCAAATAAATCCCAATGCCGTTGTTATCTCAATTCTTGTTCTCCAACCTTTCCCGTAATTATTTCATCATTTTCCGGAGCTCCACCTTTTTCTCAACATTTTTGGACCTTCCCAACCCTCACTTCCTATTCAAATCATTTGAATTAAATTCAAATGAGTTGAATTTAAATCTTTGAATCATGCCTCTTTCTATTTTTCCTAGATCGAGCTCATTTTTGTGAGCCCGGGAAAATTATCCGTGTGTCCAACTTCTTCCCCTAACCTCTTTCTTTTATTTCTTATCTTTGTTCTGTGTTTTTTTTCTTTCTTTCTTTAGAGGAGAGAGAGAGATCAGAGTCCAGCCGCCTCTAGGCCCATCCGCAGCCCAAGGCTCCTCCACCGCCTCTTTAGGCCCAAACCGCCCCAAAGACCTAACCCTAGCCTTCCCCGATCCATCTCCTCCCTCTGCCCCTCTCAGGCGCCGGCCAAGACACACACACACCCGCACGCAGCCCGATCCCATCTCTCGATCCCCATCTGCACACGCATCGCACCAGGAGAAAATCCCCACGCCCGCCTCCTCGCCCGATCCCTCCTCTCGAGCACGCTTTCTATCTCGCGCTGCCCGCGGCCTCCTTCCCTCGCCTCGACCGCCAGAGCAGCAGCTCCGCCGCAGCGCAGAGCCCCGAGGTCGCGCCCCTCGCCGCCCGAAGCGCCGCCATCGCCTCCTCCCGACCCACTCGAAGCGCGACCCGCCGCCGCCGCCCACCACCTTCCACCGCAGAATAACCAGGCCGGAGCCCTGTCGCGCCTTCCATCAGCAACCAGCGCCCACTACTTCCCTGCTGCCGCCGCCGCGAGACCGCTGTGCTCAGTTCCTGCTGCTGCCGAGCAAGCGCCGCCTTCGCTGGTCCTCGGCGCCTCAGCTTGCTAGCAAAGATCGCTTCGCAGCCTCGCTTCGCGCCTGCTGCCATCCGCCATCGCCACCACGGGTCACCAGCGCCTAACCTCCCCTTGTCGATCGCGACTCGCCGAGTCCAAGCAACGCCAGCCCTCCGCAAGGCCCCCGCTTGTCACGCATCAAGCCCTGCTGGTGCTGTGGCGCGCCCGCCGCTTCGAAAGCAGCGAAGAAGGCGCACCAGCCTTGATCCCCGCTCCACAACCACCAACCAAGGACGCCAAGACCCGAGGCTTTTTGGTGTTGCTCGCTTTTGAACGCCAAGTACCACGACGCCAAGACCCGTGGTACAACTACTGCTTCCTGCCTAGAACAACTATCACGACATGTACGACCACTTAAACGAGAACGTTTACTTCCACTACCGCCGCCGCCGTACCACTACTTCCCACTACGACACGAGTACAACTACTTCCCACGACGACCCGTGAACGACTACTACCTCGACGACCGAACCGCCTCCGAAAATGCACGCTTCAAAGGTATACCACCGAGACGACGCCTCGCGGAACGAATGCATGTGGTATGAGATGCTCATGTTCGAACCGCGGTCCGAATTGTCTTGCACGCCCCGCCTCTATTGCCATGCCACCGTCCCCGCGGGAACCCGTAACCGGGATCACCCCACCATATTTTGCATGTTCCGCACATCCGCACACTCTGCTCTTTTGCACCGGTATGTCAATGAGTTATCGGATCATCGGAATGTTGCCGCGGCACCATTTTCGCTATCGCTGCCGCGGGCACCATTTTCGCTATCGCTGCCGCGGCACCATTTTCGCTATCGCTGCCGCGGGCACCATTTTCGCTATCGCCGCCGCGGGCACCATTTTCGCTATCGCTGCCGCGGCACCCCTTTCATTCCCGCCATGATGACAAATGCTCATTAACATGCTCTTGTCAACATTTTCATACAAATTGCATAATGCTTGCATATGTCATCCACATCATGATAACAACATTTAAAATGTTTAAACTTGTTGTTGCATTAAATTGCTAAATGCATATGGGGTTTTTCCGGAATTGTTAATTGTTGTTTCCGGCCTCACTTAAACTTGCCTAAATAGTTAGTTTACTTATGCCTCACCACTTGCCATGTTTAACAACATTTAATATTGATGAGTAGCATAAACGAGATCGAACTAAATACTTGATGTGGTGTTCCGTCAATATGCAACTCTGTTGTATATTGAGC
>CM038141.1:62056874-62065113 GCA_021437245.1 Aegilops speltoides | reverse complement strand
CCGGAACCCAAAGACTTTGATTTCTCATAAGGTGCGGTAGTCCTATAAGCAACATCCCATGATCCTGAGTCGGCGCATCGTTTATAGTTGAGACTAGGGCCGGTGTCGATAGTCTTGAGCCCCAACTTTCGTTCTTGATTAATGAAAACATCCTTGGCAAATGCTTTCGCGATTGTTCGTCTTTCATAAATCCAAAATTTCACCTCGACTATGAAATCTGAATGCCCCCACTGTCCTATTAATCATTACTCCGATCCCGAAGCCCAACACAATAGGACGGAATCCTGATGTTATCCCATGCTAATGTATCCGGGCGATGGCTTGCTTTGAGCACTCTAATTTCTTTAAAATGCGATGCGGAAACACGACCCGGCCAATTAAGGCTAGGGGCGATGCGGCGCGAAGGTCAGTGAGTCGATTGCTTTCGCCGTGAAGTGACCGGCCGACCAGCCCAGGTCAACTTCTGAGCTTTTAAGCGCAACAACTTAAATATCGCTATTGGAGCTGGAATTACAGCGACTCTTGGCACAGACTTGCCCTCAATGGATCCTCGTTAAGGGATTTAGATTGTACTCATTCAATTACCCGGTGTCACATCCATAGATTATTGCTTGTAATTGGTTTCATTGCATCCATGCATCATTTCAATTTACATTAAATTTGAAATGGGGATTATTTGAAACCCTAGCACCAAATGGAATTTAACTAGGTTCAATAAAAAATATTTTCAATAACCCGAATGCCTTTGGTAATGTTCATGATTTCTGTTAAAGGTGAAAACCACTTCCAAAATGATGAGCATATTTATAGGCTATTCTGGATTTTTGAATTAAATAAATAAGCTATTTGACTTTGGGCATTTAAACAATATTAATAATTTAAATGCTCAAATAATGTTGAAACTATTTTAGAACCTTTGAAATAATTCAGCAAGTGTCCATGAATATTTTCAGGATTTTAGGAAATGCCTTGGTATTTTCCTAAGCTCAAAGCAGAGAGCAAATAAATAGAAAGCAGAAAAGAGAAAGAGAGAGAGAGTTTTACACAGGCGCCCACCGGCTGGCCCAGCTCTGTGCTAGCAGCCCATCGGCGGCCCGGCCAGCGCCGCTGCAGTCATCGCCTACCTGCTAGTAGGCGGAGGAGGGACACCATGACGATGCGAGGCTCGCATGCGCAGCTCCTGGCACTTTGCCTTGCACGGGTAGCGCCCGCCTCCAAGCCACCCTCGGGCGCCGCCCGACCCCGCCGACACCCATTTCCCCCTTGCTCTCTCCCTCGTCCTCCCGCTTTGGCGGCGCTCGTCGCCGCCGTTCATTACGCCGTGGCCACCAGCCACCCCACGCCTCCTGCGCGCCCCACGAGCTCGCCTCGGCCCGTGAAACCGCCGCCAAAAGCCGCGACCGGAGGCCGACAACCGCCATCGCTGTCGTCTTCCACCTCGGGCTCCGGCCACCATCGCCCGTCGATCCGCGCCGCGGGGCGTCCCCGAGCCCGCTAACCATCCCTCTGGCACCGCTGTGAGCTCCGCCACCGTTTCCACCTCTTCCCCTCTTCGTTTGATTGCGTAGCCATGGCCCCTTGATGGCCGAAATACACGCCGCTTTGAGCTCGCCGTCGGCGATGCTCCGGTGACCAAATGGTCACCACAGGTGTCAACCTACTCCCGCGATCGTAGCACCCTCCTAGCCCCTTGCCCGCTCTTCTCGCACTAAAACCGACCCCAGCAGCGCAGCTGCCGAACTCCGACGCCGCCTTGGAGCTCGCCGTCGTCGACTCCGGCCTTCCCGACCCGGCACCCGTTTACCCGTTCGGAGCAGCGGGAGCAAGAGCTCTCAACGAGCCCAAATGCGGCCTCGCCCGTGCCATGTAGCAGCGCTTCGGCAGCCGCCACCGTCTCGAGGCCTCGCCCGGCGTCGAGGCAGCCGGGATGTTCCCTAACTGACCGGGGTTTGACCGTTGACTCTTGGCGTGTGGGCCCTGGCCACTAACTAAACTAGGATTAGCATTAGTTTAACACTAACTAATTTTAGTTAGTTAACTAACCTCTTGACCAGTGGACCCCTCTGGTCAGGTTTGACCTCAGACCCGCCGAGTTGACCTGCTTGAGGTCAGCATGACCTAATCTTGACTTAATAATTCATTTTGGTTTTAAAATAAATCAGGAAAATCCGGAAAATTGCCTAAACTTACGAAATTCATATAAAATCAACCGTAGCTCCAAATCAAATAAATTATATATGAAAAATTATCAGAAAAATTCAAGGAATCCATCTGTACCATTTTCATGCATGTTTGAACAATTTTGTCCTCTGTTTTGGACAAAACAAATAAAAGAGCATTTAAATAATCATATATGGGTTTGAATTTGGATCATGTATTCAAACCAACTTCATTTAAATCATAGCTAGATGCATTAGCTCAAATCACAGCATATTGCCATGTCATGATCATGCATCATATTGTTGCATTGCATTGATTGTGTTCTTTCTCTGTTGCGGTATTGTCCCTCTCGGTGAAGCGATGTTCGACGATGTGATCGATGACACCAATGAAGAACTATATTATCTTGAAGTGCGAGGCAAGCAAAACCCCTTGTTCATTCGATATAATCCCACTCTCGCCCTGCTCTCTTTTCTGCATTAGGACAACAATGATTCATCTATTACTTGCTGCGGTAGCTGAACCCCTTTATCCTCTGCATGACCTGTCATTGCCACAGTAAATAGATGAAACCCACTAGCATGAGTAGGAGTTGTTTGAGCCCTGTTGTGCCTACTCATTCATGCTTGTTTGTCATGCCTGCTACTGCTTAGAGTTGAGTCAGGTCTGATTCATCGAGGATGAATCAGAGGTGTGTGAACATGTCTCTCACGTGTGTGAGCTAAGTGTGTGAACACGATTTGGTAAAGGTATCGGTGAGAGGCCATGTAGGAGTACATGGTGGGTTGTCTCATTGAAGCCGTCCTTAGGAACTGAGTTACGTGTTTGTGATCCATGATTCAGCTACTACCATGCATTGGGCCTAAAATATGACCCGCTTCGACTTCTTATTCACCCTAGTCTTCTGTCCGGGGAGTTGCAAGTAGTTTACGGTGTTTGTAGCCCTCTTTGGAGGCCGTGGACCAGCTGTTGGCCAGTAAAGGGTGGGCTGTGATCTGTAGAGTGCGTGTACGGTGTCTGGGATGCCCGTTTGGTATCTCAGGAACCCTGTTCACATCGTTTGTGGCTGTGAATGAAACTTGGCGGATCTCCTCATAGATGGAACCCAAATAGGCGATAAACTGGACTAGAGACTTGAGTGTCTAGGTAGGTCGTGGTCTACACACGTCGGCTTTAAGCTTGAAGTCTGCCGAGCACATGTGGGTGTCTGGCGCTAAGTGGTGAAACATGTATGAAGAAGTACACCCTGCGGGGTTAATATCATCTATTGAATAGCCGTGTCATGGTAAAGGACTTCGGGTTGCCTATAACAGTTCATAGACAAGTGAAAGTGGATACTCTAAAATCGCAAGATAAGTGTGAGTGCTATGGATGGGCGTTCTCGTAGGGAGGCGGGAGCAGATCCATAGTGGTGTATGATGTGGTGAATATGTGGACTGCGTGTGCGCCACCTCAAAAGAGTTACTTGCGATTATCGTAGTTTAGGATAGCCACCGAGTCAAAAGCTGGCTTCTGCGATTAAACCCCACCATCCCCTTTGTTGATAATGATGCATATGTAGTTAGTTACGATGTAAGTCTTCTTTGGGTACATTTGTACTCACGTTTGCCTATTTTATGTTTTGCGAGAGAGACTTGGTCTCGTTAGTAGTTCAGCGTGGACTTGACGTTTAGCTTGTTACCACAGCTACGATCTTGTGCCCTCGGCGGGATCTGGTAGATAGTCAGGGCTTCTAAGCCTTTTTCATTTGTAGATATACGTACCCGGACATGTTAAGCTTTCGCTTGTGTTTTGATTTGTATGCTCACAGAATGTTGGGTCATGAGGCGCCTATTTGTAATATCTCGCTCCTCGGAACACTAATCGCCCGGTATTGTTATTTATTGTCACTACCTCCCGTGTCGAGGATTGGGTAATTTTTGGCGCTGCTGCCTTCCTTGGATGTGGTAGCCGTTTCTCAGGCTCCCTCTCCGGAATCGAACCCTAATTCTCCGTCACCGTCACCACCATGGTAGGCCCTATCCTACCATCGAAAGTTGATAGGGCAGAAATTTGAATGATCGTCGCCCGGCACGAAGGCCGTGCGATCCGTCGAGTTATCATGAATCATCGGATCAGCGGCGAGCCCGCGTCGACCTTTATCTAATAAATCGCCCCTCGAAGTCGGGGTTTGTTGCGTATTAGCTCTAAATTACTACGGTTATCCGGTAGCACGTACCATCAAACAAACTATAACTGATTTAATGAGCCATTCGCGGTTTCACAGTTCAAATTGGTTCATACTTGCACATGCATGGCTTAATCTTTGAGACAAGCATATGACTCTGGCAGGATCAACCGGTATACGTCCTTGGTGGCGCCCAGCCGCGGCCATCGTCCTGCGTTTCCACTTTCGTGGAAACTTCGAGAGCAACAACCGGGCGGTTGTCGCTCTTGGCGGCACAGCTCATCGTCCGAGGATCGGCGCGAGAGTTGCGTATCCTACCGCGTAGCGTGGAAGGTAGAGGCAACTCCTGTTCGGTTGTTCTCGATTCGGAGAGCTTTGGGTGGTCGAAAGCAGCGAAAGGGCCACGACCCTTTATCGTGAGCAGCATCCGAGACCAAAAGCGGGGCGAGGTTGCCTTGATAACAGCAGACGCGTAATGTGCCGGCGCCGCGAACAACGCCGCCAGCGCTATTGGCGCGGCGGCACACCCAAAGGCGTCGCCGCGAGGCAACAATTATCGGCACCACTTCCGTGGGTGGTACTAACGCGCAAGCACTCTTAATCCAGCGATTGAAGCCACACGGCCAGACGGGACACGGCGCGGTAGTCGACGCGATACAGCAGAGGATCTACCGGCGAACCACGGGTCCAAAGCTACTCATGCGCTTAGTAGCCAACAAGCGGTCAAACCAACCAAGCCTCCGCCCGTGCAGAGCACGGGAGGATCACTGCCTGGCGTCTGCAAGGCCAAATCCGCGTGTCACACAGCAGCAATAAAGCTACGGATGCAGCGATTTTCGAAGGCAACTCTATCGGGACGTCGGTGCAACGTTGTCGGACGGTCTTATCGTGCACGAAACGGGCTACTTTCCTGTTTCCCGAGCCGCATTCGGCTGTTGGGTCAGAATTTCACTTGAGACGTACAGGGGACCGGGACAGCGATGACGTTGCCACCGAGGGGCAACGGTTTTCCGGAGGCGACATTCGAGGGGCAACAGTTTTCCGTAGGCGACATTCGAGGGACACCGTTGCGACTGTTTACCGTCGGTCGGATCGTGTACATAACGGGGTACTTTCCTGTTTCCCGAGCCACGTTCGGCTGTTGGGTCAGAATTTCTCACGAGACGTACACGGGACCGGGCCAACACCTTCGTGTTGGCATAACGACGGGACATCCGAGGCAACGTTGGGAAAGGATGGGCGTACGTGAACACGGGTGGTTTTCCTAAGAAAAACCACCCGTGTTCCATCATACCGAAGACCCTCCTCCCTACTATGCCGGGGTTTTAGCCCCCATTGGGACCCCTGCCCTTAGTTTGTGAAGGAGGGGTACACTGTTTTGAAACGCTGCCGTGGCAGCGTTTTTTTGCCATGACACATGTTTTCGCTGCCATGGCACCGTTTCTTGACCATCATTAGCTAGTTTTGAGCCGGTTCGCATGGCGTATGGGTCATTTTTTTCCCGGACCTCTCGTACCCGTTCACGGGTCCGTGTACGCGGCCTGTGCCACGTACATGGTTTTGCCCAGTTTTCCATGGCGCGCGTCAACTTCCGTTCACGACGGGTGTCGGCCAGTTTTTTCCCGTGTCCACGTACAGCCCGTTCACGGGTCCGTGTAAGGGTCCGTGTACGTGGCGTGTGCCACGTACGTGGTTTTGCCCAGTTTTCCATGGCGCGCGTCAACTTTCGTTCACGACGGCCGTCGGCCAGTTTTTTCCCGTGTCCACGTACAGCCCCTTCACGGGTCCGTGTAAGGGTCCGTGTACGTGGCGTGTGCCACGTACGTCGTTTTGCCCACTTTTCCATGGCGCGCGTCCACTTCCGTCCACGACGGCCGTCGGCCACTTTTTCCCCGTGTCCACGTACACCCCGTTCACGGGTCCGTGTCTGTGGCGTGTACTGCGTACATGGTTTTGCCCGTTTTCCATGGCGCGCGTCAACTTCCGTTCACGGCGGCGTCGGCCATTTTTCCCGTGTCCACGTACAGCCCGTTCACGGGTCCGTGTAAGGGTCCGTGTACGTGGCGTGTGCCACGTACGTGGTTTTGCCCAGTTTTCCATGGCGCGCGTCAACTTCGGTTCACGACGGGCGTCGGCCAGTTTTTTCCCGTGTCCACGTACAGCCCGTTCTAGGGTCCGTGTAAGGGTCCGTGTACGTGGCGTGTGCCACGTACGTGGTTTTGCCCAGTTTTCCATGGCGCGCGTCCACTTCCGTTCACGACGGCCGTCGGCCAGTTTTTTCCGTGTCCACGTACAGCCCGTTCACGTGTCCGTGTAAGGGTCCGTGTACGTGGCGTGTGCCACGTACGTGGTTTTGCCCAGTTTTCCATGGCGCGCGTCCACTTCCGTCCACGACGGCCGTCGGCCACTTTTTCCCCGTGTCCACGTACACCCCGTTCACGGGTCCGTGTAAGGGTCCGTGTACGCGGCGTGTGCCACGTACATGGTTTTGCCCAGTTTTCCATGGCGCGCGTCCACTTCCGTTCACGACGGCCGTCGGCCAGTTTTTTCCCGTGTCCACGTACAGCCCGTTCACGGGTCCGTGTAAGGGTCCGTGTACGTGGCGTGTGCCACGTACGTGGTTTTGCCCAGTTTTCCATGGCGCGCGTCAACTTCCGTTCCACGGCGGCCGTCGGCGATTTTTCCGTGTCCACGTACAGCCCGTTCACGGGTCCGTGTAAGGTCGTGTGTCGTGGCGTGTACCCGCGTCGTGGTTTTGCCCAGTTTTCCATGGCGCGCGTCAACTTCCGTTCACGACGGGCATCGGCCAGTTTTTTCCCGTGTCCACGTACAGCCCGTTCACGGGTCCGTGTAAGGGACCGTGTACGTGGCGTGTGCCACGTACGTGGTTTTGCCCAGTTTTCCATGGCGCGCGCCCACTTCCGTACACGACGGCCGTCGGCCACTTTTTTTCCCGTGTCCACGTACAGCCCCTTCACGGGTCCGTGTAAGGGTCCGTGTACGTGCCGTGTGCCACGTACGTGGTTTTGCCCAGTTTTCCATGGCGCGTCCACTTCCGTCCACGGCGGCCGTCGACCACTTTTTCCCGTGTCCACGTACACCCGTTCACGGGTCCGTGTAAGGTCGTGTCGCGCGGCGTGTGCCGCGTACATGGTTTTGCCCGATTTTCCATGCGCGCGTCAACTTCCGTCCACGGCGGCCGTCGGCGATTTTTCCCGTGTCCACGTACAGCCCGTTCACGGGTCCGTGTAAGGGTCCGTGTACGTGGTGTGTGCCACGTACGTGGTTTTGCCCAGTTTTCCATGGCGCGCGTCCACTTCCGTACACGACGGCCGTCGGCCACTTTTTTTCCCGTGTCCACGTACAGCCCCTTCACGGGTCCGTGTAAGGGTCCGTGTACGTGGCGTGTGCCACGTACGTGGTTTTGCCCACTTTTCCATGGCGCGCGTCCACTTCCGTCCACGACGGCCGTCGGCCACTTTTTCCCGTGTCCACGTACACCCCGTTCACGGGTCCGTGTAAGGTCGTGTGTGGCGTGTGCCCGCGTGGTTTTGCCCACTTTTACATGGTTTTGCGGCCGTTTTCCATGTCCACGTACACCCGCGGGTCAGGTCGTGTCTGCGGCTTCCGCCCAGTTTTCCATGGCGGCGTTCACGACGGCCGTCGGCCAGTTTTTTCCCGTGTCCACGTACAGCCCGTTCACGGGTCCGTGTAAGGGTCCGTGTACGTGGCGTGTTCCACGTACGTGGTTTTGCCCACTTTTCCATGGCACGCGTCCACTTCCGTCCACGACGGCCGTCGGCCACTATTTTCCCGTGTCCACGTACAGCCCCTTCACGGGTCCGTGTAAGGGTCCTTGTACGTGGCGTGTGCCACGTACGTGCTTTTGCCCACTTTTCCAAGGCGCGCGTC
>CM038141.1:62044374-62049374 GCA_021437245.1 Aegilops speltoides | reverse complement strand
ACACTGTTTTGAAACGCTGCCGTGGCAGCGTTTTTTTGCCATGACACATGTTTTCGCTGCCATGGCACCGTTTCTTGACCATCATTAGCTAGTTTTGAGCCGGTTCGCATGGCGTATGGGTCATTTTTTTCCCGGACCTCTCGTACCCGTTCACGGGTCCGTGTACGCGGCCTGTGCCACGTACATGGTTTTGCCCAGTTTTCCATGGCGCGCGTCAACTTCCGTTCACGACGGGTGTCGGCCAGTTTTTTCCCGTGTCCACGTACAGCCCGTTCACGGGTCCGTGTAAGGGTCCGTGTACGTGGCGTGTGCCACGTACGTGGTTTTGCCCAGTTTTCCATGGCGCGCGTCAACTTTCGTTCACGACGGCCGTCGGCCAGTTTTTTCCCGTGTCCACGTACAGCCCCTTCACGGGTCCGTGTAAGGGTCCGTGTACGTGGCGTGTGCCACGTACGTCGTTTTGCCCACTTTTCCATGGCGCGCGTCCACTTCCGTCCACGACGGCCGTCGGCCACTTTTTCCCCGTGTCCACGTACACCCCGTTCACGGGTCCGTGTACGCGGCGTGTGCCACGTACATGGTTTTGCCCAGTTTTCCATGGCGCGCGTCAACTTCCGTTCACGACGGGCGTCGGCCAGTTTTTTCCCGTGTCCACGTACAGCCCGTTCACGGGTCCGTGTAAGGGTCCGTGTACGTGGCGTGTGCCACGTACGTGGTTTTGCCCAGTTTTCCATGGCGCGCGTCAACTTCGGTTCACGACGGGCGTCGGCCAGTTTTTTCCCGTGTCCACGTACAGCCCGTTCTAGGGTCCGTGTAAGGGTCCGTGTACGTGGCGTGTGCCACGTACGTGGTTTTGCCCAGTTTTCCATGGCGCGCGTCCACTTCCGTTCACGACGGCCGTCGGCCAGTTTTTTCCCGTGTCCACGTACAGCCCGTTCACGTGTCCGTGTAAGGGTCCGTGTACGTGGCGTGTGCCACGTACGTGGTTTTGCCCAGTTTTCCATGGCGCGCGTCCACTTCCGTCCACGACGGCCGTCGGCCACTTTTTCCCCGTGTCCACGTACACCCCGTTCACGGGTCCGTGTAAGGGTCCGTGTACGCGGCGTGTGCCACGTACATGGTTTTGCCCAGTTTTCCATGGCGCGCGTCCACTTCCGTTCACGACGGCCGTCGGCCAGTTTTTTCCCGTGTCCACGTACAGCCCGTTCACGGGTCCGTGTAAGGGTCCGTGTACGCGGCGTGTGCCACGTACGTGGTTTTGCCCAGTTTTCCATGGCGCGCGTCAACTTTCGTTCACGACGGCCGTCGGCCAGATTTTTCCCGTGTCCACGTACAGCCCGTTCACGGGTCCGTGTAAGGGTCCGTGTACGCGGCGTGTGCCACGTACGTGGTTTTGCCCAGTTTTCCATGGCGCGCGTCAACTTCCGTTCACGACGGGCATCGGCCAGTTTTTTCCCGTGTCCACGTACAGCCCGTTCACGGGTCCGTGTAAGGGACCGTGTACGTGGCGTGTGCCACGTACGTGGTTTTGCCCAGTTTTCCATGGCGCGCGCCCACTTCCGTACGACGGCCGTCGGACTTTTTCCCGTGTCCACGTACAGCCCCTTCACGGGTCCGTGTAAGGGTCCGTGTACGTGCCGTGTGCCACGTACGTGGTTTTGCCCAGTTTTCCATGGCGCGCGTCCACTTCCGTCCACGACGGCCGTCGGCCACTTTTTCCCCGTGTCCACGTACACCCCGTTCACGGGTCCGTGTAAGGGTCCGTGTACGCGGCGTGTGCCACGTACATGGTTTTGCCCAGTTTTCCATGCCGCGCGTCAACTTCCGTTCACGACGGCCGTCGGCCAGTTTTTTCCCGTGTCCACGTACAGCCCGTTCACGGGTCCGTGTAAGGGTCCGTGTACGTGGTGTGTGCCACGTACGTGGTTTTGCCCAGTTTTCCATGGCGCGCGTCCACTTCCGTACACGACGGCCGTCGGCCACTTTTTTCCCGTGTCCACGTACAGCCCCTTCACGGGTCCGTGTAAGGGTCCGTGTACGTGGCGTGTGCCACGTACGTGGTTTTGCCCACTTTTCCATGGCGCGCGTCCACTTCCGTCCACGACGGCCGTCGGCCACTTTTTTCCCGTGTCCACGTACACCCCGTTCACGGGTCCGTGTAAGGGTCCGTGTACGCGGCGTGTGCCACGTACATGGTTTTGCCCAGTTTTCCATGCCGCGCGTCAACTTCCGTTCACGACGGCCGTCGGCCAGTTTTTTCCCGTGTCCACGTACAGCCCGTTCACGGGTCCGTGTAAGGGTCCGTGTACGTGGCGTGTTCCACGTACGTGGTTTTGCCCACTTTTCCAAGGCGCGCGTCCACTTCCGTCCGGCGGCCGTACGGCCGTCCACTATTTTCCCGTGTCCACGTACAGCCCCTTCACGGGTCCGTGTAAGGGTCCTTGTACGTGGCGTGTGCCACGTACGTGCTTTTGCCCACTTTTCCAAGGCGCGCGTCCAGGACGGACGTCGGCCACATTTTTCCCGTGTCCACGTACAGCCCGTTCACGGCTCCCTTTAAGTGGTTTTGCCTGGTGATCCATGGGGGCGTCCACATCCGTCCACGAATTATGTCAGGCACTTTTTTCCCGTGTCCCTGTACAGCCCGTTCATGGGTCCCGTGTAAGGGTCTTTGTGATGAGTTGCACGCATGAATCGCTGAAGTATCTTGGTCACTTGCCTCAAATAGTTTTGAGTGTGCTCGCGACTGGCCTTATCGAGTGATTCCGTATTTCATTCAAGGGACTTTACCATTTTGTCTTGTCCATGACATAGCGAAGGCATCCGAATGAATCGGTCAAGTATGTTGTTCACTTGGCACATATAGTTTTGAGTGTGCTCGCCACTGGCCTTATTGAGTGATTGTATATGTCATATAAGGGACAATACCATTTGCCTTGAGCATGACTTAGCAGAGTAGGCTGTGACGACGGCACCCGCATGAATCGGCCAAGTATCTTTTGCATTTGGCACATATAGCTTCGAGTGTTGTTTCCACTGGCCTTATTGGGTCCTAGGGTATGTCTTACAAGGGACTTAGCCATTTCTAGTCCTCATGACTTAGCGGTGCAGATTTTTCGTGGAATCTTGGAACCTTACTTGGTGAAGGAAAGTTGTGGGGGAGGGACGAATCCGTGCGACATGGGGCTGGATCTCAGTGGATCGTGGCAGCAAGGCCACTCTGCCACTTACAATGCCCCGTCGCGTATTTAAGTAAATGCGCAAAGATTCAGCCCACCGCCCGTTGGGAAGGAGCTTCGGCGGCGGCGCGGCGCGTCGGCGGACCGGCTAACCAATGTACGGGCCCTTGAGGCATAAGCGCCCCTAACGTGGGTCGAGGCGGGGCGGCGCGGCGTCGCATGCTAGCGGATTCGACTTAGGCGTTCGGTCATAATCCGGCACCACGGTAACCAGCGCCGCGGCTTTTCAACCAAGCGCGATGACCAATTGTGTGAATCAGCGGTTCCTCTCGTACTAGGTTGAATTACTATCGCGACCTTTGTCATCGGTGAGGGTAAAACGGGAGCGAGACCTCAGCCTGCTAACTAGCTATGCGGAGCCATCCCTCGCAGCTAGCTTCTTAGAGGACTATCCCGTTTAGGCGGCGGAAGTTTGAGGCAATAACAGGTGCGTGATGCCCTTAGATGTTACGGGGCGCCGCGCTTCTGCTGATGTATTCAGCGAGTATATAGCCTTGGCGGCAGGCCGGGTAATCTTAGGAAATTTCATCGTGATGGGGATAGATCATTGCAATTGTTGGTCTTCAACGAGGAATGCTAAATGGCGCGAGTCATCAGCTCGCGTTGATTACGTCCCTGCCCTTTGTACACACCGCCCGTCGCTACTACCGATTGAATGGTCCGGTGAAGTGTTCGGATCGCGGCGGCGAAGCGGTTCGCCGCCCCTGACGTCGCGAAGTCCATGAACCTTATCATTTAGAGGAAGGAGAAGTCGTAACAAAGGTTTCCGTGAGGTGAACTGCGAAAGGATCATTATCGTGACCACGACCAAAACAGACCGGCGCGCCGCGTCATCCAATCCGTCGGCGATGGCCTTTGTCGTCGCTCGGCCGATACCTCGACCACCTCCTCCTCGGGCGTGTGGGGGCTCGGGGTAAAGAACCCACGGCGCCCGAAGGCGTCAAGGCTCTTGTGCCTAACCGAGGGCATGGCTAGCTTGCTAGCCGTCCCTCGTGTTACAAAACTATTTAATCCACCGACTCTCGACAGCGGATATCTCGGCTCTCGCGCCGATGAAGAAGCGTGGCGAAATCGATACGGTGTGAATTGCAGAATCCCGCGAACCATCGAGTCTTTGAGCGCAAGTTGCGCCGAGCCACTCGACCGAGAAGCACGCTGCTGGGCGTCCGCCAAAACACACTCCCAACCACCCTCAGCGGGAATCGGGATGCGGCATCTGGTCCCTCGTCTACGAAGGCGGTGGACGAAGATCGAGCTGCGGTGTGCAGCGCCCGAACCTGGCGCATGGTGGGCGTCCTCGCTTTATCAATGCGATGAATCAGCGCAGCTGGCATTATAGCCTCTAAGCGACCCAACAAGCGTAAGCGCCGCGTCGCCCATTTGTGACCCAGGTCGGCGGGACTACTGCTGAGTTTAAGCATATAAATAAGCGGAGGAGAAAAACTTACAAGGATTCCCTAATGGCAATGGCGAAGCCGGGAGCAGCCCAGCTGAAATCGAGGCGGCTGTGCCGTCCGAATTGTAATCTGGGAGGCGTCCTCGGCGACGGACGGGCCCAAGTCCTGGAAAAGGCGCTGGGAGGTGAGCCCGTCCGGCGCGACCACATCGCCCCACAGGCGCCGTCAGCGAAGTCGGGTTGTTTGGGAATGCAGCCGTCGAGGCGGTAGAATCCGTCAAGCCTAAATCTGGCGAGAGACCGATAGCGAACAAGTACCGCGAGGAAAGATGAAAAGGACTTTGAAAGAGAGTCAAAGAGTGCTT
>CM038141.1:62001874-62039374 GCA_021437245.1 Aegilops speltoides | reverse complement strand
GTCCCAACCCCGACGACGGCCCGCTCTGCCCAGCGTGGTAGCTCGAGCAATCCGCCGACAGCCCGGCAGGTTGAGGCGGGACCCCGAGCCCGATCCTGAGCCAATCCTTTTCGAAATTCTGGATCCGTTTTGCCGACTTCCCTTGCCTACATTGTTCCATTGGCGGAGGCTGTTCACCTTGGAACTGATGCGGTTATGATGCGGCCGTGAGCGGTTTCGGTCCTCCAGTTTTGATGGGGCGGCGCACGGACACCAGCGTGGCGTGCGGTGCTCTTCCGGCTGGACCCTACCTCCGGCTGAACCGTTTCCGGGGTTGGCAGGCGTTAAGCGAAAGATAACTCTTCCGAGGCCCCCGCGTCTCGGACTTCGCGGTCGCCGTCAACGCCACATCCCGGCTCGGAAATCTTAACCGATTCCTTTAGGGATGCGTGATCGGCGCTATCTTGGTTACCCGTCCCTTAGGATCGGCTTACCCATGCAAGTGCCCGTTCACATGGAACCTTTCTCCTCTTGACCTTCAAAGTTCTCATTTGAATATTTGCTACTACCAAGATCTGCACCGGCGGCCCTCTCGCCGAACTCGCGCCCGGGTTTCGCGGCCAACCGCGCGCCTCCTACTCGCCGGGGCATGGCGCTCGCCCGAGATGGCGGGTGTGGGTCCGCAGCGGCAAGCGCCATCCATTCGGAGCTGATTGATTGGCGGTGAGTTATTACACACTCCTTAGCGGATTTAAACTTCCGATGACAAATCTCTTTATGTGTCGACCAACACCTTTGTAGGTTCTAGGTTAGCCTTGCGATTGAGCACCGTAACGGCTTCCGGTTCATCCCGCGCCATGATTACGCTTACCAAAATGGCCCACTTGGACCCGATTCCATGGCACGGCTCACCGAAGCAACCGGCGCCATCCTACCTATTTAAAGTTTGAGAATAGGTCGAGGGCGTTGCGTCCCCAATGCCTCTAATCATTGGCTTTACGATAGAACTTCGTAATGGGCTCCAGCTATCACGAGAAACTTGGAGGAACCAGCTACTAGATGGTTCGATTAGTCTTCGCCCCTATACCGTCAGGCCGAGCGATTTGCGTCGGTATCACTTGAGCCTCCACGAGTTTCCCTGCAGCCGCCCCGCTTCGGGCGCAGTTCACCATCTTCCGGGTCCGTGGTGCTCCAACTCGAACCCTTCACGGAAGATCGGAGTCGGCCAGCAGTGCGACGTGAAACCTCGCTCGTCGGCTTCATGCGCATCGGGTTTGAGAACCCGTCGACTACGCCGCATGTCGGACTCGCTTGGTCCGTGTTTCAAGGCGGGTGGGATGGGAACCCGCGAGCGTTGCAGCGCGGTACGGTCGTGTCGGCGGCGGCCACGGAGGCACCTAAGGCCCCGGGCTTTGGCGCAGCGCGGCAAACAACGATCCACACCCGAGCGGCGGCGGACCAGCAAAAACCGTTCGCATATGGCGGAAGCGCGTCGCTGGCCCCCATCCGCTTCCCTCGGCAATTTCAAAGCACTCTTTGACTCTCTTTTCAAAGTCCTTTCATCTTTCCCTCGCGGTACTTGTTCACTACTCGGTCTCCTTTGTATTTAGCCTTGGGCCGAGTCTACCGCCCGTTGGGCTGCATTCCCAAACAACCCGACTTCGGCAGCGCCTCAAGTAGGCGGCGAGGTCCGGGCAGACGGGCTCTCACCCTCCCGGCGCCCCTTGAGGACTTAGGCCCGATCCGTCGGCGGAGGCGCCTCTCCAGAACTACAATTGGGCAGCACAGCCACCCGATTCTCAAGCTAAAGCTGCTCGGTTCGCTCGCCGTTACTAGGGAATCCTTGTAAGTTTCTTCTCCTCGCTTATATACTTAAACTCAGCGGGTAGTCCGCTGACACGGGGTCGCGATCAATAGTCGCGCTACGTTTGTTGGGTCGTTTAGAGGCCATAATACCAGGCTGTAGCGTCGGATTCCTTGCATTGATAGCGGGGGCGCCCACCATGGCTGTGTTCGGTAGGTACAACAACCGATCTTGGTCCGCCCCTTGAGGCGAGGACGGATGCGCATCGATTCCGTTGAGGGTGGTTGGGGCGTGTTTTGGCGTGGCCCGGCGGCGTGCCCTCGCCATGTGGCCTCGAGCGCAACTTGCGTTCAAAGACTTCGATGGTTCGGATTACGCAATTCACACGTATCGCATTTCGCTTCGTTCTTCGCCGATCACGAGCCGAGATATCCGTTGCCGAGAGTCGTGTGGATTAAATAGCTTTGCAACACGAGGGACGGCTAGCAAGCTAGCCATGCCCTCGGGTTAAACACCTGATGTTCGCTTGACTTACGTAGCGTGGGTTCTTTTACCCGGCCCCACCCGCTCGAGGAGGAGGTGGTTGAGGCATTGGCGGCGGCGGACGGTGCCGCCGCCGATGGATTGGATGGCATGCGCGGTCTGTTTTGGTCAAGTCACGACAATGATCCTTCGCGAGTTCACCTCTGGAAACCTTATTCGACTTCTCCTTCCTCTAAATGATAAGGTTCAATGGACTTCTCGCGGACGTCGGGCGGCGAACGCCCCGTCGCGCGATCCGAACACTTCACGGACCATTCAATCGGTGGGAAGCGATGGGCGGTGTGTACAAAGAGGCGGGGCGTAGTCAGGCGAGCTGATGACTCGCTTACTAAAATTCCTCGTTGAAGACCAACAATTGCAATGATCTATCCCCATCACGATGAAATTTCCCAAGATTACCGGGCACATCGTGAGCTATATACTCGTTGAATACATCGGTGTTAAGCGGCGTGCCGAACATCTAAGGGCATCACAGACCTGTTATTGCCTCAAACTTCCGTCGCCCTAAGGCGATAGTCCCTCTAGAAGCTAGCTGCGGAGGGATGGCTCCGCATAGCTAGTTAGCGAGCTGAGGTCTCGTTAGATTAGCAGAATTAACGGAAAATCGCTCCACCAACTAAAACGTACCACCACCCATAGAATCAAGAAGAGCTCTCGATCATCAATCCTTGCTATGTCTGGACCAGGTAAGTTTCCCGTGTTGAGTCAAATTAAGCCCGCGAGGCTCCGCTGATGTGGTGCCTTGATCAATTCCTTTAAGTTTCAGCCTTGCGACCATACTCCCCAGACCAAAGACTTTGATTTCTCATAAGGTGCGTGAGTCCTATAAGCAACATCCGCCGATCCTGGTCGGCATCGTTTATAGTTGAGACTAGGGCCGGTGTCGATCGTCTTGAGCCCCCAACTTTCGTTCTTGATTAATGAAAACATCCTTGGCAAATGCTTTCGCGATTGTTAAGTCTTTCATAAATCCAAAATTTCACCTCGACTATAAATCTGAATGCCCCGTGTCCTTATTAATCATTACTCCGATCCGAAGGCCCGACACAATGGGACGGAATCCTATGATGTTATCCCATGCTAATGTATCGGGCGATGGCTTGCTTTGAGCACTCTAATTTGTTCAAAGTAACGATCTGGAAACACGACCCGGCCATTAAGGCTAGGAAGCGCGATGCCGAAGAATTCAGTAAATCGATTGCTACCGCCGTGAAGCGACCCGGCGAACCGTAAAGGTCAACTCTGAGCTTTTAGCGCAACAACTTAAATATCTCGCTATTGGAGCTGGAATTACCCGGCTGCTAGCACCGGACTTGCCCTCAATGGATCCTCGTTAAGGATTCGATTGTACTCATTCAATTACGGAACTAATCGCCGGTATTGTTATTTATTGTCACTACTTCCCGTGTCGAGATTGGGTAATTTTGGCCTTCTGCCTTCCTTGGATGTGGTAGCCGTTTCTCGAGCTCCTCTCCGGAATCGAACCCTAATTCTCCGTCACCCGTCACCACCATGGTAAGCCCTATCCTACCGCCGAAAGTTGATAGGGTAGAAATTTGAATGATCGTCGCGGCTTGCGAAGGTCGTGCGATCCGTCGAGTTATCTGAATCATCCGATCAGCGGCGAGCCAGCGTCGACCTTTTATCTATCGTCGCCCTCGGAAGTCGGGGTTCGTTGCGTATTAGCTCTAAATTACTACGGTTATCAAGTATGCGTGCCATCAAACAAACTATAAATGATTTAATGAGCCATTCGCGGTTCACGATTCAAATTGGTTCATACTTGCACATACATGGCTTAATCTTTGAGACAAGCATATGACTCTTTGGCAGGATCAACCAGGTAGCGTCCTTGGTGGCGCCCACTTGCCATCGTCCTGCGTTTCCACTTTCGTGGAAACTTCCGGCGAGCAACGGGCGGTTGTCGCTCTTGGCGGCCGCGCTCATCGTCCTTGAGGATGGCGCGAAGTTGCGTGTCCTACCACATAAGCTGTGGAGAGGTAGAGGCAACTCCTGTTCGGTTGTTCTCAGTTCGGAGGCTTTGGGTGGTCGAGCAGCGAAAGGGCCCGACCCTTTATCGTGAGCACATCCGAGACCAAAGCGGGAGCAAGGTTGCCTTGATAGCAGCGGGCACGTAATGTGCGGCGCCCGAAGCAGACGCCGCAAAGCGCTATTTAGCGCAGCACCACGCAAAAAGGCGTCCGCCGCGAGGCAACAATTATCGGCACCACTTCCGTGGTCGGCGTACTAACGCATAGCACTCTTAATCCAGCGATTGGCCACACGGCCAGACGGGACCACGGCGCGTGGTCATTGATACAGCGGGGATCTATCGGCGAACCGGGTCCAACTACTCATGCGCTTAGTAGCCAACAAGCGGTCAAACCAGCCAAGCCTCCGCCCGTGCGAACGCGAGAGGATCACTGCCGGCGTCACCGCAAATAAATCCGCAGCGTGTCACACGGCAGCAATAAAGCTACGGATGCATCGATTTTCCGAAGGCAACTTTATCGGGGCGTTGGTGCAACATTGTCAGACGGTCTTGCTCGTGCGAAAGCAGGCTAGTTCCTATTTCCCGAGCATTGGCTTGTTGGGTCAAATTTCACAGGGCGTCGGGGCGGGACAGCGATAGCGTTGCCACGAGAACGCGGTTTTCGAGAGCAACATTGACGACAGTTTTCGAAGGCGACGAGACAGATTTCCGAAGCGACGATGAGACCGTTGCGAATGTTTACCGTCGGTTGGATCGTATGCATACATAGAATTTTCTGTTTCCCGAGAGGCGTTGATTTGTTGGGTCGATTTCTCACGGGGGCGTGCATGGACGGGCCAACACCGCCCGTGTTGGCATAGCAGCCAGGACATCCGCGACAGCGTTGGAAAGGATGAAACGATGCGTGGTTACCGGGTGGTTTTCTAGAAAAACCACCCGTGTTCCTCGCCACAGAACCCTCTCCTCACGCACAGGGTTCTTAGCCCCCATTGGGACCCCCGCATAGTTTGTGGAGGAGTGCCGTGTTTAACCTTGCGTGGCGGCGTTTTCTACTCCATGAACATGTTTACCGCGCTGCCGCTTAGCCGGATTTCTTGACCATCATTAGCTAGTTTTGAGCGGTTCGCGCATGGCGTATGGGTCATTTTTCCGGACCTCGTACCCATTCACGAGGTCGTGTAAGGTCGATGTGCATGCCGTGTGCCCGTACGTGGTTTGCCGATTTTCCATGGCGGCGTCGACTTCCCGTTCCACCTGACGGGTGTCGGCCCGATTTTCCGGCAGTAATCACGTCTGGCCCGTTCACGGGTCGGTATGAGTCGTGTCGTCGTGGTTTGCCCGATTTCCATGCCGTTGTGCGTCGACTTTCGTTCACTGCGGGGCGTCGGCGGTTTTTTCCGTGTGCGTACAGCCGTTCCGCAGGTCCGTGTAAGGTCCGTGTCTGTGGCGTGAAACGCGTCGTGGTTTTGCCCGTTTTCCATGGCGCGCGTCCGCTTCCGTCCACGGCGGCCGTCGTGATTTTTCCCGTGTCCCACGTACAGCCCGTTCACGGGTCCCGTGTAACGGTCGTGTCGTGGCGTGTACTGCAATCGTGGTTTGGGATTTTCCGCCGTGGCAGCGTCCACTTCCGTCCCCTGACGTGCCATTCCGGCGCTTTTCCGTGTGCCGTACAGCCGTTCCACGGCTCCGTGTAGGGTCATGTATGCGTGGCGTGTGCCCGTCGTGGTTTTGCCCGATTTCCATGGCGCCGCGTCACTTCCGTCCACGGCGGGGCGTCGATCGATTTTTCCCGTGTGCACGTGCAGCCGTTCACGGGTCGATGAGTCGATGTCTGTGGCGTGAGCCCGCGTCGTGGTTTTGCCCAGTTTTTCATGGCGCGTCCACTTCCGTTCACGGCGGGCGTCGGCGGTTTCTTCCGTGTCCACGTACAGCCCGTTCCGCAGGTCCGTGTAACGTCGTGTATCTTTATCGGCGTGTCGCGTTATGCGTGCTTTGCCCGTTTTTCCATGGCGCGTCCACTTCCGTCCCACGGCGGCGTGGCAGTTTTTCCCGTGTCCACGTACAGCCCGTTCACGGGTCGTGTAACGGTCCGTATGCGTGGCGTGTGCCACCGTGCTGGCCCGATTTTCCGCCGCGTCCACTTCCGTCCACGGCGGCCGTCGAACACTTTTTCCGTGTGCCGCGTACAGCCCGTTCACGGCTCCGTGTAAGGTCCATATGCGTGGCGTGTGCCCGTGCGTGGTTTTACCCACTTTCCATGGCGCGTCCAGTTCCGTCCGGCCGTCGGCGATTTTTCCCGTGTCCATGCAGCCCGTTCCGCGGGTCCGTGTATGAGATCCGTGTATGTGGCGTGTGACGCGTCACGTGGTTTTGCCTAGTTTTCCATGGCGCGTCCACTTCCGACCACGGCGGCCGTCGCCACTTTTCCGTGTCACGTACAGCCCGTTCATGGCTCCGTGTAAGGTCGTTATGCGGTTCCGTGTCTGGCGTGGTGTACCCACGTCGTGGTTTTGCCCACTTTTCCATGGCGCGCGTCCACTTCCATCCCACGGCGGCGATCAACCACTTTCCGTGTCCCGCGTACAGCCGTTCACGGCTCGCGTGTGGTCGTGTCGCGGCGTGTGTACGTCGTGGATTTGCCCACTTTTATAGCGCGTCCACTTCCGTCCCCGGCGTCGGCAGTTTTTCCCGTGTCACGTTCAGCCCGTTCACGGCTCCGTGTAAGGTCGTGTGCGTGGCGTGTGCCCGCGTCGTGGTTTTGCCCACTTTTCCGTGGCGGCGTCCACTTCCGTCCCACGGCGGCCGTCGGCACTTTTCCGTGTCCACGTACAGCCCGTTCACGGTCGGTATGCGTGGCGTGTGCTACCGTCGTGGTTTTGCCTAATTTTCCATTCGCGCGTCCACCCGTCCGGCGGCCGTCGATCACTTTTTCCCGTGTCCGCGTAAAGCCCGTTCACGGCTCCGTGTGAGGTCGTGTCTGGGTTCGTGTATCTGCGGAGTGTACCCGTCGTGGTTTTGCCCACTTTTCCATGGCGGCGTCGATTCCGTCCACGGCCGTGCAACCACTTTTTCCGTGTCCACGTACAGCCCGTTCACGGGTCGATGTAGGTCGATGTGCGGCGGCGTGTGCCGCGTCGTGGATTGCCCACTTTTCCATGGCGCGCGTCCACTTTCTTCCGGCGGCCGTCGGCGGTTTTCCATGTCACCGTACAACCCGTTCACGGGTCCGTGTAAGGTCGTGTGCGTGGCGTGTGCCGCGTCGTGGTTTTGCCTAGTTTTCCATGGCGCGCGTCCACTTCCGTCCTGACGGCCGTCGTCCACTTTTTCATGTGTCGTACACCCGTTCACGACTCCGTGCAAGGGTCGTGTGCGTGGCGTGTTCTGCGTCGTGGTTTTGCCCACTTTTCCATGGTCGCGTTCACTTCCGTCCACGGCCGTCGTTGATTTTTCCCGTGTCCACGTCAGCCCGTTCACGGCTCCTTTAAGTGGTTTTGCTGGTGATCCAAAGGCGCGTCGAGATCCGTCCACAGTATGAGGCACTTTTACCCTTGTCCCTTTACAGCCGTTCATGGGTCCGTGTAAGGGTCTTTGTGTTGAGTTTCACGCATGAAGCAATGATATCTGGTCACTTGCCTCAAATAGTTTTGAGTGTGCTGTGGCCTTGTCAGTGATTCCGTATTTCATTCTAGGGACTTTTCCATTTTGTCTTGTCCATGACATAGCGAAGGCATCGAATGAATCGGTCAAGTATAGTGTTCACTTTGCACATATAGTTTTGTTATGCTCCATACTAGCCTTATTGGTGATTGTATATGTCATATAAGGGACTATACCATTTCCTTGAGCATGACTTAGCGATGTAACTGTGGCCCAATACCCATGAATCGGCCAAGTATCTTTTGCATTTGGCACATATAGTTTTGAGTGTTGTTTCATTTGGCCTTATTGGGTCAAGGTATGTCTTACAAGGACTTAGCCATTTCTAGTCCTCATGACTTAGCGGTGCAGATTTTTGTGGGATCTTGAACCTTGGGTGAAGGAAAGTTGTGGGGAGGGGCGAATCAAATGCGACATGGGGCTGGATCTCGATGGATCGTGGCAGCAGGCCACTCTGCCACTTACAATGCCCGTCGCGTATTTAAGTAAATGCGCAAAGTTCAGCCCACCGTTGGGAAGGAGCTTGGCGGCCCGGCCCGCTGTCGGCGGACGACAACTTGATAACAAGGGCCCTTAGGCATGGCGCCCCTAACGTGGGTCGAGGCGGGCGAAGCATGACGTCGCATGCTAACGATTCGACCGGCGTTGGTCATAATCCGGCACCGGTGCCAGCAGCCGCGGTAATTCCAGCTCCAATAGCGTATATTAAAGTTGTTGCGGTTAAAAAGCTCGTAGTTGGACCTTGGGCCGGGTCGGCCGATCCGCCTCACAGCGACACCGACCAACTCGACCTTCGGCCGGCATCGCTCCTAGCCTTAATTGGCGGGTCGTGTTTCGGCATCGTTACTTTGAAGAAATTAGAGTGCTCAAAGCAAGCCATCGCTCTAGATACATTAGCATGGGATAACATCATAGGATTCGGTCCTATTGTGTTGGCCTTGGGATCGGAGTAATGATTAATAGGGACGATCGGGGCATTAAGTATTTCATAGTCGGAGGTGAAATTCTTGGATTTATGAAAGGCGAACAACTGAAAGCATTTGCCAAGGATGTTTTCATTAATCAAAAGCGAAAGTTGGGGGCTCGAAGGCGATCGGATACCGTCCTAGTCTTAACCATAAGCGATGCCGACCGGGGATCGGCGGATGTTGCTTATAGGACTCCACGGCACCTTATGAGAAATCAAAGTCGTTGGGTTCGGGGTGTATGGTCGCAAGGCTGAAACTTAAAGGAATTGCGGAAGGGCACCACCGGCGTGGAGCCTGCGGCAATTGACTCAACACGGGAAACTTACGAGTCGGACATAGCAAGGATTGTGATGAGAGCTCTTCTTGATTCTATGGGTGGTGGTGCATGGCGTTCTTAGTTGGTGGAGTGATTTATGCGGTTAATTCCGTTAACGAGCGAGACCTCAGCCTGCTAACTAGCTATCGGAGCCATCCCTCTGCAGCTAGCTTCTTAGAGGGACTATCGCCGTTTAGGCGGCGGAAGTTGAGGCAATAACAGTGCGTGATGCCCTTAGATGTTATGGGCGCAGCGGCTTCTGCGATGTATTCAGCGAGTATATAGCCTTGGCGGCAGGCCGGGTAATCTTAGGAAATTTCATCGTGATGGGGATAGATCATTGCAATTGTTGGTCTTCAACGAGAATGCCTAGTAGCGCGAGTCATCAGCTCGCGTTGACTACGTACCTACCCTTTGTACACACCGCCGTCGCTCCTACCGATTGCATGGTCGGTGAAGTGTTGGATCGCGGCGACGGAGGCGGTTTGCCGCCCCCGACGTCGCGAGAAGTCCATTGAACCTTATCATTTAGAGGAAGGAGAAGTCGTAACAAGGTTTCCGTAGGTGAACCTGCGGAAGGATCATTGTCGTGACCACGACCAAAAGCAGACCAGCGCCGCATCATCAATCCGTCGGCGACGGCACTGTCCGTCGCTCGGCCAATGCCTCGACCACCTCCCCTCCTCGGAGCGGGTGGGGGCTCTTGGTAAAAGAACCCACGGCGCCGAAGGCGTCAAGGAACACTGTGCCTAACCCGAGGGCATGGCTAGCTTGCTAGCCGTCCCTCGTGTTGCAAAGCTATTTAATCCACACGACTCTCGGCAACGGATATCTCGGCTCTCGCATCGATGAAGAACGTAGCGAAATGCGATACCTGGTGTGAATTGCAGAATCCCGCGAACCATCGAGTCTTTGAACGCAAGTTGCGCCCGAGGCCACTCGGCCGAGGGCACGCCTGCCTGGGCGTCACGCCAAAACACGCTCCCAAACACCCTCAACGGGAATTGGGATGCGGCATCTGGTCCCTCGTCTCGCAAGGGGCGGTGGACCGAAGATCGGGCTGCCGGTGTACGCGCCCGAACCTGGCGCATGGTGGGCATCTGGATTTATCAATGCTGTGAATCCGGCGCTTTGGTGGCATTATAGCCTCTAAACGACCCAACAAGCGTGGCGCGCGTTGCCCATTGCGACCCAGGTCGGCGGGACTACCGCTGAGTTTAAGCATATAAATAAGCGGAGGAGAAGAAACTTACAAGATTCCCTAATGCGGCCGAACCGGGAGCAGCCAGCTTAAGAATCGAGGCGGATGTGCGTCCAATTGTAGTCTGGAGGCGTCCTCAGCGATGGACGGGCCCAAGTCCCTGAAAGGCGCTGGGAGGGTGAGCCCGTCGGCCGGACCACATGCCCCCACAGGCGCCGTCAGCGAGTCGGGTTGTTTGGGAATGCAGCCGTCGGGCGGTGAACTCCGTCAAGGCTAAATCTGAGCGAGAGACCGATGGCGAACAAGTATCGCGAGGGAAAGATGAAAAGGACTTTGAAAAAGAGTCAAAGAGTGCTTGAAATTGCGGGAGGAAGCGGATGGGGGCGGCGATCGCGCCCGGCCGTATCTTGGAGCAGCTTTGCTGGTCGCCCGCTTCGGCTCGGGGTGTGGACTGTTGTCGGCTGCGCGGGCGCCAAAGCCAGGGGGCCCTAGGTGCCTCTGGTGGCCATCGTCGGCATGGCGGTACCCATGGCAGCTGTTGGCGTGTCCCTCGGGACACCTTCGCTTCTAGCGACCTGCGGGCTCCCCATCCGACCGTCTTGAAACCACGGACCAAGGAGTCGACATGCGTGCGAAGTCGGCGGGTTACGAAACACTGGGATGCGCCAAGGAAGGCGGCGGCGGGAGGCCCTCACGGCCACACCGCTGGCCGACCTGATCTTACGTGAAGGGTTCGAGTTGGAACACGCTGTCGGGACCGAAGATGGTGAACTATGCTGGCGGAGGCGAAGCCAGAGGAAACTCTGGTTGAGGCTCGAAGCGATACTGACGTGCAAATCGTTCGTCTGACTTGGGTATAGGGGCGAAAGACTAATCGAACCATCTAGTAGCTGGTTCCCTTCGAAGTTTCCCTCAGGATAGCTGGAGCCCATTACGAGTTCTATCAGGTAAAGCCAATGATTAGAGGCATTGGGGACGCAACGTCCTCGACCTATTCTCAAACTTTAAATAGGTAGGATGGCGCGGCTGCTTGGTGAGCCGTGCCACAGAATCAGGTGCTCAAGTGGGCCATTTTGGTAAGCGAGGCTGGCGATGGGATGAGCCGGAAGCCGGATTCACTGTGCCCAACTCTGGCGCTAACCTAGAACCCACAAAGGGTGTTGGTGGATTAAGACAGACGGGGCGGTGGTCATGGAAGTGAAATCCGCTAAGAGTGTGTAACAACTCACTGCCGAATCAACTAGCCCGAAAATGGATGGCGCTGCCTTGCGCCCACACCCGCCATCTGGGCCAGCGCCATGCCCGATGAGTAGGAGGCGGCGGCGGCTGCAAAAACCGAGCGCGAGAGCCCGGCGGGCGGCGTTGGTGCAGATCTTGGTGGTAGTAGCAAATATTCAAATGAGAACTTTGAAGGCGAAGAGGAGAAAGGTTCCATGTGAGCGGAACTTGCACATGGGTAAGCCGATCCTAAGGGGCGGGGTAACCCGGCAGATAAGCGATCACGCGCATCCCGAAAGGAATCGGGTTAAGATTTCCCGAGCAGGGATGTGGCGGTTGGCGGCGTTAGGAAGTCGAGGCGGCGGCGGGGAGCCTCCGGAAGAGTTATCTTTTACGCTTAACGGCCTGCCAACCACAGAAGCGGTTCAGCCGGAGGTAGGTGTTGGGGAGCGTAGTAATTTCAAAATTTTCCTCGCTACGCAAGATCATGGTGATGCATAGCGAGAGGGAGAGTGTTGTCTCGTACCCTCGTAGACGAAGGCGAAGCGATCTGGCGTAGAGGAAGTAGTCGTCGTTCTCCTCGCGATCCGACCGATCCGGCGCCGTTACTCCGGCGCCCGAGTTCTTGACACACGTGCAGCTCGATGGCGTCCCTCGTACTCCGATCCAGCGAGTGTCGAGGAGAATTCGTCGACCTGACGGCGTGGTGGCGATCTTGATGTTTCACCGCGTGTAAGGCCGCCTAAGCTTGTGACAGTATGACCGAGGTGGAATATGGTGGAGGGGCACCGCTGCAGCTAAGGCACCGACACGGCTAAGGAACGATCCGTAGATCAAACTTGTGTGTCCTAGGGTGCCCCCTGCCCCGTATATAAAGGAGGGAGGGGGAGTGCGGCCGGCCTAGAGGAGGCAGGAGGAGTCCTACTCCCGGAGTAGGACTCCCCCTTCCTAGTTGGAGTAGGATTGGGGGAGGGGAGAGAGGGAAAGGCGCCGCCCCCTCCTTGTCCTATTCGGACTGGGGGAGGGAGGCGCGCGGCCCTGGCGGCCCTCCTCTTCTCCCTCGAGGCCCACTAAGGCCCATTTAGTTCCGGGGTTCGGTAACCTCCGGTACTCGGTAAATTCCGTTTTCACCGGAACCATTCCGAACTCCAAATATAGGCTTCAATATATCAATCTTTATGTCTCGACCATTTGAGACTCCTCGTCATGTCCGTGATCACATCCGGGACTCGAACTTCTTGGTACATCAAAATACATAAACTCATAATAAGCATCGCCGAAACCTTAAGCGTGCGGACCCTACGGTTCGAGAACAATGTAGACATGACCGAGACACGTCTCGGTCGATAACCAATAGCGGGACCTGGATGCCCATATTGGTTCCTACATATTCTCGAAGATCTTTATCGGTCGGACCGCATAACAACATCGTTGTTCCCTTTGTCATCGGTATGTTACTTGCGAGATTGATCGTCGGTATCAATACCTAGTTCAATCTCGTTACCGCAAGTCTCTTTACTCGTTCCGTAATACATCATCTCACAACTAACTCATTAGTTGTAGTGCTTGCAAAGGCTTGATGATGTGCATTACGAGAGGGCCGAGATACCTCTCCGACAATCGGAGTGACAAAACCTAATCTCGAAATCGCCAACCCAACATTTGCCTTTGGAGACACTGTAGTACTCCTTTATAATCACCCGATTCGTTGTGGCGTTTGGTAGCACCAAAGTGTTCCTCCGTAAGCAGGAGTTGCATAATCTCATAGTTACGAGGAACATGTATAAGTCATGGATAAAAGCGGTAGCAACATACTAAGCGATCGTGTGCTAAGCTAATGGAATGGGTCATGTCAATCAGATCATTCTACTAATGATGTGACCTTGTTAATCAAATAACAACTCTTTGTTCATGGTAGGAAACATAACCATCTTTGATTAACAAGCTAGTCTAGTAGAGGCATACTAGTGACATAATGTTTTGTCTATGCATTCACACATGTATCATGTTTCGGTTAATACAATTCTAGCATGAATGATAAACATTTATCATGAAATAAGGAAATAAATAATAACTTTATTATTGCCTCTAGGGCATATTTCCTTGATCTCCCACTTGCACTAGAGTCAATAATCTAGATTACATAGTAATGATTCTAACACCCATGGAGTCTTGGTGCTGATCATGTTTTGCTCGTGGAAGAGGCTTAGTCAGCAGTGCGCAACATTCAGATCCGTATGTATCTTGCAAATCTCTATGTCTCCCACGGACTAAGTCCGGATGGAATTAAGCGTCTCTTGATGTGCTTGGTCCTCTTGTGAAATCTGGATTCCTTCGCTAAGGCAATTGCTCCAATATTGTCAGAAGATTTTCATTGGACCCGATGCACTAGGTATGACACCTAGATGGGATATGAACTCCTTCATCGAGACTCCTTCATTAGCTGCTTCGAAGCTGCTATGTACTCCGCTTCACATGTAGATCCCTTCTGACGCTTTGTTTAGAACTGCACCAAGCGACAGCTCCTCCGTTTAGTGTAAATCGTATCCGGTCTGCGATTTAGAATCGTCGGGATCGGTGTCAAAGCTTGCATCAACGTAACCGTTCACGATGAGCTCTTTGTCACCTCCATATCGAGAAACATATCCTTAGTCCTTTTCGGTATTTCGGGATGTTCTTGACGCTGTCGATGATCCACTCTGGATTACTTTGGTACCTCCTGCTAGGCTTATAGCAAGGCACACATCAGTGCTGGTACACAGCATTGCATACATGATAGAGCCTATGGCTGAAGCATAGGAACATCTTTCATTTTCTCTCTATCTTCTGCGGTGGTGGGGCATTGAGTCTTACTCAACTTCACACCTTGTAACACAGTGCAAGAACCCTTTCTTTGCTTGATCCATTTGAACTTCTTCAAAATTTTGTCAAGGTATGTGCTTTGTGAAAGTCAATTAAGCGTCTTGATCTATCTCTATAGATCTTAATGCCCAATATGTAAGCAGCTTCACGAGGTCTTTCATTGAAAACTCTTATTCAAGTATCCTTTATGCTATCAGAAATTCTATATCATTTCCGATTAGCAATATGTCATCTACATATAATATCGAGAAATGCTCTGAGCTCCCACTCACTTTCTTGTAAATCTGAGGCTTCTCCAAAAGTCAGTACAAACCCAAATGCTTTGATCACACTATCAAAGCGTTTATTCTAACTCGAGATGCTTGCACCAGTCCATAGATGGATCATTGGAGCTTGCACACTTTGTTAGCTCCTTTGGATCGATAAAACCTTCGGTTGCATCATATACAACTCTTCTTCGAAATCCATTCAGAATGCAGTTTTTACATCCATTTGCCAAATTTCATAATCATAAAATCGGCAATTGCTAACATGATTCGGACGGACTTAAGCATCGCTACTGGTGAGAAGGTCTCATCGTAGTCAATCCCTTGAACTTGCCGAAAACCCTTTGCGACAAGTCGAGCTTTGTAAACGATAATATTACCGTCGTCGTCGGTCTTCTTCTTGAAGATCCACTTGTTTTCTATTGCTTGCCTACCCTCGGGCAAGTCGACCAAAATCCATACTTTGTTTTCATACATGGATCCCATCTCAGATTTCATGGCCTCAAGCCATTTTGCGGAATCTGGGCTCACCATCGCTTCTTCATAGTTCGTAGGTTCATCATGATCTAGTAGCATGATTTCGAGCAGGATTACCGTACCACTCAGTGCGGATCTTACTCTGGTTGATCTCGAGGTTACGTAGTAACTTGATCGAAGTTTCATGATCAACATCATCAACTTCCTCACTACTTGGTGTAGGTGTCTCGAAACCGGTTTCTGCGACAAACTACTTTCAAGTAAGGGAGAAGGTACTATTACCTCATCAAGTTCTACTTTCCTCCCACTCACTTCTTTGAGAGAAACTCCTTCTCTAGAAAGGATCCATTCTTAACAACGAATGTCTTGCCTTGGATCTGTGATAGAAGGTGTACCCAAGCTGTCTCCTTTGGGTATCCTATGAAGACACATTTCTCCGATTTGGGTTCGAGCTTATCGGGTTGAAGCTTTTTCACATAAGCATCGCATCCCCAAACTTTAAGAAGCGACAACTTTGGTTTCTTGCCAAACCACAGTTCATAAGGTGTCGTCTCAGCAGTTTCGATGGTGTTCTATTCAGTGTGAATGCGGCCGTCTCTAGAGCATAACCCCAAAGCGATAGCGGTAAATCTGTAAGAGACATCATAGATCGCACCATCTAGTAAAGTGCGATTCTGACGTTCGGACACACCATTCTGTTGTGGTGTTCGGGTGGCGTGAGTTGCGAAACTATTCGCATTGTTTCAAATGTAGACCAAACTCGTAACTCAAATATTCACCTCCACGATCAGATCGTAGAAATTTAATTTTCTTGTTACGATGATTTTCAACTTCACTCTGAAATTCTTTGAACTTTTCAAATGTTTCAGACTTATGTTTCATTAAGTAGATATACCCATATCTGCTTAAGTCATCTGTGAAGGTGAGAAAATAACGATATCCGCCACGAGCCTCAACATTCATTGGACCACATACATACGTATGTATGATTTCCAACAAATCTGTTGCTCTCTCCATAGTCTGGGAAGCGGTGTTCTAGTCATCTTGCCCATGAGGCACGGTTCATAAGTGCCAAGTGATTCATAATCAAGTGACTCCAAAAGTCCATCGGTATGGAGTTTCTTCATCGCTTTACACCGATATGACCTAAGCGGCGATTGCCACAAATAAGTTGCACTATCATTATCAACTCTGCATCTTTTGGCTTCAACATTATGAATATGTGTATCACTACTATCGAGATTCATCAAAATAGACCACTCCTCAAGGGTGCATGACCATAAAAGATATTACTCATATAAATAGAACAACCATTATTCTCGATTTAAATGAATAACCGTCTAGCATCAAACAAGATCCAGATATAATGTTCATGCTCAACATGAGCACCAAATAACAATTATTTAGGTCTAAAACTAATCCGAAGGTAGATGTAGAGGTAGCGTGCCGACCGCGATCACATCGACTTTGGAACCATTTCCCAGCGCATCGTCACCTCGTCCTTTGCGGTGTTAAGCAATCAGTAGTCCTGTTTGAGTTGCAAATATTAGCAACAGAACCGATATCAAATACCAGTGCTCTGCGAGCTCTAGTAAGGTACACATCAATAACATGTATATCACATATACCTTTGTTCACCTTGCCATCCTTCTTATCCGCCAAATACTTGGGGCAGTTCCTCTTCGATGACGATCGCTTGCGGTAGAAGCACTCGATTTAGGGCTTAGGTCCAGACTTGGGTTTCTTCTCTGAGCGACAACTTGCTTCTTGTTCTTCTTGAAGTTCCTTCTTCTTCCTTTGCCTTTCTTCTTGAAACTAGTGGTCTTATTGACCATCAACACTTGATGCTCCTTCTTGATTTCTACCTCCGCAGCCTTTAGCATTGTGAAGAGCTCGGTATAGTCTTTACTAACCCTTGCATATTATAGTTCATCACGAAGCCTTTGTAGCTTGGTGGCGGTGATTGAAGAATTACATCAATGACACAATCATCTAGAAGATTAACTCCCAATTGTGTCAAGTGATTGTAATACCCGGACATTTTGAGTATGTGCTCACTGCGAACTATTCTCCTCCATCTTGCAGCTATAGAACTTATTGGAGACTTCATATCTCTCAATCCGGGCATTCTATTGGAATATTAACTTCAACTCTGGAACATCTCATATGCTCCATGGCGTTCAAAACGTCGTTGAAGTCCGGTTCTAAGCCGTAAAGCATGGCACCTTGAACTATAGAGTAGTCATCAGCTTTGCTCTGCGAGACATTCTTAACGTCGTCGGTTGCATCAGCAGCGGCACTGGCACCTAGCGGTGCATCCGGGGCGTAACTCTTACGTGCAGCAATGAGGATGATCCTCAAATTCGGACCCGATCCGTGTAATTGCTACCATCATCTTTCAACTTTGCTTTCTCAAGGAACGCATTAAAATTCAACGGAACAACAGCACGAGCCATCTATCTACAATCAAACATAAACAAGCAAGATACTATCATGTACTAAGTTCATGATAAATTTAAGTTCAATTAATCATATTACTTAAGAACTCCCACTTAGAAAGACATCTCTCTAGTCATCTAAGTGATCACGTGATCCAAATCAACTAAACCATAACCGATCATCACGTGAAATGGAGTAGTTTTCAATGGTGAACATCTTATGTTGATCATATCTACTATATGATTCACGCTCGACCTTTCGGTCTCCGTGTTCGAGGCCATATCTGCATATGCTAGGCTCGTCAAGTATAACCAGTATTCTGCGTGTGCAAAACTGGCTTGCACCCGTTGTAGATGGACGTAGAGCTTATCACACCCGATCATCACGTGGTGTGCAGGCACGACGAACTTTGGCAGCGGTGCATACTCGAGAGAACACTTCTTGATAATTTAGTGAGAGATCATCTTATAATGCTACCGTCAATCAAAGCAAGATAAGATGCATAAAGGATAAACATCACATGCAAATCAATATAAGTGATATGATATGGTCATCATCATCTTGTGCTTCGTGATCTTCATCTCCGCAGCACCACCATGATCACCATCGTCACCGGTAGCGACACCTTGATCTCCATCGTAGCATCGTTGTCGTCTCGCCAATCTTATGCTTCTCGACTATCGCTACCGCTTAGTGATAAAGTAAAGCATTACGAAGCGATTGCATTGCATACAATAAGCGACAACCATATGGCTCCGCCGATTGCCGATAACCGGTTACAAAACATGATCATCTCATACAATAAAATATAGCATCACGTCTTGACCATATCACATCACAACATGCCTGCAAAAACAAGTTAGGCGTCCTCTACTTTGTTGTTGCAAATTTTACGTGGCTGCTACGGGCTTAAGCAAGAACCAGTCTCACCTCGCATCAAAACCACAGCGATACTTCATCAAATAGACTCCGTTTAACCTTCTCAAGGACGGGCGTAGCACTTTCAGTTCAACTAAAGTGAGAGAGCAGGCACCCACCGGTCACCTTTAAGCAGCGAGTGCTCGTGGCGGTGAAACCAGTCTCGTGTAAGCGTCTGGCGTAATGTCGGTCTGGGCGCTTCATCTCACAATACCGCTGAACCAAAGTATGACATCTTTGGTAGGTAGTATGACTTGTATAGCCCACAACTCACTTGTGTTCTACTCGTGCATAACATCAAACCATAAAAACCTAGGCTCGATACCCTTTGTTGGGGAGCGTAGTAATTTCAAAAATTTCCTACGCACGCAAGATCATGGTGATGCATAGCATTGAGAGGGAGAGTGTTGTCTCGTACCCTCGTGAGACCAGCGAAGCGATCTGGCGTAGAGGAAGTAGTCGTCGTTCTCCTCGCGATCCGACCGATCCGGCGCCGTTACTCGGCGCCCCGAGTTCTTGACACGTGCAGCTCGATGGCGTCCCTCGTACTCCGATCCAGCGAGTGTCGAGGAGAATTTCGTCGACCACGACGGCGTGGTGGCGATCTTGATGTTCACGGCGTGAGCCGCCTAAGCTTGTGACAGTATGACCGAGGTGGAATATGGTGGAGGGGGCACCGCACGGCTAAGGAACGATCCGTAGATCAAACTTGTGTGTCTAGGGTGCCCCCTGCCCCGTATATAAAGGAGGAGGGAGGTGCGGCCGGCCTAGAGGAGGCGCTGGGAGAGTCCTACTCCCCAGGGAGTAGGACTCCCCCTTCCTAGTTGGAGTAGGATTGGGGGAGGGAAGAGGGAAGGGGGCCCCCCCTCCTGTCCTATTGGGACTGCGGGGAGAGGGGCGCGGCCACCTGGCGGCTCCTCCTCTTCTCCTCGAGGCCCACTAAGGCCCATTTAGTTCCCGGGGTTCGGTAACCTCCGGTACTCGATAAATTCCGTTTTCACGGAACCATTCGAACTCCAAATATAGGCTTCAATATATCAATCTTTATGTCTCGACCATTTGAGACTCCTCGTCATGTCCGTGATCACATCCGGGACTCGAACTTCTTGGTACATCAAAATACATAAACTCATAATAAGCATCGCCGAAACCTTAAGCGTGCGGACCCTACGGTTCGAGAACAATGTAGACATGACCGAGACCGTCTCGGTCAATAACCAATAGCGGGACCTAGATGCCCATATTGGTTCCTACATATTCTCGAAGATCTTTATCGGTCGAGACCGCATAACAACATCGTTGTTCCCTTTGTCATCGGTATGTTACTTGCCCGAGATTCGATCGTCGGTATCAATACCTAGTTCAATCTCGTTACGGCAAGTCTCTTTACTCGTTCGTAATACATCATCTCACAACTAACTCATTAGTTGTAGTGCTTACAAGGCTTGATGATGTGCATTACCGAGAGGGCCAGAGATACCTCTCCGACAATCGGAGTGACAAAACCTAATCTCGAAATCGCCAACCCAACATTTGCCTTTGGAGACACTGTAGTACTCCTTTATAATCACCCGATTCGTTGTGGCGTTTGGTAGCACCAAAGTGTTCCTCCGATGGCAGGAGTTGCATAATCTCATAGTTACGAGGAACATGTATAAGTCATGGATAAGCGGTAGCAACATACTAAGCGATCGTGTGCTAAGCTAATGGAATGGGTCATGTCAATCAGATCATTCTACTAATGATGTGACCTTGTTAATCAAATAACAACTCTTTGTTCATGGTTAGGAAACATAACCATCTTTGATTAACAAGCTAGTCTAGTAGAGGCATACTAGTGACATAATGTTTTGTCTATGCATTCACACATGTATCATGTTTCCGGTTAATACAATTCTAGCATGAATGATAAACATTTATCATGAAATAAGGAAATAAATAATAACTTTATTATTGCCTCTAGGGCATATTTCCTTGATGAGGTCCGATGGCGGAAGAGCACCGCGATACGTGCGGTGTCCGTGCGCCCCGTGACCCATGAAAATCCGGAGGACCAAGTACCGTTCACGCCCGGTCGTACCCATAACCGCATCAGGTCTCCAAGGTGAACAGCCTCGGCCAATGGAACAATGTAGGCAAGGTAAAGTCAAAAAGCGGATCCGTAACCCGGAAAAGGATTGGCTCTAAGGGTGGGCTCGGGGTCCGGCCCGAACCCGTCATTTGTCGGCGGATTACTCGAGCTGCTCCGCGGCGAGAGCGAGTCGCCAGCGTGCGGCGAGAGACGGACGAATCGCCCCTTCGGGGCTTTCCCGAGCATGAAACGATCGACTTCGAGAACTGAAATGCGGACAAGGGGAATCCGACTGTTTAATTAAAACAAAGCATTGCGATGGTCCTCGCGGATGCTGACGCAATGTGATTTCTGCCCAGTGCTCTGAATGTCAAAGTGAAGAAATTCAACCAAGCGGCGGGTAAACGGCGGAAGTAACTATGACTCTCTTAAGGTAGCCAAATGCCTCGTCATCTAATTAGTAGCGCGCATGAATGGATTAACGAGATTCCCCTTGTCACATCTACTATCGGTGAAACCACGACCAAGGGAACGGGCTTGGCGGAATCAGCGGGGAAAGAAGACCCTGTTGAGCTTGACTCTAGTCCGACTTTGTGAAATGACTTGAGAGGTGTAGGATAAGTGGGAGCCCTCACGGGCGCAAGTGAAATACCACTACTTTTAACGTTATTTTACTTATTCCGTGGGTGGAGCGGGGCATGTCCCTCCTTTTGGCTCAAGGCCGGTCTTCTGCGGGCGATCAAGCGGAAGACATTGTCGGTGGGGAGTTTGGCTGAGGCGGCACATCTGTTAAAAGATAACGAGGTGTCCTAAGATGAGCTCAGCGAGAACAGAAATCTTGTGTGGAACAAAAGGGTAAAAGCACGTTTGATTCGATTTCGGTACAAATCTGAACCGTGAAAGCGTGGCCTATCGATCCTTTAGATCTTGGAGTTTGAAGCTAGAGGTGTCGGAAAAAGTTACCACAGGATAAGCGGCTTGTGGCAGCGTAAGCGTTCATAGCGGCGTTGCTTTTTGATCGCCGATGTCGGCTCTTCCTATCATTGTGAAGCGAATTCACCAAGTGTTGGATTGTTCACCCACCAATAGGGAGCGTGAGCTGGGTTTAGACCGTCGTGAGACAGGTTAGTTTTACCCTCTTGATGACGATTGTCGCGATAGTAATTCAACCTAGTGCGAGAGGAACCGTTGATTCACACAATTGGTCATCGCGCTTGGTTGAAAAGCCGATGTGTGGCTTCCGTGTGCGGATTATGGTGAGCGCCTCTAAGTCGAATCCAAGCTAGCATCGCGACGCTGCGCCCGCCGCCCGCCATACGACCCACGTTAGGCGCTTGCGCCCCAAGGGCCGATGCCATTGGCTAAGCGGTCCAGCCGGCGTGCAGCGACGGCCGCCTCAAGCTCCCTTCCCAGCAGGCGGTGGGCTGAATCTTTGCAGCGACTTAAATCTGCGATGGGGCATTGTAAGTGGTAGAGTGGCCTTGCTGCCACAATCCACCGAGATCCAGCCCATGTCGCCGGATTAAATCCCTCCCCACAACTTTCCTTCACCAAGTAAGGTTGAAGATCCCACAAAAAATCTGCACCGCTAAGTCATGAGGACTAGAAATGGCTAAGTCCTTGTAAGACATACCCTTGGACCCAATAAGGCCAGCGGAAACAACACTCAAAACTATATGTGCCAAATGCAAAGATACTTGGCCCATTCATGCGGGTACCATCGTCACAGGCTACCTTTGCTAAGTCATGCTCAAGGCAAATGGTATAGTCACTTATATGACATATACAATCACTCAATAAGGCCGATAAGCGAAACACAGTCAAAACTATATGTGCAAAGTGAACACCATACTTGACCAATTCATTCGGATGCCTTCGCTATGTCATGGACAAGACAAAATGGTAAAGTCCCTTGAATGAAATACGGAATCACTTTCGATAAGGCGATCGCGAACACACTCAAAACTATTTGAGGCAAGTGACCAAGATACTCCAGCGATTCATCGTGAAACTCAACACAAAGACCCTTACGAACCCATGAGCGGGCTGTAAAGTGACAAGGGTAAAAAGTGCACGACATACTTCGTGGGCCGGATCTGGCGCGCCCTTGGATCACCGAGGCAAAACCACTTAAAGGGAGCCGTGAGCGGGCTGTGCGTGGACACGGGGAAAAAACGGCAGCGGCCGTCGTGGGCGGAAGTGGGCGCGCGCCATGGAAAAGTGGGCGAAACCACGTCGTGCCACACGCCGTACACGGGCCCTTGCGGAGTCGTGAGCAGGGTGTGCGTGGACACGGGAAAAAAGTGGCCGGCGGCCGTCGTGGAGCGGAAGTGGGGCGCGCCATGGAAAACTAGGCAAAACCACGTCGTGGCACCGCCCGCGTACGGACCTGCGGACCCGTGAGCGGGCTGTGCGTGGACATGGGAAAAAAACAGGCCGGCGGCGTCGTGGAAGAAAGTGGGCGCGCGCCATGGAAAAGTGGGCAAATCCACGTACGTGGCACACGCCGCGTACGGACCTGCGGACCCGTGAAGCGGGCTGTGCGTGGACACGGAAAAAAAGTGGCGGCGGCGTCGTGGAGCCAGGCGGGCGCGCCATGGAAAAGTGGGCAAAACCACGTCGTCGCACACTCGGCGTACACGGAACCGTACGGACCCTTGCGGAGCCGTGAGCGGGCTGTGCGTGGACCGCGGAAAAAAAGTGACCGGCGGCCGTCGTGGGCCCGGAAGTGGGCAGCGCAATGGAGAACTAGGCAAAACCACGTCGTGGCACGCTGATGGATTCATGTACCTAGGGTAGGGTCATAGGCCTGACCTAAATGTCCTACCCAAGGGTACCCATAGAAGAGGTCGTCTTCGATCGACCAAGAGGAATCCACTCGACCGGTGGAAGGACTCGACCATGGAAGACTCACTCGACCATGAAGACTCATTCGACCACCGGAAGGTCGAGAAGACACTCCCTTTAGCAGCGGTGTGCTATTGAATAGACTTAATGATAGTTAAGGCACCTTATGAGGCGTTACGGTAACCCCTAGCTTAATGTACTTTAATCCCTTCATTATGTGGGCTGGCTGGGGTCTGGCGCACTCTATATAAGCCACCCCCTCCACGGTAAAGGGGTTCGAGACTCTTGTAATACTCATACTCATAATCCACTTGACCGCCTCGGGGCTCAGGGGCGTAGGGCTGTTACTTCTTCCGAGAAGGGCCTGAACTTCGTACATCCGTTGTCTCCACAACTGCTCCATAGCTAGGACATCGCCTCTCCTTAACCTACCCCTACTTCTCTTTGTCGGACTTAGAACCACGACGGTTGGCGCCCCCGTGGGGCAGGTGTTCTAGCGATTTGTGGAGGAGTTCTGTGCCTTCAGTACCTTCATCACGATGACTACGGAGTTTTGGCGCGGGGCACGAGATCCGTCTCGGTGCTCTCACTTTTATCGCCGACGACTCCGCATAGCTCCGGAGGCCCCTCTCGACATCGGCGCTCCCGTCCATGAGGCGGCCTTTTCGTGCATGTGTTCGTGGCGTTTTCTCTGGCAACCGTCGACTCCGTGTCGGTCGGCTCCTTATCGATCGCATCGCCGGTCTCCCACAGCGTAAAAGCGCTCTGGTAGGTCGAGGCTTCAGCGGTGGGTGAAGCCGCGGTGGCTCGCCATGACAGCCACCGCCCAAGTTCGGACTATTGAGCCCGGCGAATCTCTCTGACGGCTGTTCGATCTGTCGGCGGCTCCGTGAAACGCATCCAGTGTGATAGCAGCGATCCGTGGCGGAGGTCCTCATGGTCGGCAGCCCTCACAGTCCTCCGGCCGTACGGCGGAGGGCCGGAGGAGGTGACCCGTGCAAGAACACGAGGAATACCAGCCGAGACACTCGACTCTTCTGAGAGAAGAGCTTCGTCGTAGGAACATGGATGCACTACATACTCCCATCGCGGAGACCCCTGAGGCTCGTGCCTTGGAGGAAGCCCGTTTGGCCGCGTGGCTGGCGTGCTCGCTGGAGAATCTTCAGCGAGCACTCGGCAGCTTGTGCAGCAGCAGCTCCCGAATCGGTCGGCGTCGGCTCTTCCGCCGACTCGGGTATACCGCACGCCCATTCAGAATTTAGCGGCTGCAACTCGCATAGCGAGTCCATCCAGCCGTCGGTCGGAAAGCTGGAAGAGGTTTGCGCGGATCGAATTTACTCCGAGCAGCGGTGACGAGAACTCAGCCGTGTCGCGATCGCGCAGCAGATTCACTGGTCGATCCGTCGCTGCGAACACATCGATCGGCTCACAGCCCGAGATCGCCTCCATGGCGAGAAGGACGCGACAACCCGGCGGGATCAGCTTGGGGACGATTCGGCCGAGATGATAGGCGTCGAGTGCCCTTTCCCCTCGAGGGAAGGTCCTCGCTCCTCGGCGACAAGGCGACGAAACGATTCGATCTGAGGCGAAGGGTTCCGGTCGACCCCGAAGAACCGAGGCTTTGATCGCGGTCTATTATCGTGCAAGGCATGGTCGGCCGAACAGGGCCCATCGAGGAGGACACGAGAGGATGCACCCACCAGCGATCGGGTACATGTCTACGGTCGAGAATGTTTTAGCAGGCCATCGGGGACGCGATGATTCCCAATTTCAGGTTGGCGAAGTGCGCAAGTTCCTTTGGAGAATCTAAGCACGAAACTTGGCTTGAAGATACCGAGTGGCTGTTCAGATTGGTGGTGGAAATGGCGAGGTGGCCATGAAACATTGCCCTCATGTTAGAAGGATCAGCGAGCATGGTTGAGTCAATTACCTCACTGACACATATATACTTGGGAGGATTTGTCCAGTATTCGTCGGGACTTTGAAGGAACTTGCAAGCGCCCAGCTGGTTTGTGAGCTGCAAGTTTGTGTCTGAAGACCAATGAAACTCTCAGAGTACATTCAGAGGTGGATTACCCTGCACAATACCGTGGAAAATGTGTCGAGACCATCGGGCGGTTTGCGCCTTCAGGGCGAGGTCAAAAGCAGAGAATTGAGTCGAAGTTCGGTCGAACCGGGACATGACCTTGAGTCGAATGATGGAATTGCTAGCAAATCATGTGGCGAGGAAGAAGACCGACTCGAGGCGGCAAGTACAAGCGAGTCGATCGGAGAAGGTAATTCGATCGGAAGCAAAAGCGCAAAGCCGAGCAGCAGCTCTGGAGAGGCCACGGCGTCACTCAAGGGAAGTTCAAGGGAAACCTAAAGGATCACGGAATCGAAGAAAGTGAAAGATAAAGAAGGAAATGGCGTGTTGGATATGCCATGCCATATTCACACGAAGAAAGATGAAGAGGGCAACATTATTTACCCAAAGCACACCACACGCCCGATGTCGACTCTGATCCAGCGGTTTAGGGCAAAGCAGTCTAAGGACAAGGAGAAGGAACCGAGACAAGGCGGAGATAAAGAGGACAGCGAGGAGGAATACCGCATGTCAACTCCACTCGATGATCTTCGCGGATGTGGAAAGCAAAAAGTCGTGAAAGTCATCAATCGAGAGGTGAATATGGTTGCCCCGGTTAAGCCAAGTTATGTGAAATGGTCCCGGACACCCATCACATTCGACCCGGTCGATCACCCGACTCACATTGCCACCTGGCGGCAAGCAGTGGTCGATCCGGTTGTCGAAGGCACTCGGTGACAAAAGTGTTGATGGATGGCGGTAGTGGGCTGAATTCTTTGTATCTTGGATACATTGAAAGGGATGGGCATTCCGATGTCGATTGAGTGCCGACAATATGAGTTTCCGCGAGTCATACCGGGGAAGAGCCAACTCACTCGGCCAAATAGCCCTTGGCGTGGTTTTGGTGATTCCAAGCACTTCCGCAAAGAAAAGTTGACCTTTGAGGTTGTAGATTTTCGAGTGCATATCATGCCATTTTGGGAGGCCGCCTATGCACGATTCATGGCTCGACCATGCTCGTGTACCTCAAACTGAAAATGCCGGGACCCAAAGGGTGATCCATCACCGGCGATAGGAAGAAAGCGGAAGAGTGCTTCTGAAGGCGCGAAGATTGCCGATTCCCAAGTGTCGTGATCGAGTTCGAAGAGTATATGCAAAACGCAGATCCGAGTGATTTGCTAAAGTCTAAGAGGCCAGCCACGGAATCGCATTCAAGTCATCTGGTGAGGCGAAGCCCGTTCATATTCATCCGTGATCGATCGGCTCCGACTCACATATCCGCAACACTTTCGACTCGAAATAGGAAGCGCTCATCCGGTTCCTCCGTGAAGCTGGGACATTTTTGCATGGAAGCGGTGACATGCGGGTGTTCGAGGCGGCTGAGCATCGCCAGTCGACAAATCAGCGAAACCGGTGAAAGAGCATCTTGGCGGTCCGCCGTCGTAAAGAAAGGCTATTGGAGAAGAAGTGGCTCATTGTTGACAGCAGGATTTATCAGAGATTTACCACTCGAGTGGCTCGCCAATGTTGTCATGGTCCCCAAGAAGGATAACTCCCTCCGCATGTGCATTGATTTTAAGCACATTAATCGGGCCTGCCGAAGGATCATTCCTCTCCCGCATCGACCAAATTGTCGACTTCGACCATGGGTGTGAGAGATGTCTTTTGGATGCATATTCGGGTATCATCGGATCCGTCTGTATGGACCCGGCGAAATAAAACAGCTTTCATCACTCCATTGGTGCTTACGCTATATCACCATGCCATTCGGCCTCAAGAATGCGGAGCCACATTTATCGCGAATGATTGAAGTGTCTTCTCACTCGGATCGGTCGGAATGTGGAAGCGTATATGGATGATATCGTCGTTAAGTCGCGAAAAGGTTCCGACCTGCTTTCGTGACCTCGCGAAACATTTGCCAACCTCCGACGATGCGATATCAAGCTCAATCCGTCAAAGTGCACATTCGGGGTTCTGGTGGAAAACTACTCGGTTTTCGTTTCGAGCGAGGAATCGGCGCTAACCGAAGAAGATCGGCACTATTCTCCGAATGAAAGCATACTGTGCGAGTGCACGATGTCGAAGCTTCTTGGATGCTTGGCGCTTTAAGTCGATTCATCTCACGACTTCGGTGAAAAGCGTTGCCTCTTTACCGGCGTGATGAAGAAGGTGACAAGTTCGAGTGGACTCGGAAGCTGATGCAGCGTTGCCGAGCTAAAAGCTCGCTCTCCACCCAGCCGGTGCTTGCTGCTCCGGTCGACAAAGAGCCTCTGTTGCTTTACATTGCAGCCTTTGGACAAGTTGTCACTCTGTGCTTACGATCGGCGGGAAGAGGAAGGAAAGACCTTCAAAGTTCAACGCCCGGTGTATTATCGTAAAGTTTTGACTCCATCCAAGCGAGATATCCTCATTATCGAAGCTTGTGTATGGCATATACATGACCACGAAGAAGGTTGCTCACTATTTCTCGATCACTCTGTCACGGTCGTCGGTGACGCTCCTTTATCGAGATCTTACATAATGAGAGCGCAACCGGTCGAGTGGCAAAGTGGGCGATTGAACTTCTTCCTTGATATCAAATTCGAGGCAAAAGCCATTAAGTCGAGCTATAGCAGATTTCCTTGCCGAGTGGATCGAACAATGACAACCGGTGAAGTTCACTGGAGCATTGGACCATGTTCTTTAGCGGCTCCAAGATCTGAATGGTTACAGTCTTTGGGTTGTTCTGGTTTCCCCAGAGGAGATAAGCTTAAGTATGTGCTCCAGATTCACTTTGATTCCTCCAACAATGAGGCGATCTGAGGCCCTCTTATATGGATTAGCATGGCCATCTCACTCGGCGTCAAATGCTTTGATGGTTTATGGCGACTCAGATTTAGTAGTCAATCAAGTGATGAAGGAGTGGGGCGTGAGAAGCCCGGCTATGACCGGATATTGCAATCTGATGAGGAAGCTGGAAAAAAAGTTTGAGGGTTGGAACTCCATCACATCCCCGGTGAAAAATCAGGTTGCAGATGACTGGCGAAGATAGGGTCAAGAGGGAACCCATTCAGTGGCGTGTTTTGGAACATATACACATTCCGTCGGTCAAGGAAGATCCTTACAGAGGAAGCCCCACAACCCAAGAGTGCCACGGACTCGTGAAGTTGAGGTCGGCGGTGGTCGACTTGGTCATGGAGGTTTTAGTGGTCACTCCCGATTGGACAATTCCATACATTGCGTATATTACGAGAAAGGAACTCCCGGAGGATGAGGAAGAGGCTCGGCAGATCGTCCGTCGATCCAAAGCCTTTACCGTTATCAATGGGCGATTATCTGAGAAAGCCCAGCGAGTCGGACAAAATGCATAACACACGAAGAAGGTCGAGTCATACTCAATGATATCCACTCGGGGACTGTGGTCACCATCGTCCTCTCGGACCATTGTAGCCAAAAGCATACCGAGCAGGATTTTCTTGGCCAAGAGCAAATGAGATGGCGAAGGAAATAGTGGATAAGTGCGAAGGATGCGGTTCTACTCTAATATGTCACACAAGCCCGCGTCGACCTTGAAGACCATTCCGCTCGTCGGCCTTTTGCGGTATGGGGGTTGGACATGATCGGTCCCTTGCGAGCGGGTCGGGGCGGCTTCACGCATGTCTTGGTAGCGATCGACAAGTTCACCAAGTGGATCGAGGCTAAGCCAATCAAAAACTTGGCTGATCTGCTGTTTCCTTCATCGAAAGTTGGCGTTCGGATATGGGGTCCCGCGGTATTATCACAGACAATGGGTGAATTTTGACTCGAAAGAATTCAAGGGTTTACGCAACTCCCAAGGCATACGAGTCGACTACGCTTGATTGCCCATCCACGGTCGAATGGGCGAGGCGAGCGAGCAAATGGGTTGATCCTCAAAGTCGAAGCCCGTTTGATCACGAGATCTCAAGCATGCGGCTGGTGCTTGGGTCGACGAACTTCCTTGATGCTTTGGGGTCTGCGGACCACGCCTAATCGGTCATTGGGAGAACTCCTTTTTCTGGTCTATGGGGCGAAGCAGTTTTACCGAGTGATCTCCTTCACAATGCTCCACGAATTGAACTTTATAATGAAGCGAAGCTGAGCAAAAGCGTCGAGGATCGATCGACCTCTGGAAGAGGAAGGAAATGGCTTTGATCCGCTCGACCATTTACCAGCAAGACTTGCGCCGCTGTCGCCCGAAATGTGAGGTCGAGCCTTCGGGAAGGAGATCTGGTCCTTGAATTGGATCAGCGAAGCAACATAAGCTTGCTCCCTCTGGGAAGGTCCCTTTATCGTCACCAAAGTTCTCCACAATGGGGCATATCGTCTCTACAATGTCGAACCACGATATCGATGAGCCCGAGCTTGGAATCTTGGATCTACTCCGCCCGTTTTACATAAAGTTTTCACTCGGAAGAATTGTAATAAAGCACTCTTGTAGCGTTTTGAAGTAATAGTGTCATAATTCCTTCATAATTTTTGTCACTTTTTACTTTGAGTCAAGTACAATTTTCACCTCCCCGATGGGTGGCTTAGTCGCGAATCCGTTCGCCTAAGTTGTTAAAAATCCTACCGAGTGGTAAGCGGACTTCCACTCGGGGCTTAGCTGCAGCCCGGTGCTCGCCTAAGTGTTTTAAAAAATCCTACCGAGTGGTAAGCGGACTTCCACTCGGGGCTTAGCTGCAGCCAGTGCTCGCCTAAGTTGTTAAAAATCCTACCGAGTGGTAAGCGGACTTCCACTCGGGGCTTGCTGCAGCCAGTGCTCGCCTAAGTGTTTTAAAAATCCTACCGAGTGGTAAGCGGACTTCCACTCGGGGCTTAAGCTGCAGCCAGTGCTCGCCTAAGTGTTTTACAAATCCTACCGAGTGGTAAGCGGACTTCCACTCGGGGCTTAACTGCAGCCCAGTGCTGCGCCTAAGTGTTTTGCAAATCCTACCGAGTGGTAAGCGGACTTCCACTCGGGGGCTTAGCTGCAGCCAGTGCTCGCCTAAGTTATTAAAAATCCTACCGAGTGGTAAGCAGGACTTCCACTCGGAGGCTTAAGCTGCAGATCAAGGACTCGCCTAAGTATGAAGTATATTAGCAAGAAAGTGAGGTGCAGGCCATTGCGACCCTCTTCTCGAGCCGACACAAATACAGCGTGTCATTGCGACCCTCTTCTCGAGCTTCGACACAAATACAACGTGTCATTGCGAAATCCTACCGGCGGAGAGCAAACCTCCCACTCGGGGCTTAGCTGCAACCCGGTGCTGCGCCTAAGATAAAAGAAATCCTACAGTGGAGAGCAAACCTCCCACTCGGAGGCTTAACTGCAGCCAGTGCTGCGCCTAAGATAAAAGAAATCCTACAGTGGAGAGCAAACCTCCCACTCGGGGGCTTAGCTGCAGCCAGTGCTCGCCTAAGATAAAAAGAAATCCACAGAGTGGAGAGCAAAACTCCCACTCGGGGGCTTAGCTGCAACCAGCTACGCCTAAGTTATTTAAATCCTACCGAGTGATAAGCCATGCTTTCACTCGGAGGCTTAACTGCAGCTCGTGCTCGCCCTAAGGAATAAGTCATTGCAGTCGACATCCATTGTTGACCCAAAAGAGCAATTCAAGCCAAGAGCAATCATACCCAAACATTCAATCCAAATTTAGGTCGATACCTAAAATAACCGAGAGTGCTCGGGCACCAAGCACATTAAGGTTTTATCGGTTACAACTCCACTCGACATACCGAGGCAAATTTAAGGTCAAAGAAAGTTTTTACCCCTCACATGGAGGCTGGATGGAACAACGAACTTCGTCAAGATCAATCCCGTCCGCAATAGAGTGTGGCAGCAGCGATGAAAGTCTCCATGAAGGTTACGAAGTCGTGCTTCTTGGTATTAGCCACTCGGAGAATCGCCAACTTATCTTCTCGAGCTTCCTTGCAATGGACTCGCGCCGGACATAAGGCAGCGTCCGCACCGCACCGGGCGAAGATTTCTTCCACTCTTGCACTCGGTCAGGGGGCGGCGTTGATCGACCATCAATGACTCAAGGTCATTTTGGAGTGTCTCGATGGGCGAGCGTCGAGTCGATCGGGGCGTAGCCACCTTGGTCTTGCGAGGTAATCCACAACAGCGAGCGCGGGACTCGGTCGGAAGACACTCATGGCAGTTTCATCGTTCACGGGAATTGGTGGATCAAGGTTAAATCTCCAGTGGCTGGTCTCTTCCTCAAAGTTGCGGCGAGAACTCTACAAAAACAAAACTACGAGTCGGGAAAAGCAGTCAAATGAAAACATAACAGTTGAGGAGATTGGTCGAGTGGAAAAGGTTACCTTGAGCTGGAGAAAGCAGTTTCTTAGCAAGGCCACCCAAGAAGCTTTCCATCTCGTTCTTCTTCCCAGCCAGTTGGAGGATCTTCTCGGTCAGATTTTTCTTGTCACTTTCATTCGCTCAGCATCCTTGCGGCGGACGCGAGCGATCTTCAGATCGGCGTTATCTGTTCGAGCTTGGCAGAGGCCAGCTTTTCATCGGCAAGCTTGATCTTCTCGGACAGCTCAAGCTCCTTCTTCCTTTGAGCCTCCCTCACCTTGCACGTAAATCGCAGCAAAGTCAAACTTGAAGCAAGTGGGAGGAGGACAGAGTCGTCGAAATCTCACCAAACATACCTTTGGTCTCCTCCTTAGCCTTTGTCGATTCTCTTGCACCAGTTTTAAGTCAACTCGAGCTGAATATGCTTACGCTCCGATTCGATATAAGCGTGCCGCAAGATCACAAGATTTCTGAATGTCGGTTGCAAAAATATCGAGAGATAATCCACTTCGAGTGAATCAAGAAAAATGAGTGCGTTTCTAAGACTACGATCGAATGCAAGCATTCAACCGTAGTCTCGGGGACTACACCGATGGGTGCACTCGGCGTGCCCCTTGGTCTTATTCAAACAGTCGACCCGATCGACCGGTTAAAAAACAAGTCGACCCGATCGACCAATTTTATTCTTAGTAAGCTAAGGATAGAAGTCGACGATCGACCAAAAAAAAAAAAAAAAAAAAAAAAAAAATCGACCCGATCGACGATTGCTTCTTGGTGTGATCAGCGCGGCGTGATCGACCACGGTCTCGGGGACTACACCGGTGGGTGCACTCAGCGTGCCCCCTGGTTTCGTAAGCTACATTCATTCCATTCGGACATTGATCCACATCTACTTAGTAAGCCTAAGACCATTGCCGGTGATCGACCTTATATGGGGACTACACCGGCGGGTGCACTCAGCGTGCCCCGCTAACAAGAAGTTTTATCGACACACCCGGTGGGTGGCGCTATTGCTACAAATTTGAGAAAGAAAAGTTTGATAGCATATCCCTAACGAGCAGGTGGTGGTCGACTAACTGAACATTGCTCACGAAGAAGCGGCTGGCGTCGTAAGCTGCTTGGCTCGCTTCGGCGATCTTCACTGCTCCATCATGATCCTGCTTGACGGATCGCCTCTTTAGCGACATCAGCCTGGTCCTCCGGGGCGTGGTGCGTGGTGAAGATCGAAGGCTGTCAGCACTTTCGGCGAAGTGGGTCGGGCACTCGTCAGCGGATTTGCAAAAGATACTGATTGTCGAGTGCCGGCTTCCCTTCCGCCACAATGATCTCGGGCCGTCGCTGCTTGGGTTTCTCTGCCCGGCGAGATGCCTTCCTGCTCCTCCTGGCCCTCGGTGGCTCCTCATCCTCATCATCGTCATCGGGGAGTGTGATGATATTATCGGTGGAACTTGAGAAAAGAGTTAAGATCAGGAATTTGAGTCGATCGACTAAGAAGCGAAATTAAGGATATAATACCAGGATTTGAGGTGGCGGCATCCTCCATCTCATGGTCTTCAGCCCTGGCTGAGGTTTGAGGTCATGGCGCTGAAAATCAAAGAATCGATCGACCGATTCAAAGTACCAACGAAACAAAATTTGTATACAGCAAGAAGATTCGAACAAAGATATTTACCACGAGATGGTGGGGATGGACACTTTCATCTTTAGCGAGAGGCTTTGTTGTCCTCGGTGGAACTACCTTGGTTGCTTGGCGCCTTCTCGATCGGCACCGGAGAAGCGGTCCGAGGCGTTTGGTCGATTGCGAGGCGATCGCGACCCCTACAGCGTTCAGCCGAAGGGTCATGCACAAGCTTTGACCGCCTTTCCAAGCGCGGTGGTGCGGCTTCCTCCTCTTCATCCTCGTCGTCCTCGTCGTCCTCGTCATCGTCATCGTCGTTGTAAATGCGTCTCTGCGTCATCTGAATTCCACTCTTCTTGGCTCTCACCTCCAGCGGCTTCCCTTCCTCGTTGGAACACAGGCGCCGTTGGGCATTGAGTACAGCTACGTGAGGGCACTGGAGATATCAAAGCGAGTTCGATCGACCAAATTACAGAAGAACACTCGACGGACATACAGCGAAGCGAGAACAAGTGTACCTTATCGGAGCGCTGTCACGATCAAGCGGAGAAATCCTCCGGGATCGCGAGGATTATCCTTGTTTCCGATGATTGAAGCCATCCATCTTTCCACTACGGCATCGTCGACATCCTCCGGATTGACTTCGGGTCTCGTCTTGATGCCGCAATACAACCACATCTGATGACTCGGGCCCAGAAGGGGCTGGATTCGCCTCGAAGAAAAAACCTCCAAGAGATCCATGCGATCACTCCGTCCCTAACCAGCTGCACCACTCGGTCCATCAGCATCTTCACTTCAGCCCTCTCTTCAGGAACAACCTTCAGGGAGGAGGGCCTATTCACTCGACTCATGGTGAATTCAGGAGGCGGTCGACTGCCCGGCGTCGTCTCGTTCCGACAATAGAACCAGGTCATTGCCAACCCCTAACCGACTCGGGAAAATGCATAGCTGGAAAAGTGCTTTTGCTCCTCAAGCTGAACTCCTAAACCACCACACATCTGGACCACTTGGGTCTTCTCGTCACGAGGGCTTGCTTTCTTCACAGTCACGAGGCGACATGTGAAGATGTACTTGAACAAGCCCAGTCGCGATCGACAGCCCGGAAGTTCTCGCACATGGATACAAGCGGCAAGGTATGCGATGGAGTTGGGAGTGAAATGGTGGAGCTGGGCTCGAAATTCAGAAAACCCGAAAGAACACACTCGGCGGCAGCGAAAAACCGCGGTCGACATGGGTGGCCAAAAGCACGCACTCACCCTCTTACGGTTGGGGCTGCCACTCTCGGCCAGGAAGTCTCATGGCGTTGTGGGGAATCAATCCGTCGTTAGCCATATCAAGGAGATCCTTCTCCCGATCGTCGGCGGATCGATCCCCTGGACCCAACCTTTCGGCAGCTTGGATCTCGACGAAGAACCGCGCGACGGTGTACGGACCCGTGAGCGGGGTATGCGTGAACCGCGGGAAAAAAGTGGCGGCGGCGTCGTGGGCGAAGTGGACGCGCGCCATGGAAAAGTGGGCAAAACCACGTCGTGGCGCCGCCCGCGTACGGACCCTGCGGGCCGTGAGCGGGCTGTGCGTGGACACGGGAAAAAACTGGCGGCGGCCGTCGTGGAGCGAAAGTGGGCGCGCCATGGAAAAGTGGGCAAATCCACGTCGTGGCACATGCGCGTACGGACCCCTGCGGACCCGTGAGCGGGCTGTATGTGAACCGCGGGAAAAAAGTGGCGGCGGCGTCGTGGGCCGAAGAAGTGGGCGCGCCATGAAAAAGTGGGCAAAACCACGTCGTGGCACACTCGCGTACGGAACCGTACGGACCCTTACGGACCCGTGAGCGGGCTGTGCGTGAACCGCGGGAAAAAAGTGGCGGCGGCGTCGTGGGCCGAAGTGGGGCGCGCCATGAAAACTAGGCAAAACCCGCGTCGTGTCACCGCCCGCGTACGGACCCTTACGGACCCGTGAGCGGGCTGTCGTGAACACGGGAAAAAAATGGCGGCGGCCGTCGTGGACCCGAAGTGGGCGCGCCATGGAAAACTAGGCAAAACCGCGTCGTGTCACCGCGCCCGTACGGACCCTTACGGACCCGTGAGCGGGCTGTGCGTGAACCGCGGGAAAAAATGGCGGCGGCGTCGTGGGCCGGGCTGGGGCGGGCCATGGAAAAGTGGGCAAAACCACGTCGTGGCACGCGCCCGTACGGACCCTGCGGGCCGTGAGCGGGCTGTGCGTGCACCACGGGAAAAAAGTGCCCGGCGGCCGTCGTGGGCCGGAAGTGGGCGCGCGCCATGGAAAGCGAGGCAAAACCACGTACAGCGCACGCGCGTACGGACCGTTACGGACCCATGAGCAGGCTGTGCGTGGACCGCGGGAAAAAAGTGGCGGCGCCCGTCGTGAGCGGAAGTGGGGCGCGCCATGGAAAACTGGGCAAAACCACGTCGTGGCTCACGCGCGTACGGACCCTGCGGACCCGTGAGCGGGCTGTGCGTGCACGGGAAAAAACGGCCGGCGTCCGTCGTGGGCCGGAAGTGGGCCGCGCGCCATGGAAAACTGGGCAAAACCCCGTCGTGGCACCGCCCGTACGGGACCTGCGGGCCGTGAGCGGGCTGTGCGTGCACACGGGAAAAAAAGTGCCCGGCGGCCGTCGTGGGCCGGAAGTGGGGCGCGCCATGGAAAAGTGGGCAAAACCACGTCGTGGCACCGCCCGTACACGGACGTTACGGACCCGTGAGCGGGCTGTCGTGAACCGCGAGGAAAAAACTGGCGGCGGCCGTCGTGAGCGGAAGTGGGGCGCGCCATGAAAGCGGGGCAAAACCACGTACAGCGCTGCGCGCGCGTACGGACCGTTACGGACCCGTGAACAGGCTGTGCGTGGACGCGGGAAAAAACTGGCGGCGCCCGTCGTGAGCGGAAGTGGGGCGCGCCATGGAAAACTGGGCAAAACCCCGTCGTGGCTCACGCGCGTACGGACCCTACGGACCCGTGAGCGGGCTGTGCGTGCACACGAAAAAACTGGCGGCGTCCGTCGTGGGCGGAAGTGGGCGCGCGCCATGGAAAACTGGGCAAAACCCGTCGTGGCACCGCCCGTACGGACCTGCGGGCCGTGAGCGGGCTGTGCGTGGACACGGGTAAAAACTGGCGGCGCCCGTCGTGAGCGGAAGTGGGGCGCGCCATGGAAAACTGGGCAAAACCATATGCGTGGCACCGCGCGTACCGGACCCTACGGACCCGTGAGCAGGTGCGAGAGGTCGGGAAAAAATGACCCATCGCCATGCGAACGGCTCAAAACTAGCTAATGATGGTCAGAAAGCGGTGCCATGGCAGCGAAAACATGTCTCATGGCAAAAAACGCTGCCACGGCAGCGTTTCGCTGATGTACCCTCCTTCACAAACTAAGGGCAGGGGTCCCAATGGGGCTAAAACCCTCGGGTATAGTAGGGAGGAGGGTCCTTCTGGTGGGCGTCTGGAACACGGGTGGTTTTCTTAGGAAAACCACCCGTGTTCCATCGCCATCATCCTAACGTTGCCTCGGATGTCCGTCGTTATGCCATCACGAATGTGTTGGCCCGGTCCGATGTCGTCTCGTGAAATTCTGACCCAACAGCGAGCGTGGCTCGGGAAGCAGGAAAGTACCCGTTCGTACGATCCGACCGGCGGTAAACATTATAGCGGTGTCCCTCGAATGTCGCCGAAATCTGTTGCCCTCGAATGTTGCCTTGGAAAACTGTTGCCCCTCGAATGTTGCCTCCGGAAAACCGTTGCCACTCGGTGCAGCGTCATCGATATCGGTCCTATGCGTCTCAAGTGAAATTCTGACCCAACAGCGAATGCGGCTCGGGAAGCGAAACTAGCTCGTTTCGTGCACGATAAGACCGTCCGACAACGTTGCACCAACGTCCCGATAAAGTTGCCTTCGGAAAATCGTTGCATCCGTAGCTTTATTGCTGCTGCTGTGACCGCGCATGATTTGGCCTTGCGGGGCGCGCC
>CM038141.1:61944374-61994374 GCA_021437245.1 Aegilops speltoides | reverse complement strand
ACGGGAAAAAAAGTGGCGGCGGCGTCGTGGGCCGGAAGTGGGCGCGCGCCATGAAGCGGGCAAAACCACGTCGTGGCACACTCGCGTACGGAACCGTACGGACCCTTGCGGAGCCGTGAGCGGGCTGTGCGTGAACCGCGGGGAAAAAAGTGCCCGGCGGCCGTCGTGGGCCGGAAGTGGGCGCGCGCCATGGAAAACTAGGCAAAACCGCGTCGTGGCACCGCCGCGTACGGACCCGTGAGCGGGGTGTGCGTGAACCGCGGGAAAAAAGTGGCGGCGGCGTCGTGGGCGAGTGTGACGCGCGCCATGGAAAAGTGGGCAAAACCGCGTCGTGGCACCGCCGCGTACGGACCCTGCGGGCCGTGAGCGGGCTGTGCGTGGACACGGGAAAAAACTGGCGGCGGCGTCGTGGGCGAAAGTGGGCGCGCGCCATGGAAAAGTGGGCAAATCCACGTCGTGGCACATGCAGCGTACGGACCCTACGGACCCGTGAGCGGGCTGTATGTGGACCACGGGAAAAAAGTGGCGGCGGCGTCGTGGGCCGGAAGTGGGCGCGCCATGAAAAAGTGGGCAAAACCACGTCGTGGCACACTCGCGTACGGAACCGTACCACGGACCCTTACGGACCCGTGAGCGGGCTGTGCGTGAACCGCGGGAAAAAAGTGGCGGCGGCCGTCGTGAGCCGGAAGTGGGCGCGCGCCATGGAAAACTAGGCAAAACCGCGTCGTGTCACCGCCCGCGTACGGACCCTTACGGACCCGTGAGCGGGCTGTGCGTGAACACGGGAAAAAAATGGCGGCGGCCGTCGTGGACCCGAAGTGGGCGGCGCCATGGAAAACTAGGCAAAACCGCGTCGTGTCACCGCCGCGTACGGACCCTTACGGACCCGTGAGCGGGCTGTGCGTGGACCGCGGGAAAAAATGGCGGCGGCCGTCGTGGGCCAGGCTGGGCGCGGGCCATGGAAAAGTGGGCAAAACCGCGTCGTGGCACGCGCCGCGTACGGACCCTGCGGGCCGTGAGCGGGCTGTGCGTGCACCACGGGAAAAAAAGTGCCCGGCGGCCGTCGTGGGCGGAAGTGGGCCGCGCCATGGAAAGCGAGGCAAAACCACGTACAGCGCGCGCGCGCGTACGGACCGTTACGGACCCATGAGCGGGCTGTCGTGGACCACGGAAAAAAAGTGGCGGCGCCCGTCGTGAGCGGAAGTGGGCGCGCGCCATGAAAACTGGGCAAAACCACGTCGTGGCTCACGCGCGCGTACGGACCCTGCGGACCCGTGAGCGGGCTGTGCGTGCACACGGGAAAAAACGGCCGGCGTCCGTCGTGGGCCGGAAGTGGGCGCGCGCCATGGAAAACTGGGCAAAACCCGTCGTGGCACGCCCCCGTACGGACCTGCGGGCCGTGAGCGGGCTGTGCGTGCACACGGGAAAAAAGTGCGGCGGCGGCGTCGTGGGCCCGGAAGTGGGCGCGCGCCATGGAAAAGTGGGCAAAACCACGTCGTGGCACCGCGCCGCGTACGGACCGTTACGGACCCGTGAGCAGGCTGTGCGTGGAACGGAAAAAAACTGGCGGCTCTCATAAGGTGCGGCGAGTCCTATAAGCAACATCCGCCGATCCTGGTGGCATCGTTTATAGTTGAGACTAGGGCGGTGTCGATCGTCTTGAGCCCCAACTTTCGTTCTTGATTAATGAAAACATCCTTGGCAAATGCTTTCGCGGTTGTTCGTCTTTCATAAATCCAAAATTTCACCTCGACTATAAATCTGAATGCCCCATTGTCCTATTAATCATTACTCCGATCCGAAGGCCAACACAATAGGACGGAATCCTATGATGTTATCCCATGCTAATGTATCGGGCGATGGCTTGCTTTGAGCACTCTAATTTCTTCAAAATAGCGATGCGGAAACACGACCCGGCCAATTAAGGCTAGGGCGCGATGCGGCGAAGGTCAGTAGGTCGATTGCTCGCCGTGGTGACCGGCCGACCGGCCCAAGGTCAACTCTGAGCTTTTAAGCGCAACAACTTAAATATCGCTATTGGAGCTGGAATTACATGACTCTTGGCACAGACTTGCCCTCAATGGATCCTCGTTAAAGGATTTAGATTGTACTCATTCAATTACGGACACTAATCGCCCGGTATTGTTATTTATTGTCACTACCTCCCGTGTCGGGATTGGGTAATTTCGCGCTGCTGCCTTCCTTGGATGTGGTAGCCGTTTCTCGGGCTCCCTCTCGGAATCGAACCCTAATTCTCCGTCACCCGTCACCACCATGGTAGGCCCTATCCTACCATCGAAGTTGATAGGGCAGAAATTTGAATGATCGTCGCCCGGCACGAAGGCCGTGCGATCCGTCGAGTTATCATGAATCATCGGATCAGCGGCGAGCCGCGTCAGCCTTTTATCTAATAATCGCCCCTCGAAGTCGGGGTTTGTTGCGTATTAGCTCTAAATTACTACGGTTATCCGGTAGCACGTACCATCAAACAAACTATAACTGATTTAATGAGCCATTCGCGGTTTCACAGTTCAAATTGGTTCATACTTGCACATGCATGGCTTAATCTTTGAGACAAGCATATGACTCTGGCAGGATCAACGGGGCGTCCGTCCGTCCTTGGCGCCCAGCCGCGGCCATTGTCCTGCGTTTCCACTTTCGTGGAAACTTCGGAGAGCAACAACCGGGCGGTTATCGCTCTTGGCGGCACAGCTCATCGTCCTTGAGGATCGGCGCGAGAGTTGCGTATCCTACCGCGTAGCGTGGAAGGTAGAAGCAACTCCTGTTCGGTTGTTCTCGATTCGGAGAGCTTTGGGTGGTCGAGAGCAGCGAAAGGGCCACGACCCTTTATCGTGAGCAGCATCCGAGACCAAAAGCGGGGCGAGGTGGCCTTGATAGCAGAGCGCGCGCGTATGTGCCAGCGCGCCGAAGCAACGCGCATAGCGCTGTTTGGCAGCGCGACACACCCAAAGGCGTCGCCGCGAGGCAACAATTATTGAGCACCACTTCCGTGGGTGGTACTAACGCGCAAGCACTCTTAATCCAGCGATTGAAGCCACACAGCAGACGGGACACGGCGCGGCGGTAGTCGACGCGATACAGCAGGGATCTACCGGCGAACCACGGGTCCAAAGCTACTCATGCGCTTAGTAGCCAACAAGCGGTCAAACCAACCAAGCCTCCGCCCGTGCGCGCAGAGGATCACTGCTGGCGTCTGCAAGGCCAAATCCGCGTGTCACGCAGCAGCAATAAAGCTACGGATGCAACGATTTTCCGAAGGCAACTTTATCGGGACGTTGGTGCAACGTTGTCGGACGGTCTTATCGTGCACGAAACGAGCTAGTTTCCTGTTTCCCGAGCCGCATTCGGCTGTTGGGTCAGAATTTCACAGGGCGTCACGGGGACGGGACAGCGATAGCGTTGCCACCGGTGGCAGCGGTTTTCGAGCAACATTCGAGGGGCAACAGTTTTCCGAAGGCAACATTCGAGGGGCAACAGATTTCCGAAGGCGACATTCGAGGGACACCGTTGCGAATGTTTACCGTCGGTCGGATCGTGTACGTAACGGGGTACTTTCCTGTTTCCCGAGCCACGTTCGGCTGTTGGGTCAGAATTTCTCACGAGACGTACACGGGACCGGGCCAACACATTCGTGATGGCATAACGACGGGACATCCGAGGCAACGTTGGGAAAGGATGGGCGTACGTGAACACGGGTGGTTTTCCTAAGAAAAACCACCCGTGTTCCATCATCCCACCGAGACCCTCCTCCCTACTATACCGGGTTTTAGCCCCATTGGGACCCCTGCCCTTAGTTTGTGAAGGAGGGGTACACTGTTTTGAAACGCTGCCGTGGCAGCGTTTTTTTGCCATGAGACATGTTTTCGCTGCCATGGCACCGTTTCTTGACCATCATTAGCTAGTTTTGAGCCGGTTCGCATGGCGTATGGGTCATTTTTTCCCGGACCTCTCGTACCCGTTCACGGGTCCGTGTAAGGGTCCGTGTACGCGGCGTGTGCCACGTACATGGTTTTGCCCAGTTTTCCATGGCGCGCGTCCACTTCCGTTCACGACGGGCGTCGGCCAGTTTTTAACCGTGTCCACGTACAGCCCGTTCACGGCTCCGTGTAAGGGTCCGTGTACGTGGCGTGTGCCACGTACGTGGTTTTGCCCAGTTTTCCATGGCGCGCGTCCACTTCCGTCCACGACGGGACGTCGGCCAGTTTTTTCTCGTGTGCACGTACAGCCCGTTCACGGGTCCGTGTAAGGGTCCGTGTACGCGGCGTGAGCCACGTACGTGGTTTTGCCCAGTTTTCCATGGCGCGCGTCCACTTCCGTTCACGACGGGCGTCGGCCAGTTTTTTCCCGTGTCCACGTACAGCCTGTTCACGGGTCCGTGTAACGGTCCGTGTACGCGGCGTGTGCGTTGTACGTGGTTTTGCCCCGTTTTCCATGGCGCGCGTCCACTTCCGTCCACGACGGCCGTCGGCCAGTTTTTTCCCGTGTCCACGTACAGCCCGTTCACGGGTCCGTGTAACGGTCCGTGTACGTGGCGTGTGCCACGTACGTGGTTTTGCCCACTTTTCCATGGCGCGCGTCCACTTCCGTCCACGACGGCCGTCGGGCACTTTTTTCCCGTGTGCACGTACAGCCCGTTCACGGCTCCGTGTAAGGGTCCGTGTACGTGGCGTGTGCCACGTACGTGGTTTTGCCCAGTTTTCCATGGCGCGCGTCCACTTCCGTCCACGACGGGGCGTCGTCGATTTTTCCCGTGTGCACGTACAGCCCGTTCACGGGTCCGTGTAAGGGTCCGTGTACGCGGCGTGAGCCACGTACGTGGTTTTGCCCAGTTTTCCATGGCGCGCGTCCACTTCCGTTCACGACGGGCGTCGGCCACTTTTTTCCCGTGTCCACGTACAGCCCGTTCATGGGTCCGTGTAACGGTCCGTGTACGCGGCGTGTGCGTTGTACGTGGTTTTGCCTCGTTTTCCATGGCGCGCGTCCACTTCCGTCCACGACGGCCGTCGGGCACTTTTTTCCCGTGTGCACGTACAGCCCGTTCACGGCTCCGTGTAAGGGTCCGTGTACGTGGCGTGTGCCACGTACGTGGTTTTGCCCACTTTTCCATGGCCCGCGTCCAGTTCCGTCCACGACGGCCGTCGGCCATTTTTTCCCCGTGTCCACGTACAGCCCGTTCACGGGTCCGTGTAAGGGTCCGTGTACGTGGCGTGTGACACGTACGTGGTTTTGCCTAGTTTTCCATGGCGCGCGTCCACTCCGGTCACGACGGCCGTCGGCCATTTTTTCCCCGTGTCCACGTACAGCCCGTTCACGGGTCCGTGTAAGGGTCCGTGTACGTGGCGTGTGACACGTACGTGGTTTTGCCTAGTTTTCCATGGCGCGCGTCCACTTCCGTCCACGACGGCCGTCGGCCACTTTTTTCCCGTGTCCACGTACAGCCCGTTCACGGGTCCGTGTAAGGGTCCGTGTACGGTTCCGTGTACGCGGAGTGTGCCACGTACGTGGTTTTGCCCACTTTTTCATGGCGCGCGTCCACTTCCGTCCACGACGGCCGTCGGCCACTTTTTTCCCGTGTCCACATACAGCCCGTTCACGGGTCCGTGTAAGGGTCCGTGTACGCGGCATGTGCCACGTACGTGGATTTGCCCACTTTTCCATGGCGCGCGTCCACTTTCGTCCACGACGGCCGTCGGCCAGTTTTTTCCCGTGTCCACGTACAGCCCGTTCACGGCTCCGTGTAAGGGTCCGTGTACGTGGCGTGTGCCACGTACGTGGTTTTGCCCACTTTTCCATGGCGCGTGTCCACTTCCGTCCACGACGGCCGTCGGCCACTTTTTTCCCGTGTCCACGTACACCCCGTTCACGGGTCCGTGTACGTGGCGTGTGCCACGTACGTGGTTTTGCCTAGTTTTCCATGGCGCGCGTCCACTTCCGTCCACGACGGCCGTCGGGCACTTTTTTCCCGTGTCCACGTACAGCCCGTTCACGGCTCCGTGTAAGGGTCCGTGTACGGTTCCGTGTACGCGGAGTGTGCCACGTACGTGGTTTTGCCCGCTTTTCCATGGCGCGCGTCCACTTCCGTCCACGACGGCCGTCGGCCACTTTTTTCCCGTGTCCACGTACAGCCCGTTCACGGGTACGTGTAAGGGTCCGTGTACGCGGCGTGTGCCACGTACGTGGATTTGCCCACTTTTCCATGGCGCGCGTCCACTCTCGTCCACGACGGCCGTCGGCCAGTTTTTTCTCGTGTCCACGTACAGCCCGTTCACGGCTCCGTGTAAGGGTCCGTGTACGTGGCGTGTGCCACGTACGTGGTTTTGCCTAGTTTTCCATGGCGCGCGTCCACTTCCGTCCACGACGGCCGTCGGCGATTTTTGCAGTGTCCACGTACAGCCCGTTCACGGGTCCGTGTAAGGGTCCGTGTACGTGGCGTGTGCCACGTACATGGTTTTGCCCACTTTTCCATGGCGCGCGTCCACTTCCGTCCGGCGGCGTCGTCGCCACTTTTTGCAGTGTCCACGTACAGCCCGTTCACGGGTCCGTGTAAGGGTCCGTGTACGTGGCGTGTGCCACGTACATGGTTTTGCCCACTTCTCCATGGCGCGCGTCCACTTCCGTCCACGACGGCCGTCGGCCAATTTTTTCCCGTGTCCACGTACAGCCCTTTCACGGCTCCCTTTAAGTGGTTTTGCCTGGTGATCCAAGGGGCGCGTCCAGATCCGTCCACGAAGTATGTCAGACACTTTTTACCCTTGTCCCTTTACAGCCCTTTCATGGGTCCGTGTAAGGGTCTTTGTGATGAGTTTCACGCATGAATCGCTGAAGTATCTTGGTCACTTGCCTCAAATAGTTTTGAGTGTGCTTGCGACTGGCCTTATCGAGTGATTCCGTATTTCATTCAAGGGACTTTACCATTTTGTCTTGTCCATGACATAGCGAAGGCACCCGAATGAATCGGTCAAGTATGGTGTTCACTTGGCACATATAGTTTTGACTGTGCTCGCCACTGTCCTTATTGAGTGATTGTATATGTCATATAAGGGACTATACCATTTGCCTTGAGCATGACTTAGCGAGTAGTAGCTGTGTGGCGGTACCGCATGAATCGGCCAAGTATGTTTTGCATTTGGCACATATAACCAGTGTTGTTTCCGCTGGCCTTATTGGGTCCAAGGGTATGTCTTACAAGGGACTTAGCCATTTCTAGTCCTCATGACTTAGCGGTGCAGATTTTTGTGGGATCTTGAACCTTACTTGGTGAAGGAAAGTTGTGGGGAGGGGCGAATCCGTGCGACATGGGGCTGGATCTCGGTGGATCGTGGCAGCAAGGCCACTCTGCCACTACAATGCCCGTCGCGTATTTAAGTAAATGCGCAAAGATTCAGCCCCCGCCCGTTGGGAAGGGAGCTTCGGCGGCGGCGGCGCGCGTCGGCGGACCGGCTTAACCAATGTACGGGCCCTTGAGGCATAGCGCCCCTAACGTGGGTCGGGGCGGCGGCGGCGCGAGCATCGCATGCTAGCGGATTCGACTTAGGCGTTCGGTCATAATCCGGCACCACGGTAACCAGCGCCGCGGCTTTTCAACCAAGCGCGATGACCAATTGTGTGAATCAGCGGTTCCTCTCGTACTAGGTTGAATTACTATCGCGACCTTTGTCATCGGTGAGGGTAAAACTAACTTTGTCTCACGACGGTCTAAACCCAGCTCCGTTCCCTATTGGTGGGTGAACAATCCAACACTTGGTGAATTCTGCTTCACAATGATAGGAAGAGCCGACATCGAAGGATCAAAAAGCAGCGTCGCTATGAGCGGCTTGGCTGCCACAAGCGAGTTATCCTGTGGTAACTTTTCTGACACCTCTAGCTTCAAACTCCGAAGATCTAAAGGATCGATAGGCCACGCTTTCACGGTTCGTATTCGTACTGGAAATCAGAATCAAACGAGCTTTTACCCTTTTGTTCCACGAGATTTACTGTTCTCGTTGAGCTCATCTTAGGACACCTGCGTTATCTTTTAACAGATGTGCGCCCAGCCAAACTCCCACGACAATGTCTTCCGCCGGATCGGCCGGTAAGACCGGGCCTTGGAAAAAGGAGGACATGCCCGCTTCGACCCACGGAATAAGTAAAATAACGTTAAAAGTAGTGGTATTTCACTTGCGCCGTGAGAACTCCCTTATCCTACACCTCTCAAGTCATTTCACAAAGTCGGACTAGAGTCAAGCTCAACAGGGTCTTCTTTCCCGCTGATTCCGTAAGCCCGTTCCTTGGCTGTGGTTTGTTGGATAGTGAAGCGAGGGGCGGTGGGAATCTCGTTAATCCATTCATCGCGTCACTAATTAGATGGCGAGGCATTTGGCTACTAAGAGAGTCATAGTTACTCCGCCGTTTACCGCGCTTGGTTGAATTTCTTCACTTTGACATTGAGCCTTGGGCAGAAATCACATTGCGTCGGCATCGCGAGACCATCGCAATGCTTTGTTTTAATTAAGCGGTCGGATTCCCTTGTCGTACCAGTTCGAGTCATTGTTTCATGCTCGGGAAAGCCCGAAGAAGCGATTCAGTCCGTCCCCGGCGCGCGGCGACCGCTCTCGCCGCGTGAGCAGCTCGAGCAATCCGCCGACAGCCCGGCGGGTTGGGCGGGACCCCGAGCCCGATCCTCGAGCCAATCCTTTTCGAGATTCTCGGATCCGTTTGCCGACTTCCCTTGCCTACATTGTTCCATTGGCGAGGCTGTTCACCTTGGAGAACTGATGCGGTTATGAAATGCGACCGGGCGTGAGCGGTACTCGGTCCTCCGGTTTTCATGGGCGCGGCTGCGGACACACCGCGGCGTGCGGTGCTCTTCGACCACTGGACCCTACCTCCGGCTGAACCGTTTCCAGGGTTGGCAGGCCGTTAAGCAGAAAAGATAACTCTTCCCGAGGCCCCCGGCGGCGTCTCCGGACTTCCTAACGTCGCCGTCAACCGCCACATCGGCTCGGAAATCTTAACCCGATTCCCTTCGGGGATGCGGCGTGATCGCGCTATCTGCGAGGTTACCCGTCCCTTAGGATCGGCTTACCCATGTGCAAGTGCCGTTCATGGAACCTTTCTCCTCTTGACCTTCAAAGTTCTCATTTGAATATTTGCTACTACCACCAAGATCTGCACCGGCGGCGCTCCGCCGGGCTCGCGCCCGGGTTTTGCGGCGCGCGCGCGCCTCCTACTCATCGGGGCATGGCGCTCGCCCGGATGGCGGGTGTGGGTCGCGCTTCAGCGCCATCCATTTCGGGGCTAGTTGATTGGCGGTGAGTTGTTACACACTCCTTAGCGGTTCGACTTCCATGACCACCGTCCTGCTGTCTTAATCGACCAACACCCTTTGTGGGTTCTAGGTTAGCGCGATTGGGCACCGTAACCCGGCTTCGGTTCATCCCGCATCGCCGATTCGCTTACCAAAATGGCCCACTTGGAGCACCGATTCCGTGCACGGCGGCTCACGAAGCAGCGCCATCCTACCTATTTAAAGTTTGAGAATAGGTCGAGGGCGTTGCGTCCCCAATGCCTCTAATCATTGGCTTTACGATAGAACTTCGTAATGGGCTCCGGCTATCACGAGAAACCGGAGGAACCAGCTACTAGATGGTTCGATTAGTCTTCGCCCTATACCCGTCAGACGAGCGATTTGCGTCGATGTCGCCCGAGCCTCCACGAGTTTCCTCGGCCGCCCCTTCGAGGCATAGTTCACCATCTTCCGGGTCCCGGCAGGCGTGCTCAACTCGAACCCTTCACGGAAGATCGAGGGTCGGCCAGCGGTGCGGCCCGTGAGACCTCCGCTCGTCGGCTTCCTTGCGCATCCAGGTTTGAAACCGTCGACTTCGCCGCATATCGAGACTCCTTGGTCCGTGTTTCAAGGCGGGTCGGATAGAAACCCGCGAGCCGTTGCAGCTTGATGCCCGAGGACCGCCTTCGGTAGCGGGTACCGGCCGCCGTGCCGGCAGCGGCCACCGGGGCACCTAGGGCCCCGGGCTTTGGCGCGCGGCGCGCCGACAACGATCCACACCCGAGCGGCGGCGGACCAGCAAAAGCCGTTCCGCGCTCTCGGCGGGCGCATCGCCGGCCCCCATCCGCTTCCCTCCCGGCAATTTCAAGCACTCTTTGACTCTCTTTTCAAAGTCCTTTTCATCTTTCCCTCGCGGTACTTGTTCGCTATCGGTCTCTCGCCTGTATTTAGCCTTGGACGGAGTCTACCGCCCGATTTGGGCTGCATTCCCAAACAACCCGACTCGTTGACGGCGCCTCGTGGGGCGACAGGGTCCGGGCCGGACGGGGCTCTCACCCTCCCAGGCGCCCCTTTCCAGGGGACTTGGGCCCGGTCCGTCGCTGAGGACGCCTCTCCAGACTACAATTCGGACGGCACAGCCGCCCGATTCTCAAGCTGGGCTGCTCCCGGTTCGCTCGCCGTTACTAGGGGAATCCTTGTAAGTTTCTTCTCCTCCGCTTATTTATATGCTTAAACTCAGCGGGTAGTCCCGCCTGACCTGGGGTCGCGGTCGAAGCGACGTGCGCTACGTTTGTTGGGTCATTTAGAGGCCATAATGCCAGCTGCGCGTCGGATTCACTGCATTGATAAAGCGAGGACGCCCACCATGCGCTGTGTTCGGCGCGGTACACCGGCAGCCCGATCTTCGGTCCACCGCCCCTTGCGAGACGAGGGACCAGATGCCGCATCCCAATTCCCGTTGAGGGTGTTTGGGAGCGTGTTTTGGCGTGACGCCCAGGCAGGCGTGCCCTCGGCCGAGTGGCCTCGGGCGCAACTTGCGTTCAAAGACTCGATGGTTCGCGGGATTCTGCAATTCACACCAGGTATCGCATTTCGCTACGTTCTTCATCGATCACGAGCGAGATATCCGTTGCGAGTCGTGTGGATTAAATAGCTTTGCAACACGAGGGGCGGCTAGCAAGCTAGCCATGCCCCCTCGGGTTAAACCGATGTTCCTTAGCGCCTTGGCGCCGTGGGTTCTTTACCAGAGCCCCCACCGCTCGAGGAGGAGGTGGTCGAGCATTGGCGGCGGCGGACGGTGCCGTCGCCGGCGGATTGGATGGATAGCGTCGCGATCTGTTTTGGTCGAGTCACGACAATGATCCTTCGCGAGTTCACCTCGGAAACCTTATTCGACTTCTCCTTCCTCTAAATGATAAGGTTCAATGGACTTCTCGCGGCGTCGAGGCGGCGAACCGCCCCGTCGCCGCGATCGAACACTTCACGGACCATTCAATCGGTAGGGCGGCAGGCGGTGTGTACAAAGGCGGGGGCGTAGTCAGCGAGCTGATGACTCGCGCTTACTGGGAATTCCTCGTTGAAGACCAACAATTGCAATGATCTATCCCCATCACGATGAAATTTCCCAAGATTACCGGGCACTGTCGGCCAGGCTATATACTCGTTGAATACATCGATTGTGGCGGCGTGCGACCGAACATCTAAGGGCATCACAGACCTGTTATTGCCTCAAACTTCCGTCGCCTAAACGGCGATAGTCCCTCTAAGAAGCTAGCTGCGGAGGGATGGCTCCGCATAGCTAGTTAGCAGGCTGAGGTCTCGTTCGTTAACGGAATTAACCAGACAAATCGCTCCACCAACTAAGAACGGCCATGCACCACCACCCACCGAATCAAGAAAGAGCTCTCAATCTGTCAATCCTTGCTATGTCCGGACCTGGTAAGTTTCCCCGTGTTGAGTCAAATTAAGCCGCAGGCTCCCCTGGTGGTGCCCTTCCGTCAATTCCTTTAAGTTTCAGCCTTGCGACCATACTCCCCCCGGAACCCAAAGACTTTGATTTCTCATAAGGTGCCGGCGGAGTCCTATAAGCAACATCCGCCGATCCTGGTGGCATCGTTTATAGTTGAGACTAGGGCGGTGTCGATCGTCTTGAGCCCCCAACTTTCGTTCTTGATTAATGAAAACATCCTTGGCAAATGCTTTCGCGGTTGTTCGTCTTTCATAAATCCAAAATTTCACCTCGACTATAAATCTGAATGCCCCATTGTCCTATTAATCATTACTCCGATCCGAAGGCCAACACAATAGGACGGAATCCTATGATGTTATCCCATGCTAATGTATCGGGCGATGGCTTGCTTTGAGCACTCTAATTTCTTCAAAATAGCGATGCGGAAACACGACCCGGCCAATTAAGGCTAGGGCGCGATGCGGCGAAGGTCAGTAGGTCGATTGCTGCGCCGTGAAGTGACCGGCCCGACCGGCCCAGGTCAACTCTGAGCTTTTAAGCGCAACAACTTAAATATCGCTATTGGAGCTGGAATTACATGACTCTTGGCACAGACTTGCCCTCAATGGATCCTCGTTAAAGGATTTAGATTGTACTCATTCAATTACGGACACTAATCGCCCGGTATTGTTATTTATTGTCACTACCTCCCCGTGTCAGGATTGGGTAATTTTTGCGCGCTGCTGCCTTCCTTGGATGTGGTAGCCGTTTCTCAGGCTCCCTCTCCGGAATCGAACCCTAATTCTCCGTCACCCGTCACCACCATGGTAGGCCCTATCCTACCATCGAAGTTGATAGGGCAGAAATTTGAATGATCGTCGCCCGGCACGAAGGCCGTGCGATCCGTCGAGTTATCATGAATCATCGGATCAGCGGCGAGCCGCGTCAGCCTTTTATCTAATAATCGCCCCTCGAAGTCGGGGTTTGTTGCGTATTAGCTCTAAATTACTACGGTTATCCGGTAGCACGTACCATCAAACAAACTATAACTGATTTAATGAGCCTTTCGCGGTTTCACAGTTCAAATTGGTTCATACTTGCACATGCATGGCTTAATCTTTGAGACAAGCATATGACTACTGGCAGGATCAACCAGGTAGTACGTCCTTGGTGACGCCCAGCACGGCCATTGTCCTGCGTTTCCACTTTCGTGGAAACTTCGAGAGCAACAACCGGGCGGTTATCGCTCTTGGCGGCACAGCTCATCGTCCTTGAGGATCGGCGCGAGAGTTGCGTATCCTACCGCGTAGCGTGGAAGGTAGAGCAACTCCTGTTCGGTTGTTCTCGATTCGGAGAGCTTTGGGTGGTCGAGAGCAGCGAAAGGGCCACGACCCTTTATCGTGAGCAGCATCCGAGACCAAAAGCGGGGCGAGGTGGCCTTGAACAGCAGACGCGTAATGTGCGGCGCCACGAACAACGCCATAGCGCTGTTTGGCGCAGCGACACACCCAAAGGCGTCGCCGCGAGGCAACAATTATTGAGCACCACTTCCGTGGGTGGTACTAACGCGCAAGCACTCTTAATCCAGCGATTCGAAGCCACACAACGGACGGGACACGGCGCCGGTAGTCGGCCGCAGTACAACGGGGGATCTACCGGCAGACACGGGTCCAAAGCTACTCATGCGCTTAGTAGCCAACAAGCGGTCAAACCAACCAAGCCTCCGCCCGTGCAGAGCACGGGAGGATCACTTGCACGAAGGCGTCCTGCAAGGCCAAATCACGCGTGTCACAGCAGCAGCAATAAAGCTACGGATGCAACGATTTTCCGAAGGCAACTTTATCGGGACGTTGGTGCAACGTTGTCGGACGGTCTTATCGTGCACGAAACGAGCTAGTTTCCTGTTTCCCGAGCCGCATTCGGCTGTTGGGTCAGAATTTCACAGGGCGTCGGGGACGGGACAACGATGACGTTGCCACCGAGTGGCAACGGTTTTCCGGAGGCAACATTCGAGGGGCAACAGTTTTCCGAAGGCAACATTCGAGGGGCAACAGATTTCCGAAGGCGACATTCGAGGGACACCGTTGCGAATGTTTACCGTCGGTCGGATCGTGTACGTAACGGGGTACTTTCCTGTTTCCCGAGCCACGTTCGGCTGTTGGGTCAGAATTTCTCACGAGACGTACACGGGACCGGGCCAACACATTCGTGATGGCATAACGACGGGACATCCGAGGCAACGTTGGGAAAGGATGGGCGTACGTGAACACGGGTGGTTTTCCTAAGAAAAACCACCCGTGTTCCATCGCCCACCGAAGACCCTCCTCCCTACTATGCCGGGGTTTTAGCCCCCATTGGGACCCCTGCCCTTAGTTTGTGAAGGAGGGGTACACTGTTTTGAAACGCTGCCGTGGCAGCGTTTTTTTGCCATGAGACATGTTTTCGCTGCCATGGCACCGTTTCTTGACCATCATTAGCTAGTTTTGAGCCGGTTCGCATGGCGTATGGGTCATTTTTTCCCGGACCTCTCGTACCCGTTCACGGGTCCGTGTCGTGTCGCGGCGTGTGCCGCGTACATGGTTTTGCCGATTTTCCATGGCGCGCGTCCACTTCCGTTCACGGCGGGCGTCGGCCAGTTTTACCGTGTCCACGTACAGCCCGTTCACGGCTCCGTGTAAGGTCGTGTGCGTGGCGTGTGCCGCGTCGTGGTTTTGCCCGATTTTCCATGGCGCGCGTCCACTTCCGTCCACGGCGGGGCGTCGGCCATTTTTTCTCGTGTGCGTACAGCCCGTTCACGGGTCCGTGTAAGGTCGTGTGCGCGGCGTGAAGCCCGTCGTGGTTTTGCCCGATTTTCCATGGCGCGCGTCCACTTCCGTTCACGGCGGCGTCGGCCAGTTTTTCCGTGTCCACGTACAGCCTGTTCACGGGTCCGTGTAGCGGTCCGTGTCTGTGGCGTGTCGTTATCGTGGTTTTGCCCGTTTTCCATGGCGCGCGTCCACTTCCGTCCGGCGGCCGTCGGCCATTTTTCCCGTGTCCACGTACAGCCCGTTCACGGGTCCGTGTAACGGTCGTGTGCGTGGCGTGTGCCCGTCGTTTGCCCACTTTTCCATGGCGCGCCGTTCGTCGGGTCCGTGTCCACGTACAGCCCGTTCACGGGTCCGTGTAAGGTCGTGTGCGTGGCGTGTGCCACGTACGTGGTTTTGCCCAGTTTTCCATGGCGCGCGTCCACTTCCGTCCACGGCGGGCGTCAGTTTTTCCGTGTCCGCGTACAGCCCGTTCACGGGTCCGTGTAAGGTCGTGTGCGTGGCGTGTGCCCGCGTCGTGGTTTTGCCCGATTTTCCATGGCGCGTCCACTTCCGTTCACGGCGGGCGTCGGCCATTTTTTCCGTGTCCACGTACAGCCCGTTCACGGGTCCGTGTAAGGTCGTGTGCGTGGCGTGTGCCGCGTCGTGGTTTTGCCCGTTTTCCATGGCGCGCGTCCACTTCCGTTCACGACGGCCGTCGGCCATTTTTTCCCCGTGTCCACGTACAGCCCGTTCACGGGTCCGTGTAAGGTCGTGTGCGTGGCGTGTGCCGCGTCGTGGTTTTGCCCATTTTCCATGGCGCGCGTCCACTTCCGTCCACGACGGCCGTCGTCGGCACTTTTTCCCGTGTGCACGTACAGCCCGTTCACGGGTCCGTGTAAGGGTTCGTGTACGCGGCGTGAGCCACGTACGTGGTTTTGCCCAGTTTTCCATGGCGCGCGTCCACTTCCGTTCACGGCGGCGGCGGCCGTCGCCAGTTTTTCCGTGTCCACGTACAGCCCGTTCACGGGTCCGTGTAAGGGTTCGTGTACGCGGCGTGTGCCACGTACGTGGTTTTGCCCAGTTTTCCATGGCGCGCGTCAACTTTCGTTTCACGGCGGGCGTCGTCGATTTTTCCGTGTCCACGTACAGCCCGTTCACGGGTCCGTGTGAGGTCGTGTGCGTGGCGTGAGCCGCGTCGTGGTTTTGCCCGATTTTCCATGGCGCGCGTCCACTTCCGTTTCATTTTTCCGGTACAGGCGTCGGCCACTTTTCCCGTGTCCACGTACAGCCCGTTCATGGGTCCGTGTAACGGTCCGTGTACGCGGCGTGTGCGTTGTACGTGGTTTTGCCTCGTTTTCCATGGCGCGCGTCCACTTCCGTCCACGACGGCCGTCGGGCACTTTTTTCCCGTGTGCACGTACAGCCCGTTCACGGCTCCGTGTAAGGGTCCGTGTACGTGGCGTGTGCCACGTACGTGGTTTTGCCCACTTTTCCATGGGCGCGTCGAGTTCCGTCCCGGCGGCCGTCGACCATTTTTCCCGTGTCCACGTACAGCCCGTTCACGGGTCCGTGTAAGGGTCCGTGTACGTGGCGTGTGACACGTACGTGGTTTTGCCTAGTTTTCCATGGCGCGCGTCCGCCCGGTCCCGGCGGCCGTCGGCCATTTTTTCCCCGTGTCCACGTACAGCCCGTTCACGGGTCCGTGTAAGGGTCCGTGTACGTGGCGTGTGACACGTACGTGGTTTTGCCTAGTTTTCCATGGCGCGCGTCCACTTCCGTCCACGACGGCCGTCGGCCACTTTTTTCCCGTGTCCACGTACAGCCCGTTCACGGGTCCGTGTAAGGGTCCGTGTACGGTTCCGTGTACGCGGAGTGTGCCACGTACGTGGTTTTGCCCACTTTTTCATGGCGCGCGTCCACTTCCGTCCACGACGGCCGTCGGCCACTTTTTTCCCGTGTCCACATACAGCCCGTTCACGGGTCCGTGTAAGGGTCCGTGTACGCGGCATGTGCCACGTACGTGGATTTGCCCACTTTTCCATGGCGCGCGTCCACTTTCGTCCACGACGGCCGTCGGCCAGTTTTTTCCCGTGTCCACGTACAGCCCGTTCACGGCTCCGTGTAAGGGTCCGTGTACGTGGCGTGTGCCACGTACGTGGTTTTGCCCACTTTTCCATGGCGCGTGTCCACTTCCGTCCACGACGGCCGTCGGCCACTTTTTTCCCGTGTCCACGTACACCCCGTTCACGGGTCCGTGTACGTGGCGTGTGCCACGTACGTGGTTTTGCCTAGTTTTCCATGGCGCGCGTCCACTTCCGTCCACGACGGCCGTCGGGCACTTTTTTCCCGTGTCCACGTACAGCCCGTTCACGGCTCCGTGTAAGGTCGTGTGTGGTTCGTGTCTGTGAGTGTGCCCGCGTCGTGGTTTTGCCGCTTTTCCATGGCGCGCGTCCACTTCCGTCCACGGCGGCCGTCGACCACTTTTTCCCGTGTCCACGTACAGCCCGTTCGCGAGTGCGTGTAAGGTCGTGTCTGTGGCGTGTGCCACGTACGTGGATTTGCCCACTTTTCCATGGCGCGCGTCCACTCTCGTCCACGACGGCCGTCGGCCAGTTTTTTCTCGTGTCCACGTACAGCCCGTTCACGGCTCCGTGTAAGGGTCCGTGTACGTGGCGTGTGCCACGTACGTGGTTTTGCCTAGTTTTCCATGGCGCGCGTCCACTTCCGTCCACGACGGCCGTCGGCCAGTTTTTTGCAGTGTCCACGTACAGCCCGTTCACGGGTCCGTGTAAGGGTCCGTGTACGTGGCGTGTGCCACGTACATGGTTTTGCCCACTTTTCCATGGCGCGCGTCCACTTCCGTCCACGACGGCCGTCGGCCAGTTTTTTGCAGTGTCCACGTACAGCCCGTTCACGGGTCCGTGTAAGGGTCCGTGTACGTGGCGTGTGCCACGTACATGGTTTTGCCCACTTCTCCATGGCGCGCGTCCACTTCCGTCCACGACGGCCGTCGGCCAATTTTTTCCCGTGTCCACGTACAGCCCTTTCACGGCTCCCTTTAAGTGGTTTTGCCTGGTGATCCAAGGGGCGCGTCCAGATCCGTCCACGAAGTATGTCAGACACTTTTTACCCTTGTCCCTTTACAGCCCTTTCATGGGTCCGTGTAAGGGTCTTTGTGATGAGTTTCACGCATGAATCGCTGAAGTATCTTGGTCACTTGCCTCAAATAGTTTTGAGTGTGCTTGCGACTGGCCTTATCGAGTGATTCCGTATTTCATTCAAGGGACTTTACCATTTTGTCTTGTCCATGACATAGCGAAGGCACCCGAATGAATCGGTCAAGTATGGTGTTCACTTGGCACATATAGTTTTGTGTGTGCTGCATACTTGTCCTTATTGAGTGATTGTATATGTCATATAAGGGACTATACCATTTGCCTTGAGCATGACTTAGCGATGTAGCTGTGTGTGGCGGTACCGCATGAATCGGCCAAGTATGTTTTGCATTTGGCACATATACCAGTGTTGTTTCCGCTGGCCTTATTGGGTCCAAGGGTATGTCTTACAAGGGACTTAGCCATTTCTAGTCCTCATGACTTAGCGGTGCAGATTTTTTGTGGGATCTTCGAACCTTACTTGGTGAAGGAAAGTTGTGGGGGAGGGACGAATCCGTGCGACATGGGGCTGGATCTCAGTGGATCGTGGCAGCAAGGCCACTCTGCCACTACAATGCCCGTCGCGTATTTAAGTAAATGCGCAAAGATTCAGCCCACCGCCCGTTGGGAAGGGAGCTTCGGCGGCGGCGCGCGCGCGTCGGCGGACCGGCTTAACCAATGTACGGGCCCTTGAGGCATAGCGCCCCTAACGTGGGTCGGGGCGGGCGGCGGGCGCAGGCATCGCATGCTAGCTTGGATTCTGACTTAGAGGCGTTCAGTCATAATCCGGCACACGGTAGCTTCGCGCCACTGGCTTTTCAACCAAGCGCGATGACCAATTGTGTGAATCAACGGTTCCTCTCGTACTAGGTTGAATTACTATCGCGACGACTTTGTCATCGGTAGGGTAAAACTAACTTTGTCTCACGACGGTCTAAACCCAGCTCCGTTCCCTATTGGTGGGTGAACAATCCAACACTTGGTGAATTCTGCTTCACAATGATAGGAAGAGCCGACATCGAAGGATCAAAAACAGCGTCGCTATGAGCGGCTTGGCTGCCACAAGCGAGTTATCCTGTGGTAACTTTTACGACACCTCTAGCTTCAAACTCCGAAGATCTAAAGGATCGATAGGCCACGCTTTCACGGTTCGTATTCGTCTTTGGAAATCAGAATCAAGCGAGCTTTTACCCTTTTGTTCCACGAGATTTACTGTTCTCGTTGAGCTCATCTTAGGACACCTGCGTTATCTTTTAACAGATGTGCGCCCAGCCAAACTCCCACGACAATGTCTTCTTCCGCCGGATCGGCCGGTAAGACCGGGCCTTGGAGCAAAAGGAGGACATGCCCGCTTCGACCCACGGAATAAGTAAAATAACGTTAAAAGTAGTGGTATTTCACTTGCGCCGTGAGAACTCCCTTATCCTACACCTCTCAAGTCATTTCACAAAGTCGGACTAGAGTCAAGCTCAACAGGGTCTTCTTTCCCGCTGATTCCGTAAGCCCGTTCCTTGGCTGTGGTTTGTTGGATAGTGAAGCGGGGCGATGGGAATCTCGTTAATCCATTCATCGCGTCACTAATTAGATGGCGAGGCATTTGGCTACTATAAGAGAGTCATAGTTACTCCGCCGTTTACCGCGCTTGGTTGAATTTCTTCACTTTGACATTGAGCCTTGGGCAGAAATCACATTGCGTCGGCATCGCGAGACCATCGCAATGCTTTGTTTTAATTAAGCGGTCGGATTCCCTTGTCGTACCAGTTACGAGTCATTGTTTCATGCTCGGGAAAGCCCGAAGAAGCGATTCAGTCCGTCCCCGGCGCGCGCGGCGACCCGCTCTCGCCGCGTGAGCAGCTCGAGCAATCCGCCGACAGCCGACGGGTTCGGGGCCGGGACCCCCGAGCCCAGTCCTCAGAGCCAATCCTTTTCGAGATTCGGATCCGTTTGCCGACTTCCCTTGCCTACATTGTTCCATTGGCGAGGCTGTTCACCTTGGAACTGATGCGGTTATGAAATGCGACCGGGCGTGAGCGGTACTCGGTCCTCCGGTTTTCATGGGGCGCGGGCTGCGGACACCGCAGCGGCGTGCGGTGCTCTTCGACCACTGGACCCTACCTCCGGCTGAACCGTTTCCAGGGTTGGCAGGCCGTTAAGCAGAAAAGATAACTCTTCCCGAGGCCCCCGGCGGCGTCTCCGGACTTCCTAACGTCGCCGTCAACCGCCACATCCCGGCTCGGGAAATCTTAACCCGATTCCCTTCGGGGATGCGGCGTGATCGCGCTATCTGCGAGGTTACCCGTCCCTTAGGATCGGCTTACCCATGTGCAAGTGCCGTTCATGGAACCTTTCTCCTCTTGACCTTCAAAGTTCTCATTTGAATATTTGCTACTACCACCAAGATCTGCACCGGCGGCGCTCCGCCGGGCTCGCGCCCGGGTTTTGCGGCGGCGCGCGCGCCTCCTCTCATCGGGGCATGGCGCTCGCCCGGATGGCGGGTGTGGGTCGCGCTTCAGCGCCATCCATTTCGGGGCTAGTTGATTGGCGGTGAGTTGTTACACACTCCTTAGCGGTTCGACTTCCATGACCACCGTCCTGCTGTCTTAATCGACCAACACCCTTTGTGGGTTCTAGGTTAGCGCGATTGGGCACCGTAACCCGGCTTCGGTTCATCCGCATCGCCGATTCGCTTACCAAAATGGCCCACTTGGAGCACCGATTCCGTGTACGGCTCACGAAAGCAGCGCCATCCTACCTATTTAAAGTTTGAGAATAGGTCGAGGGCGTTCGTCCCCAATGCCTCTAATCATTGGCTTTACGATAGAACTTCGTAATGGGCTCCGGCTATCACGAGAAACCGGAGGAACCAGCTACTAGATGGTTCGATTAGTCTTCGCCCTATACCCGTCAGACGAGCGATTTGCGTCGATGTCGCCGAGCCTCCACGAGTTTCCTCGGCCGCCCTTCGAGGCATAGTTCACCATCTTCCGGGTCCCGGCAGGCGTGCTCCAACTCGAACCCTTCACGAAGAAGATCGAGGGTCGGCCAGCGGTGCGGCCCGTGAGGACCTCCGCTCGTCGGCTTCCTGCGCATCCAGGTTTGAGAACCGTCGACTTCGCCGCATATCGAGACTCCTTGGTCCGTGTTTCAAGGCGGGTCGGATAGAAACCCGCGAGCCGTTGCAGCTTGATGCCCGAGGACACGCCTTTCGGTAGCGGTACCGGCCGTGCGGCAGCGGCCACCGGGGCACCTAGGGCCCCGGGCTTTGGCGCCGGCGCGGCCGACAACGATCCACACCCGAGCGGCGGCGGACCAGCAAAAGCCGTTCCGCGCTCGGCGGGGCGCATCGCCGGCCCCCATCCGCTTCCCTCCGGCAATTTCAAGCACTCTTTGACTCTCTTTTCAAAGTCCTTTTCATCTTTCCCTCGCGGTACTTGTTACGCTCTCGGTCTCTCGCTGTATTTAGCCTTGGGCGGAGTCTACCGCCCGATTGGGCTGCATTCCCAAACAACCCGACTTCGTTGGCGGCGCCTCGGCGGCGGCGGCAGGTCCGGGCAGACGGGGCTCTCACCCTCCGGCGCCCCTTTCCGAGGACTTGGGCGGTCCGTCGCTGAGGCGCCTCTCCGGACTACAATTCGGGACGGCTGGCCGCCCGATTCTCAAGCTAGGCTGCTCCGGTTCGCTTCGCCGTTACTAGGGAATCCTTGTAAGTTTCTTCTCCTCCGCTTATTTATATGCTTAAACTCAGCGGGTAGTCCCGCTGACACAGGGGTCGTGATCGAGCGGCGTCGCGTCGTTTGTTGGGTCATTTAGAGGCCATAATGCCAGCTGCGCGTCGGATTCACTGCATTGATAAAGCGAGGACGCCCACCATGCGCTGTGTTCGGCGCGGTACACCGGCAGCCCGATCTTCGGTCCACCGCCCCTTGCGAGACGAGGGACCAGATGCCGCATCCCAATTCCCGTTGAGGGTGTTTGGGAGCGTGTTTTGGCGTGACGCCCAGGCAGGCGTGCCCTCGGCCGAGTGGCCTCGGGCGCAACTTGCGTTCAAAGACTCGATGGTTCGCGGGATTCTGCAATTCACACCAGGTATCGCATTTCGCTACGTTCTTCATCGATCACGAGCGAGATATCCGTTGCGAGTCGTGTGGATTAAATAGCTTTGCAACACGAGGGACGGCTAGCAAGCTAGCCATGCCCTCGGGTTAAACCACGATGTTCCTTAGCGCCTTGGCGCCGTGGGTTCTTTACCAGAGCCCCCACCGCTCGAGGAGGAGGTGGTCGAGCATTGGCGGCGGCGGACGGTGCCGTCGCCCGGCCGGATTGGATAGCGTCGTCGCGATCTGTTTTGGTCGAGTCACGACAATGATCCTTCGCGAGTTCACCTCGGAAACCTTATTCGACTTCTCCTTCCTCTAAATGATAAGGTTCAATGGACTTCTCGCGGCGTCGAGGCGGCGAACCGCCCCGTCGCCGCGATCGAACACTTCACGGACCATTCAATCGGTAGGGGCGGCAGGCGGTGTGTACAAAGGCGGGGGCGTAGTCAGCGAGCTGATGACTCGCGCTTACTAGGCATTCCTCGTTGAAGACCAACAATTGCAATGATCTATCCCCATCACGATGAAATTTCCCAAGATTACCGGGCACTGTCGGCCAGGCTATATACTCGTTGAATACATCGATTGTGGCGGCGTGCGACCCGAACATCTAAGGGCATCAGACTGTTATTGCCTCAAACTTCCGTCGCCTAAGCGGCGATAGTCCCTCTAAAAGCTAGCTGCGGAGGATGGCTCCGCATAGCTAGTTAGCGGCTGAGGTCTCGTTAGATTAGCGGAATTAACCGGACAAATCGCTCCACCAACTAAAACGGCCATGCACCACCACCCATAGAATCAAGAAAGAGCTCTCGATCATCAATCCTTGCTATATGCGGACTGGTAAGTTTCCCGTGTTGAGTCAAATTAAGCCGCGGGCTCCCGCTGGTGGTGCCCTTCCGTCAATTCCTTTAAGTTTCAGCCTTGCGACCATACTCCCCGGAACCCAAAGACTTTGATTTCTCATAAGGTGCGGCGAGTCCTATAAGCAACATCCGCCGATCCTGGTGGCATCGTTTATAGTTGAGACTAGGGCGGTGTCGATCGTCTTGAGCCCCAACTTTCGTTCTTGATTAATGAAAACATCCTTGGCAAATGCTTTCGCGGTTGTTCGTCTTTCATAAATCCAAAATTTCACCTCGACTATAAATCTGAATGCCCCATTGTCCTATTAATCATTACTCCGATCCGAAGGCCAACACAATAGGACGAATCCTATGATGTTATCCCATGCTAATGTATCGGGCGATGGCTTGCTTTGAGCACTCTAATTTCTTCAAATAGCGATGCGGAAACACGACCCGGCCAATTAAGGCTAGGGCGCGATGCGGCGAAGGTCAGTAGGTCGATTGCTTCGCCGCCGTGGTGACCGGCCGACCGGCCCAGGTCAACTCTGAGCTTTTAAGCGCAACAACTTAAATATCGCTATTGGAGCTGGAATTACATGACTCTTGGCACAGACTTGCCCTCAATGGATCCTCGTTAAAGGATTTAGATTGTACTCATTCAATTACGGACACTAATCGCCCGGTATTGTTATTTATTGTCACTACCTCCCGTGTCGGGATTGGGTAATTTTTGCGCTGCTGCCTTCCTTGGATGTGGTAGCCGTTTCTCGGGCTCCCTCTCGGAATCGAACCCTAATTCTCCGTCACCCGTCACCACCATGGTAGGCCCTATCCTACCATCGAAGTTGATAGGGCAGAAATTTGAATGATCGTCGCCCGGCACGAAGGCCGTGCGATCCGTCGAGTTATCATGAATCATCGGATCAGCGGCGAGCCGCGTCGCCTTTTATCTAATAATCGCCCCTCGAAGTCGGGGTTTGTTGCGTATTAGCTCTAAATTACTACGGTTATCCGGTAGCACGTACCATCAAACAAACTATAACTGATTTAATGAGCCATTCGCGGTTTCACAGTTCAAATTGGTTCATACTTGCACATGCAGCCTAAGCTTGCGACGAGTATGACCGAGGTGGAATATGGTGGAGGGGCACGCTGCGGCTAAGGCGATCCGTAGATCAAACTTGTGTGTTCTGGGGTGCCCCTGCCCCGTATATAAAGGAGGGAGGGAGGGAGGGGCGGCCTAGGTTTAGGCGGCGCCAGGAGTCCTACTCCCAGGGAGTAGGACTCCCCTTTCTAATCAACTAGTTGGAGTAGGATAGGAGGGAGGAAAGGGAGGAGAGAAGGGAAGGAAGGAAGGCGCCCCTTCCTAGTCCTATTCGGACTAGGGGGAGAGGCGCGACCACCTTTTGGCCCTCCTCTCTCCCTCGAGGCCCACTAAGGCCCATTTAGTTCCATCGAGGGTTCCGTAACCTCCGGTACTCGGTAAATTCCGTTTTCACCGGAACCATTCCGAACTCCAAATATAGGCTTCCAATATATCAATCTTTATGTCTCGACCATTTGAGACTCCTCGTCATGTCGTGATCACATCCGGGACTCAAACTTCTTGGTACATCAAAATACATAAACTCATAATAAGCATCGCCGAAACCTTAAGCGTGCGGACCCTACGGTTCGAGAACAATGTAGACATGACCGAGAACCGTCTCGGTCAATAACCAATAAGCGGGACCTGGATGCCCATATTGGTTCCTACATATTCTCTGAAGATCTTTATCGGTCAGACCGCATAACAACATCGTTGTTCCCTTTGTCATCGGTATGTTACTTGCCCGAGATTTGATCGTCGGTATCAATACCTAGTTCAATCTCGTTACCGGCAAGTCTCTTTACTCGTTCCGTAATACATCATCTCACAACTAACTCATTAGTTGTAGTGCTTGCAAGGCTTGATGATGTGCATTACCGAGAGGGCCAGAGATACCTCTCCGGCAATCGGAGTGACAAAACCTAATCTCGAAATCGCCAACCCAACATTTGCCTTTGGAGACACTGTAGTACTCCTTTATAATCACCCGATTCGTTGTGACGTTTGGTAGCACCAAAGTGTTCCTCCGGTAGCAGGAGTTGCATAATCTCATAATTCTTGGAACATGTATAAGTCATGGATAAAAGCAATAGCAACATACTAAGCGATCGTGTGCTAAGCTAATGGAATGGGTCATGTCAATCAGATCATTCTACTAATGATGTGACCTTGTTAATCAAATAACAACTCTTTGTTCATGGTTAGGAAACATAACCATCTTTGATTAACAAGCTAGTCTAGTAGAGGCATACTAGTGACATATTGTTTGTCTATGCATTCACACATGTATCATGTTTCCGGTTAATACAATTCTAGCATGAATGATAAACATTTATCATGAAATAAGGAAATAAATAATAACTTTATTATTGCCTCTAGGGCATATTTCCTTGATCTCCCACTTGCACTAGAGTCAATAATCTAGATTACATAGTAATGATTCTAACACCCATGGAGTCTTGGTCTGATCATGTTTTGCTCGTGGAAGAGGCTTAGTCATAGTTCACAACATTCAGATCCGTATGTACACCCAAATCTCTATGTCTCCCACGGACTAAGTCCGGATGGAATTAAGCGTCTTGATGTGCTTGGTCCTCTTGTGAAATCTGGATTCCTTCGCTAAGGCAATTGCTTATTGTCAGAAGATTTTCATTGGACCCGATGCACTAGGTATGACACCTAGATCGGATATGAACTCCTTCATGCAGACTCCTTCATTAGCTGTTTCGAAGCTGCTATGTACTCCGCTTCACATGTAGATCCCTCTGACGCTTTGTTTAGAATTGCTCCCACTCCTCCGTTTAGTGTAAATCTATCCGATCTGCGATTTAGAATCGTCCGGATCATTGTCAAAACTTGCATCAGCGTAACCATTTACGATGAGCTCTTTGTCACCTCCATATACAAGAAACATATCCTTAGTCCTTTTCGGTAAGGATGTTCTTGACCATTGTCGATGATCCACTCTGGATTACTTTGGTACCTCCTGCTAGGCTTATAGCAAGGCACACATAGATCGGTACACAGCATTGCATACATGATAGAGCCTATGGCTGAAGCATAGGAACATCTTTCATTTTCTCTCTATCTTCTGCGGTGGTCGGGCATTGAGTCTTACTCAACTTCACACCTTGTAACACGAGGCAAGAACCCTTTCTTTGCTTGATCCATTTTGAACTTCTTCAAAATTTTGTCAAGGTATGTGCTTTGTGAAAGTCAATTAAGCGTCTTGATCTATCTCTATAGATCTTAATGCCCAATATGTAAGCAGCTTCACGAGGTCTTTCATTGAAAAACTCTTATTCAAGTATCCTTTATGCTATCCGAGAAATTCTATATCATTTCCGATTAGCAATATGTCATCTACATATAATATCGAAATGCTCTAGAGCTCCCACTCACTTTCTTGTAAATCTGAGGCTTCACCAAAAGTGCTGTACAAAACCAAATCTTTGATCACACTATCAAAGCGCTTATTCTAACTCGAGATGCTTGCACCAGTCCATAGATGGATCATTGGAGCTTGCACACTTTGTTAGCTCCTTTGGATCGATAAAACCTTCGGTTGCATCATATACAACTCTTCTTCGAAATCCATTCAGGAATGCAGTTTTTACATCCATTTGCCAAATTTCATAATCATAAAATGTGGCAATTGCTAACATGATTCGGACAGACTTAAGCATCGCTACTGGTGAGAAGGTCTCATCGTAGTCAATCCCTTGAACTTGTCGAAAACCTTTTGCGACAAGTCGAGCTTTGTAGATAGTAACATTACCGTCGGCGTCGGTCTTCTTCTTGAAGATCCACTTGTTTTCTATTGCTTGCCTACCCTCGGGCAAGTCCACCAAAGTCCATACTTTGTTTTCATACATGGATCCCATCTCAGATTTCATGGCCTCAAGCCATTTTGTGGAATCTGGGCTCACCATCGCTTCTTCATAGTTCGTAGGTTCATCATGATCTAGTAGCATGATTTTCGAACAGGATTACCGTACCACTCAGTGCGGATCTTACTCTGGTTGATCTCACGAGGTTGGTAGTAACTTGATCTGAAGTTTCATGATCAACATCATTAACTTCCTCACTACTTGGTGTAGGTGTCTCGGAACCGGTTTACGTGACAAACTACTTTCAAGTAAGGAGAAGGTACTATTACCTCATCAAGTTCTACTTTCCTCCCACTCACTTCTTTCGAGAGAAACTCCTTCTCTAGAAAGGATCCATTCTTAACAACGAATGTCTTGCCTTGGATCTGTGATAGAAGGTGTACCCAACAATCTCCTTTGGGTATCCTATGAAGACACATTTCTCGATTTGGGTTCGAGCTTATCGGGTTGAAGCTTTTCACATAAGCATCGCATCCCCAAACTTTAAGAAAGCGACAACTTTGGTTTCTTGCCAAACCACAGTTCATAAGGTGTCGTCTCAGCAGTTTAGACGGTGTTCTATTCACGTGAATGCGGCCGTCTCTAGAGCATAATCCCAAAAGCGATAGCGGTAAATCGGTAAGAGACATCATAGATCGCACCATATCTAGTAAAGTGCGATTATGACGTTCGGACACACCATTATGCTGTGGTGTTCGGTGGCGTGAGTTGTGAAACTATTCCGCATTGTTTCAAATGTAGACCAAACTCGTAACTCAAATATTCACCTCCACGATCGGATCGTAGAAATTTAATTTTCTTGTTACGATGATTTTCAACTTCACTCTGAAATTCTTTGAACTTTTCAAATGTTTCAGACTTATGTTTCATTAAGTAGATATACCCATATCTGCTTAAGTCATCTGTGAAGGTGAGAAAATAACGATATCCGCCACGAGCCTCAACATTCATTGGACCACATACATCTATGTATGATTTCCAACAAATCTGTTGCTCTCTCCATAGTACGGAGAAGCGGTGTTCTAGTCATCTTGCCCATGAGGCACGGTTACATAAGTGCCAAGTGATTCATAATCAAGTGACTCCAAAAGTCCATCGGTATGGAGTTTCTTCATGCGCTTTACACCGATATGACCTAAGCGGCGGTGCCACAAATAAGTTGCACTATCATTATCAACTCTGCATCTTTTGGCTTCAACATTATGAATATGTGTATCACTACTATCGAGATTCATCAAAATAGACCACTCCTCAAGGGTGCATGACCATAAAAGATATTACTCATATAAATAGAACAACCATTATTCTCGATTTAAATGAATAACCGTCTCGCAATAAACAAGATCCAGATATAATGTTCATGCTCAGCGCAGGCACCAAATAACAATTATTTAGGTCTAAAACTAATCCGAAGGTAGATGTAGAGGTAGCGTGCCGACCGCGATCACATCGACTTTGGAACCATTTCAACAGCGCATCGTCACCTCGTCCTTAACTAGTGTTAAGCAATACGTAGTCCTGTTTGAGTTGCAAATATTAGCAGCAGAACCAGTATCAAATACCAGTGCTGCTGCGAGCTCTAGTAAGGTACACATCAATAACATGTATATCACATATACCTTTGTTCACCTTGCCATCCTTCTTATCCGCCAAATACTTGGGGCAGTTCCGCTTCGATGACCATTTCGCTTGCGGTAGAAGCACTCAGTTTTAGGCTTAGGTTGGACTTGGGTTTCTTCTCTGAGTGACAACTTGCTTGCTGTTCTTCTTGAAGTTCCTTCTTCTTCCCTTTGCCTTTCTTCTTGAAACTAGTGGTCTTATTGACCATCAACACTTGATGCTCCTTCTTGATTTCTACCTCCGCAGCCTTTAGCATCACGAAGAGCTCGGTATAGTCTTTACTAACCCTTGCATATTATAGTTCATCACGAAGCCTTTGTAACTTGGTGGTAGTGATTGAAGAATTCATCAATGACACAATCATCGGAAGATTAACTCCCAATTGTGTCAAGTGATTGTAATACCAGACATTTTGAGTATGTGCTCACTAGTTGAACTATTCTCCTCCATCTTGCAGCTATAGAACTTATTGGAGACTTCATATCTCTCAATCCGGGCATTACATTTGGAATATTAACTTCAACTCTGGAACATCTCATATGCTCCATGAGCGTTCAAAACGTCGTTGAAGTCGGTTCTAAGCCGTAAAGCATGGCACCTTGAACTATAAGTAGTCATCAGCTTTGCTCGCGGGCGTTCTTAACGTCGTCGGTTGCATCGGCGGCGAGGCTGGCACCTAGCGGTGCATCCGGGGCGTAACTCTTACGTGCAGCAATGAGGATGATCCTCAAATTCTGGACCCGATCCGTGTAATTGCTACCATCATCTTTCAACTTTGCTTTCTCAAGGAACGCATTAAAATTCAACGGAACAACAGCAACGAGCCATCTATCTACAATCAAACATAAACAAGCAAGATACTATCGGTACTAAGTTCATGATAAATTTAAGTTCAATTAATCATATTACTTAAGAACTCCCACTTAGAAAAACATCTCTCTAGTCATCTAAGTGATCACGTGATCCAAATCAACTAAACCATAACCGATCATCACGTGAAATGGAGTAGTTTTCAATGGTGAACATCTTATGTTGATCATATCTACTATATGATTCACGCTCGACCTTTCGGTCTCCGTGTTCGAGGCCATATCTGCATATGCTAGGCTCGTCAAGTATAACCGAGTATTCTGCGTGTGCAAAACTGGCTTGCACCGTTGTAGATGGACGTAGAGCTTATCACCCGATCATCACGTGGTGTGCAGGCACGACGAACTTTGGCAGCGGTGCATACTCGGGAGAACACTTCTTGATAATTTAGTGAGAGATCATCTTATAATGCTACCGTCAATCAAAGCAAGATAAGATGCATAAAGGATAAACATCACATGCAAATCAATATAAGTGATATGATATGGTCATCATCATCTTGTGCCGTGATCTTCATCTCGCAGCACCACCATGATCACCATCGTCACGGTAGCGACACCTTGATCTCCATCGTAGCATCGTTGTCGTCTCGCCAATCTTATGCTTCTCGACTATCGCTACCGCTTAGTGATAAAGTAAAGCATTACGAGCGTTGCATTGCATACAATAAGCGACAACCATATGGCTCCAGCCAATTGCCGATAACCGGTTACAAAACATGATCATCTCATACAATAAAATATAGCATCACGTCTTGACCATATCACATCACAACATGCCTGCAAAAACAAGTTAGGCGTCCTCTACTTTGTTGTTGCAAATTTTACGTGGCTGCTACGGGCTTAAGCAAGAACCGGTCTCACCTCGCATCAAAACCACAGCGATACCGTCAAATAGACTCCGTTTTAACCTTCTCAAGGACGGGCGTAGCCACACTCAGTTCAACTAAAGTGAGAGAGAGGCACCCACCGGTCACCTTTAAGCAGCGAGTGCTCGTGGCGGTGAAACCAGTCTCGCGTAAGCGTCTGGCGTAATGTCGGTCAGGCGCTTCATCTCACAATACCGCTGAACCAAAGTATGACATCTTTGGTAGGTAGTATGACTTATATCGCCCACAACTCACTTGTGTTCTACTCGTGCAAAACATCAAACCATAAAAAACCTGGCTCGATACCCTTTGTTGGGGAGCGTAGTAATTTCAAAAATTTCCTCGCACGCAAGATCATGGTGATGCATAGCAGCGAGAGGGAGAGTGTTGTCTCGTACCCTCGTAGACCGAGCGAAGCGATCTGGCGTAGAGGAAGTAGTCGTCGTTCTCCTCGCGATCCGACCGATCCGGCGCCGTTACTCCGGCGCCCCGAGTTCTTGACACACGTGCAGCTCGATGGCGTCCCTCGTACTCGATCCAGCCGAGTGTCGAGGAGAGTTCGTCGACCGACGGCGTGGTGGCGATCTTGATGTTTCACCGGCGCGAGGGCTTCGCCTAAGCTTGTGACGGTATGACCGAGGTGGAATATGGTGGAGGGGCACCGCACGGCTAAGGCGATCCGTAGATCAAACTTGTGTGTTCTAGGGTGCCCCCTGCCCCATATATAAAGGAGGGAGGGAGTCTTGAGGCCGGCCTAGAGGATTTGGGCGGGAGGAGTCCTACTCCCAGGAGTAGGACTCCCCCCTCTAGTTGGAGTAGGATTGGGGGAGGAGAGAAGGAGAAGGAAGGCGCGCCCCCCCCCCTCCTTGTCCTATTCGGACTAGGGGAGAGAGGCGCGACCACCTTTTGGCCCTCCTCTTCTCCTCGAGGCCCACTAAGGCCCATTTAGTTCGGGGGTTCGGTAACCTCCGGTACTCGATAAATTCCGTTTTCACGGAACCATTCCGAACTCCAAATATAGGCTTCCAATATATCAATCTTTATGTCTCGACCATTTGAGACTCCTCATCATGTCCGTGATCACATCCGGGACTCGAACTTCTTCGGTACATCAAAATACATAAACTCATAATAAGCATCATGAAACCTTAAGCGTGCGGACCCTACGGTTCGAGAACAATGTAGACATGACCGATACCGTCTCGGTCAATAACCAATAGTGGGACCTGGATGCCCATATTGGTTCCTACATATTCTCTGAAGATCTTTATCGGTCGGACCGCATAACAACATCGTTGTTCCCTTTGTCATCGGTATGTTACTTGCGAGATTTGATCGTCGGTATCAATACCTAGTTCAATCTCGTTACCGGCAAGTCTCTTTACTCGTTCCGTAATACATCATCTCACAACTAACTCATTAGTTGTAGTGCTTGCAAGGCTTGATGATGTGCATTACCGAGAGGGCGAGAGATACATCTCCGACAATCGGGTGACAAAACCTAATCTCGAAATCGCCAACCCAACATTTGCCTTTGGAGACACCTGTAGTACTCCTTTATAATCACCCGATTACGTTGTGACGTTTGATAGCACCAAAGTGTTCCTCCGGTAAGCAGGAGTTGCATAATCTCATAGTTATAGGAACATGTATAAGTCATGGATAAAAGCAATAGCAACATACTAAGCGATCGTGTGCTAAGCTAATGGAATGGGTCATGTCAATCAGATCATTCTACTAATGATGTGACCTTGTTAATCAAATAACAACTCTTTGTTCATGGTTAGGAAACATAACCATCTTTGATTAACAAGCTAGTCTAGTAGAGGCATACTAGTGACATAATGTTTTGTCTATGCATTCACACATGTATCATGTTTCCGGTTAATACAATTCTAGCATGAATGATAAACTTTTATCATGAAATAAGGAAATAAATAATAACTTGATTATTGCCTCTAGGGCATATTTCCTTCACTTAGGCCCCACAGCAGCGAGGGGAGTTCATCGACCCATGCTCGGCCGCATGCTTGAGGTCACGCATCGATTCGGGATTTCAACCCTTTGAGGATCAAGCCGTTGGCCGCTCCGCTTGTCCATTCATTTGGGGATGGGCGTGAGCGTAGTCGACTTCGTGTGCTTACGAGATGTGCGAGCATACTGAATTCCTCCGAATCGAAGTTTGATCCATTGTCATTGATGATGCTGTGTGGGACTCCATATCTGAATATCGGTTCTCGATGAAGGCGGCAGCGATGCCGGCGTCAAGGTTCTTGATGGGCTTAGCCTCAATCCACTTGGTGAACTTGTCATTGCTACGGTACATGTGTGAAACCGCTTCGTCCTGTTCTCAAGGGACCAACCATATCAAACCCCATACCGCGAAGGGCAGGCGAGTGGAATGGTCTTGAGCTGATGCAGGCTTGTGTGACATGTTGGAGTAAAATTGGCATCCTTGGCGCTTCTCGACTATTTCCTTTGCCATTTCATTACGCCCTTGGCCAATAAAATCCGGCTCGGTATGATTTGGCCACGATGGTCGAGAAGGGCGCATGATAGCCCACGAGGACCCAGTGGATGTCATCAAGGATTATTCGACCTTCTTCGGCGTTATGCACTTTTGACCAACTCGATCGCGCTCTCTGTATAGCTGTCCTTTGATCACGATAAAGGCCTTGGATCGGCCAGACGATCTGTCGAGCCTCTTCCTCGTCGTCAGGAGCTCTTCTCTCGGGATATCTGCGATGTATGGAACTGTCGATCGGGAATGATCACTAAAGCCTCCATGACCAAGTCGACAACCGCTTTGGGACTTCAACCTCGGTCGGATCGGTAGCACTCTTGGGCTGCGGAGCTTCTTGATAAAGGATCTTCTTTGGTGATGGAGCATGGATATGTTCTAAGAACACATCGCTGGGAATGGCTTCTCTCTTGGAACCTATCTTCGCCAAATCATCGGCCGCTTGATTTTTCGGTCGGGGTATATGATGGAGCTCTAACCCCTCAAACTTCTTTTCAGCTTCCTCCTTTGCATTGCAGTATCCGGTCATGGCTGGGCTTCTAACGTCCTCCTTCATCACTTGGTTAACTACCAAATCTGAGTCGCCATAAACCATAAGATACGGACGCTTGAGTGAAATGGCCATGCGCAATCCATACAAAAGGGCTTCGTATTGTGCCTCATTGTTGGAGGAATCAAAGTGAATCTGGAGCACATATCTGAGCTTGTCTCCTCTTGGGAAACCAAGACTACCCGACACGGAACCATTTAACATCTTAGAGCCATCAAAGAACATGGTCCAATGCTCAGAGTGAACTTGAGTCGGCTCTGCTGTTCGATCCACTCGGCAAGAAATCTGCTATTGCTTGGGACTTAATGGCTTTCTTTGCCTCAAACTTCATATCAAGGGAAGGAGTTCAATCGCCCATTTAGCCACTCGACCAGTTGCATCTCATTGTGCGAGAATCTCTACGAAAGTGGGCGTCGCGGCAGTAATGGAATGATCAAAGAAATAATGAGCAACCTTCTTCGTGGTCATGTAGATTCCATACACAAGCTTCGATAATGAGGATATCTTTGCTTTGATGGAGTCAAAACTTCACCGAGATAGTACCTTTGGGCGCTGAACTTTGAAGGCTTTCCCTTCTTCTTCCGTTCGACCGTAAATCTTGTCTTGACGACTTGTCATGTGGCTGCAATATAAAGCAGCAGAGGCTCTTTGCTGATTGGAGCAGCAAGCACCGGCTGGAGTGGAGAGAAGAGCTTTGAGCTCGGCAAGCGCTGCATCGACTTATGGAGTCCACTCGAACTTGCGCCTTCTTCATCGATCGGTAAAGAGGCAATGCCTTTTCACGAGTCGAGAGATGAATCGACTTAGCGGCCAAACATCTAGTAAGCACGGACGCCGTGCACCGCGCAGGCGTTTCATTGGGTATAGTGCCAACTTTCTGGGTTAGCATCGATTCCTCGTTCGGAAACAAGAAAACCGAGTAACTTTCCACGGGAACTCGAATGTGCACTTTGATGGATTGAGCTTGATATCATACCTCCCGAGATTGGCAAATGTTTCAGCGAGGTCGGTCGACAAGTCGGAACCCTTTCTCGACTTGACCACAATATCATCCATGTATGCTTCAGCGTTCCGACTGATTTGGTGAGTAAACACTTTTGGATCATCCGCATAAATGTGGCTCCGGCATTCTTGAGGCTGAATGGCATGGTGATATAGCGAAGCACCGAATGGAGTGATGAAAGCTGTTTTTATCTCATCGGGTCCGTCTGACGGATCGATGGTACCGGAATAAGCGTCTAAAAAGACAGTCTCTCATCCAGCGGTCGAGTCAACAATTTGATCGATGCGAGGAGAGAAAATGATCTTCGGGCAGGCCCGATTGATGTGTTGAAATCAATGCACATGCGGGTGACTTGTCCTTCTTGGGAACCATGATGACATTTGCGAGCCACTCGGGTGGTATATCTCTCGGATAAATCATGCGCCAATAGTCGAGCCACCTCCTCACCAATGGCTTTTCTCTTACGGGCGGCGGACCGTCGAAGATGTTCTTTGACTGGTTTTGCTGCTGAATCGACTCTAAGGCGATGCTCAGCCAGCCCTTAGGAACACCGGCATGTCGTGAGCTTCCATGCAAAGATGTTCAGTTCTCACGGAGGCTGGATGGCGCTTCTTCCTATTTAGGGTCGAGTGTTGTGGAAATATGGGTCGGAGCTGCATTGGGGTCGGTCGGGTGAATGTGAATAGGTTTCGTCTCCCGGACGGTGAAATGCTGATTCTGTGGCGAGCTTCTTGGCCCGTAACAAATCACTTTCGGATCTGCATTTTGCTTGTACCCCTCGGCTCGACCATGGTTATCACGGGAATCGGCAATTTTGAGCCTTTCTAAAACACTCTTCGCCTTCTTCCGATTTTCGTGGCGGTGATCACGCCTTTAGGGCGGGCATCTTCAGTTTGAGGTACCGTAACATGGTGAGCCATGAACCGTGGGTAAGCTGGTCTCCCAAAATAGCATGGTAAGCACTCGAAAATCCACGACTTCAAATGTCGGCTTCTCTTTGCGGAAATGCTTGAGTCACGAACACCACGTCGAGCTATTTGGTGAGTGACTCAGCCTTCTTTCGGTATAACTCCATGAAAACTCATGTTCTTTGGTGCTCGGTCGAGACATCGGGCGCCCATTCCTTTTAGCGTCTCCGCATACAATATATTCAGCCCACTACCACCATCCATTAGCACCTTCGTCGGTCGAGTGCCTTGACGGCCGGGTCGACCACCAAAGCTTGCCTCCCGGGGTGGCTATGTGAGTCGGGTGATCGGTGGTCAAATGTAATGGGAGTTTGGGACCACCTAAAATAATTGGGTGTCGCCGGGCGTCATATTCACCTCACGGTTGATAACCTTGATCGGCTTTTGCTTTCTACATCAGCAAAGATCATCAGTGGAGTTAACATGAGGATATCCTCCATCATTGTCCTCCTTGTCCTCGGCTTTGTCCGACTCCTTGTCCTTGTCCTTGGGCTGTTTACCTTGGAACTGCTTTGGATCAGAGCCGGCCTTTGGCGAGTGGTATGCTTTGGGTAAATGAAATTACCCTCTTCATCTTTCTTTACGTGGATATGACAGGGCAGATCCATCACGCCATTCCTTCTTTATCCTTCACCTTCTTGGGGTTCCGGGATCCTTTGGGTTTTCCTTTGAACTTGCCCTAAGTCACGGCGTGCCTCTCCGAGAGCCGCTGGTTCGGCTTTCGCTTCTGCTTGATTGGAGTTTCCTTTCTCCGGTGACTAGGCTTGTACTTGCCGCTCGGTCAGTCCTCTTCTTCGCCGTTAGGCGTGCTTGGTAACAATTTCCATCATCCGACTCGGGGTAATATCTCGGTCCGACCAAACTTCAAATTCAATTCTCTGTTCTTAACACCATCCTTGAAAGCGCGGACTGCTGATGATCATACCGTTCTCCACGGTATGATGCAAAGTGATCCATCTCTGAATATACTCTCTTAAGGTCTCATTCGACTTTTGCACACAAACTTGCAGCTCTGTCAATCCAGCTGGTAAACTTGCAAGTTCCTCGAATATTCGGCGAACACTCGGGAAAGATCTTCCCAAGTGTATATGGTGCTAGGAGTTAAGCTGATTCAACCATGCCTGGCGAACCTTCCAACATGAGAGGCAAATGCTTCATAGCCACTTCATCATTTCCGCCACCAATCTGCACCGCCACTCGATAGTCTTCAAGCCAAGTTTGGGCTTAGACTCACGGTGAACTTCTTGACTCGATCGCCAACCTGAAGTTGGGGGAATCACATGACTCGATAGCCCTGCTGAAACATTCGGACCGAAACATGCACTCGGTTGCTGGTGGGCGCATCTCTGTCGTGGCCACCTCGATGAGCCCTGTTACGGTCGACCAAGCCTTGCGCGATGATGGATCGCGCGTCCAAGCCTGGTTCCACAGGGTCGGCCGGAGCTCTTAGTCCTACTGCAGGTGGCGCTGTCATCTTGCTGCCGATGGCGTAGGACCCACCCCTCGGGGAGGGTGGGCACTCGGCGCCTATCATCTGTCGTATCGGTCACCATATTGGTCCCGTCGATTCTCGCGTCCTTCACGCCCGGAGGCGATCTAGGGCTGTGAGCCGACTGAACCGTATTCGCAGCGACGGATCGACTGTGAATCCTATTGCATGACTGCGACACGGCTGAATTCTGATCTCCTGCTGCCCGGAGCAAATCTCTAATCTGCATCAAGCCTCTGCCAGCCTATGGCGAGAGGCTGAATCGACTCTGCTATTCGGGTTGCGGTGCTAAATTCTGAATTGGGGTTCGATATACCTAAGTCGGCTGCGGGAAGAGTTGGCGTCGATTGGAGTCGGTACTCGTTGCAGCAGCGCTGTCGAGTGCTCATTGGAAATTCTCCGGACAAGTGCGTTCAGCCAAGTTAAACGCGCCTCCTCCAAGGCACGAGCCTCGGGGTTTCTCTGCGATGGGAGTATGCGGGGCATCCATGTTCTGCGGCGAAGTTCTTCTCGTTGTAGGGAGTTAAGTGGCTCGGGTTGATATTCCTCATGGACTTGGCGGGGTCGCCTCCACCGTCCACCTCGTCGTCGCGGGGAAGCGGGAGGCTTGAGGCCGTTGACCATCAAGACCTCCACCGCGGATCGCTTTGTCGCTTTCGGATGCGGTCTCTCTGGAGCAAGTCGGCAGATCGAGCAGGCCGTAGAGAGATCGTCGGGCTCGATTGCGCGACTTGGGTGGTGGCGGTGGCGGGCCACCGCATGCCTCACCCACCGCTGGAGCCTCGACCGACCAGGCGCTCTTATTTGGCGGGAACGAGGGAGGTGGCCAATAGAAGTCGACCGATAAAGTCGGCGGTTGCTGCAGCAGATCGCCCGCGGACACGCCCGAAAATCGCGATCCAGCGGACGAGGCAGCGTCGATGTCGAGTGGAGCCTCCAGGAGCCAAGCGGAGTCGTCGGCGATGAAGGTGAAGTGCACCGAGGCGGATCTCATGACCCTCGACCAAAACTCCACCAAAAACCATGATGAAGGCAATCGGAACAATGCAACTTCTCCAAAAATCGCTAAGACACCTGCCCCAAGGTGGGCGCCAGCTGTCGTGGTTCTAAGTCAGCGGTACCATAGGGGGTAGGTATGGAGAGGCAAGATCCTAGCTATGGAGCAGTTGTAAACACAAGGGATGTCTGAGTTTAGGCCCTTCTCGGAGAAGTAACAGCCCTATGTCTCGGGCAGGAGGCGGTCATTGGATTATAAGTGTATATGTTACCAAGGTGCGAACCCTTTACCTTGAGGAGGGTGGCTTATATAGTGTCCGCCCGGACCCTCCGGCCCTCGATGTATCTTGAGGTTTGAAGTACATTAAGGCTAGGCATTCTGAGGGCGGAGAGTGTGGCGGGACCTCCCTCCGTGTCAAGATCGACCTCCTAGGCTAGGATCTTGCCTCCATACCTCATCCCTCCAACTGCTCTCTGTCCAGGACATAGAACCACGACACCACGTGCGTGGTTTTGCACGATTTTCCATGGCGCGACCACTTCCGTCCCGGCGGCCGTCGGGCACTTTTTCCCGTGTCCACGTACAGCCCGTTCCGCGGGTCCGTGGAAGGTCCATGGAAGGTCGTGTGCGTGGCGTGTGCCGCGTCGTGGATTTTCCCGATTTTCCATGGCGCGCGTCCACTTCCGTCCACGACGGCCGTCGGCGATTTTTCCGGTGTCCACGTACAGCCCGTTCACGGGTCCGTGTAAGGTCGTGTACATGGCGTGTGCCCGCGTCGTGGTTTTGCCCACTTTTCCATGGCGCGTGTCCACTTCCGTCCACGACGGCCGTCGGCCACTTTTTTCCCGTGTCCACGTACACCCCGTTCACGGGTCCGTGTAAGGTCGCGTGCGTGGCGTGTGCTGTTGTGCGTGGTTTTGCCCGATTTTCCATGGCGCGCGTCCGCCGTCCCACGGCGGCCGTCGGCCAGTTTTTCCGTGTCCACGTACAGCCCGTTCACGGGTCCGTGTAAGGTCGTGTCGTGGGGTGTGCCGCGTCGTGGTTTTGCCCGATTTTCCATGGCGCGCGACCACTTCCGTCCACGGCGGCCGTCGAGCACTCTTTTTCGTGTCCATGTACAGCCCGTTCACGGGTCCGTGTAAGGTCGTGTGCGTGGCGTCGCCCGCGTCGTGGATTTGCCCGATTTTCCATAGCGCGCGTCCACTTCCGTCCACGACGGCCGTCGGCTGATTTTTTCCCGTGTCCACGTACAGCCCGTTCACGGGTCCGTGTAGAGGTTCGTGTGCGTGGCGTGTGCCGCGTCGTGGTTTTGCCCACTTTTCCATATCGCGCGTCCACTTCCATCCACGATGGCCGTCAGCCCTTTTTCCCGTGTCCACGTACAGCCCGTTCACGGCTCCGTGTAAGGTCGTGTGCGTGGCGTGTGCGTTATGCGTGGTTTTGCCCGTTTTCGTAGCGCGTCCACTTCCGTCACGGCGGCCGTTGGCCGATTTTTCCCGTGTCCACGTACAGCCCGTTCACGGGTCCGTGTAAGGTCGTGTCGTGGGGTGTGCCACGTACATGGTTTTGCACAGTTTTCCATGGCGCCGACCACTTCCGTCCCACGGCGGCCGCCGAACGCACTTTTTTTCCGTGTCCACGTACAGCCCGTTCACGGGTCCGTGTGAGTCCGTGTACGTGGCGTGTGCCACGTACGTGGATTTGCCCAGTTTTCCATTGCGTGCGTCCACTTCCGTCCACGACGGCCGTCGGCCAGTTTTTTCCCGTGTCCACGTACAGCCCGTTCACGGGTCCGTGTAAGGGTTCGTGTACGTGGCATGTGCCACGTACGTGGTTTTGCCCACTTTTCCATGGCGTCGTCCACTTCCGTCCAGCGGTCGTCCGCCACTTTTTCCCGTGTCCATGTACAGCCCATTCACGGGTCCGTGTAAGGTCGTGTGCGTGGCGTGTCGTTGTGCGTGGTTTTGCCCAGTTTTCCATGGCGCGCGTCCACATCCGTCCACGATGGCCGTCGGCCAGTTTTTCCGTGTCCACGTACAGCCCGTTCACGGGTCCGTGTAAGGTCGTGTCGTGGGCTGTGCCGCGTCGTGGTTTTGCCCGATTTTCCATGGCGCGACCACTTCCGTCCCGGCGGCCGTCGGGCACTTTTTCCGTGTCCATGTACAGCCCGTTCACGGGTCCGTGTAAGGTCGTGTGCGTGGCGTGTGCCCGTACATGGATTTGCCCGATTTTCCATGGCGCGCGTCCACTTCCATCACGGCGGCCGTCGGCAGTTTTTCCGTGTCCACGTACAGCCCGTTCACGGGTCCGTGTAAGGGTCCGTGTACGTGGCGTGTGCCACGTACGTGGTTTTGCCCACTTTTCCATGGCGCGCGTCCACTTCCGTCCACGACGGCCGTCGGCCTTTTTCCCGTGTCCACGTACAGCCCGTTCACGGCTCCGTGTAAGGTCGTGTACGTGGCGTGTGCGTTGTACGTGGTTTTGCCTCGTTTTCCATGGCGCGCGTCCACTTCCGTCCACGACGGCCGTCGGCCATTTTTTTCCCGTGTCCACGTACAGCCCGTTCACGGGTCCGTGTAAGGGTCCGTGTACGTGGCGTGTGACACGTACGTGGTTTTGCCTAGTTTTCCATGGCGCGCGTCCACTTCCGTCCACGACGGCCGTCGGCCACTTTTTCCCGTGTCCACGTACAGCCCGTTCACGGGTCCGTGTAAGTCGTGTGCGTGGCGTGTGCGGCGTCACGTGGATTTGCCCAGTTTTCCATGGCGCGTGTCCACTTCCGTCCACGACGGTGTCGGCCGTTTTTTCCCGTGTCCACGTACAGCCCGTTCATGGGTCCGTGTAAGGCGTGTGCCCGCGTCGTGGTTTTGCCCACTTTTCCATGGCGCGCGTCCACTTCCGTCCACGACGGCCGTCGGGCACTTTTTTCCCGTGTGCACGTACAGCCCGTTCACGGCTCCGTGTAAGGGTCCGTGTACGTGGCGTGTGCGTTGTACGTGGTTTTGCCTCGTTTTCCATGGCGCGCGTCCACTTCCGTCCCGGCGGCCGTCGGCGATTTTTCCCGTGTCCACGTACAGCCCGTTCACGGGTCCATATGCGTGGGGTGTGCCATGTCGCGGTTTGCCCGTTTTCCATGGCGCGCGACCATTTCTGTCCACGACGGCCGTCGGGCACTTTTTCCCGTGTCCACGTACAGCCCGTTCACGGGTCCGTGTAAGGGTCCGTGTACGTGGCGTGTGCCACGTACGTGGTTTTGCCCACTTTTCCATGGCGCGCGTCCACTTCCGTCCACGACGGCCGTCGGCCACTTTTTGCCGTGTCCACGTGGAGCCGTTCACGGCTCCGTGTGCGTGGCATGTGCGTTATCGTGGTTTGGCCCGTTTTCCATGGCGCGTCCACTTCCTTCCACGGCGGCCGTCGGCTGGTTTTTTCCCGTGTCCACGTACAGCCCGTTCACGAGTCCGTGTAAGGGTCCGTGTACGTGGGGTGTGCCACGTACGTGGTTTTGCCCAATTTTCCATGGCGCACGACCACTTCCGTCCACGGCGGCCGTCGCACTTTTTTCCCGTGTCCACGTACAACCCATTCACGGGTCCGTGTAAGGGTCGTGTATGTGGCGTGTGCCGCGTAAGTGGATTTGCCCGATTTCCATGGCGCGCGTCCACTTCCGTCCACGACGGCCGTCGGCCACATTTTCCCAGTGTCCACGTACAGCCCGTTCACGGGTTCGTGTAAGGTCGTGTCGTGGGGTGTGCCATGTCGTGGTTTTGCCCAGTTTTTTATGGCGGCGACCACTTCCGTCCACGACGGTCGTCGGCGATTTTTCCCGTGTCCACGTACAGCCCATTCGTGGGTCCGTGTAAGGTCCGTGTGCGTGGCGTGTGTGTTGTACATGGTTTTGCCAACTTTTCCATTGCGCGCGTCCACTTCCGTCCACGGCGGCCGTCGACCACTTTTTCCCGTGTCCACGTATAGCCCGTCCGCGGGTCCGTGTAAGGTCCGTGTCGTGGGGTGTGCCCGTACGTGGTTTTGCCCAGTTTTCCATGGCGCGCGACCACTTCCGTCCACGACGGCTGTCGGTCGATGTTTTCCGTGTCCACGTACAGCCCGTTCACGGGTCGCGTAAGGTCCGTGTGCGTGGGGTGTGCCGCGTCGTGGCTTTGCCCAGTTTTCCGTGGCGGCGTCCACTTCCGTCCGACGGCTGTCGACCACTTTTTCCCGTCTCCACGTACAGCCCGTTCACGGGTCCGTGTAAGGTCGTGTGCGTGGCGTGTGCCGCGTCGTGGTTTTGCCCACTTTTCCATAGTGCGTGTCCACTTCCGTCCCACGGCGGCCGAGGGCCACTTTTTCCCGTGTCCACGTACAACCCGTTCACGGGTCCGTGTAAGGGTCCGTGTCGCGGCGTGTGTCACGTCGTGGGTTTGCCGACTTTTCCATGGAGCGCGTCCACTTCCGTCCACGGCGGCCGTCGCCACTTTTTCCCATGTCCACGTACAGCCCTTTCACGGGTCCGTGTAAGGTCCGTGTGCGTGGCGTGTCTGCGATGTCACGTGGTTTTGCCTAGTTTTCCATGGCGCGCGTCCACTTCCGTCCACGACGGCCGTCGGCCAGTTTTTTCCCGTGTCCACGTACAGCCCGTTCACGGGCCCGTGTAACGATTCGTGTCGTGGCATGTGCCCGCGTACTTGGTTTTGCCCAGTTTTCCATGGCGCGCGTCCACTTCCGTCCACGACGGGACGTCGGCCAGTTTTTTCCCGTGTCCACGTACAACCCGTTCACGGCTCCGTGTAAGGTCGTGTGCGTGGCGTGTGCGTTATCGTGGTTTTGCCCGTTTTCGATGGCGCCGTCCACTTCCGCCCGATGGCGTTGACCAATTTTCCCGTGTCCACGTACAGCCCGTTCACGGGTCCGTGTAACGGTCCGTGTACGTGGCGTGTGCCACGTACGTGGTTTTGCCGATTTTCCATGGCGCTCGTCCACTTCCGTCCCACGACGGGCGTCGTTGATTTTTCCCGTGTCCACGTACAGCCCGTTCACGGCTCGTGTAGGAGTGCGTATGCGTGGCGTGTGCGTTATGCGTGGTTTTGCCCGTTTTCCATGGCGCGCGTCCACTTCCGTCCACGACGGCCGTCGGCCAGTTTTTTCCCGTGTCCACGTACAGCCCGTTCACGGGTCCGTGTAAGTCGTGTACATGGGGTGTGCCGCGTCGTGGTTTTGCCCGATTTTCCATGGCGCGCGACCACTTCCGTCCCGGCGGCCGTCGGGCACTTTTTCCCGTGTCGCGTACAGCCCGTTCACGGGTCGTGTAAGGTCGTGTGCGTGGCGTGTGCCGCGTCGTGAATTTGCGAGTTTTCCATGGCGGCGTCCACTTCCGTCCACGACGGCCGTCGGCCGATTTTTCCCGTGTCCACGTACAGCCCGTTCATGGGTCCGTGTAAGGGTCCGTGTACGTGGCGTGTGCGTTATACGTGGTTTTGCCCACTTTTCCATTGCGCGCGTCCACTTCCGTCCACGATGGCCGTCGGCCACTTTTTTCCGTGTCCACGTATAGCCCGTTCACGGGTCCGTGTAAGGTCGTGTGCGTGGGGTGTGCCGCGTCGTGGTTTTGCCCAGTTTTCCATGGCGCGCGACCACTTCCGTCCCGGCGGTGTCGGCGATGTTTTCCCGTGTCCACGTACAGCCCGTTCACGGGTCGCGTAAGGTCGTGTGCGTGGGGTGTGCCACGTCGTGGTTTTGCCCAGTTTTCCGTGGCGCGCGTCCACTTCCGTCCACGGCGGCCGTCGGCGATATTTTCCCGTGTCCACGTACAGCCTGTTCACGGGTCCGTGTAAGGGTCCGTGTACGTGGCGTGTGCCACATCGTGGTTTTGCACCTTCCCATGGCGCGCGTCCACTTCTGTCCACGGCGGCCGTCGGCCCTTTTTCCCGTGTCGCGTACAGCCCGTTCCGCGGGTCCGTGTAAGGTCGTGTCGTGGCGTGTGCCCGCGTCACGTACATTTGCCCGATTTTCCATGGCGCGCGTCCACTTCCGTCCACGACGGCCGTCGGCCAGTTTTTTCTCGTGTCCACGTACAGCCTGTTCACGGGTCCGTGTAAGGGTCCGTGTACGTGGCGTGTGCCACATCGTGGTTTTGCACACCTTTCCATGGCGCGCGTCCACTTCCATCCACGGCGGCCGTCGGCCTTTTCCGTGTCCACGTACAGCCCATTCACGGCTCCGTGTAAGGGTCGTGTGCGTGGCGTGTGCGCGTTATGCGTGGTTTTGCCCGTCTTCCACGGCGCGTCCACTTCATCCCACGGCGGCCGTCGGCGGTTTTTCCCGTGTCCACGTACAGCCGCGATCACGGGTCCGTGTAGCGTCCGTGTGCGTGGGGAGTGCCGCGTGCGTGGTTGTGCACTGATTTTCCATGGCGCGACCACTTCCATCCACGGCGGCCGTCGGCCCTTTTTCCCGTGTCCATGTACAGCCCGTTCACGGCTCCGTGTAAGGTCCGTGTATGTGGCGTGTGCCCGCGTCGTGGATTTGCCCGATTTTCCATGGCGCGCGTCCACTTTCGTCTCTGGCGGCCGTCGGCCAGTTTTTCCCTTGTCCAAGTACAGCCCGTTCGCGGGTCCGTGTGAGGTCGTGTACGTGGTGTGTGCCACGTCGTGGTTTTGCCCACTTTTCCATGGCGCGCGTCCACTTCCGTCCACGACGGCCGTCGGCCACTATTTTCCCGTGTCCACGTACAGCCCGTTCACGGCTCCGTGTAAGGGTTCGTGTAAGTGGTGTGTGCATTGTACGTGGTTTTGCCCCATTTTCCATGGCGCGCGTCCACTTCCGTCCACGACGGCCGTCGGCCAGTTTTTCCCGTGTCCACGTACAGCTGTTCACGGGTCGTGTAAGGTCGTGTCGTGGGGTGTGCCGCGTCGTGGTTTTGCCCGATTTTCCATGGCGCGCGACCACTTCCGTCCACGGCGGCCGTCGGCACTTTTTCCCGTGTCCACGTACAGCCCGTTCACGGGTCCTTTTAGGGTCGTGTGCGTGGCGTGTGCCACGTACGTGGTTTTGCCCACTTTTCCATGGCGCGCGTCCACTTCCGTCCACAACGGCCGTCGGCCACTTTTTTCCCGTGTCCACGTACAACCCGTTCATGGCTCCGTGTAAGGGTCCATGTACGTAGCGTGTGCGTTGTACATGGTTTTGCCCCGTTTTCCATGGCGCGCGTCCCCTTCCGTCCATGATGGCCGTCGGCCAGTTTTTCCGTGTCCACGTACAGCCCGTTCACGGGTCCGTGTAAGGTCGTGTGCGTGTGGTGTGCCGCGTGCGTGGTTTTGCCCGATTTTCCATGGCGCGCGACCACTTCCGTCCACGGCGGCCGTCGGCACTTTTTCCCGTGTCGGTATAGCCTGTTCGCGGGTCCGTGTAAGGTCTTTGTGCGTGGCGTGTGCCGCCGTGGATTTGCCCAGTTTTCCATGCGCGCGTCCACTTCCGTCCACGATGGCGTCGGCCAGTTTTTTCGTGTCCACGTACAGCCCGTTCATGGAGTGCGTGTGAGGTCGTGTGCGTGGGGTGTGCCGCGTCGTGGTTTTGCTGATTTTCCTTGGCGCGCGACCACTTCCGTCCACGGCGGCCGTCGGCACTTTTTCCCGTGTCCACGTACAGCCCATTCAGGGGTCCATATGCGTGGCGTGTGCCACGTCGTGGATTTGCCCGATTTTCCATGGCGCGCGTCCACTTCCGTCCCGGCGGCCGTCGGCGAGTTTTTCCCGTGTCCACGTACAGCCCGTTCACGGGTCCGTGTAAGGTCGTGTCGTGGCTTGTGCCCGTCACGTGGTTTTGCCCACTTTTCCATGGCGCGCGTCCACTTCCGTCCACGGCGGCCGTGCCACTTTTTCCCGTGTCCACGTACAGCCCGTTCACAGCTCCGTGTAAGGGCTCCGTGTACGTGGCGTGTGCGTTGTACGTGGTTTTGCCCCGTTTTCCATGGCGCGCGTCCACTTCCGTCCACCACGGCCGTCGGCCAGTTTTTCCGTGTCCACGTACAGCCCGTTCACTGGTCCGTGTAAGGGTCCGTGTACGTGGGGTGTGCCACGTATGTGGTTTTGCCCAGTTTTTCATGGCGCGCGACCACTTCCGTCCACGACGGCCGTCGGGCACTTTTTTCCCGTGTCCACGTATTGCCCGTTCACGGGTCCGTCTAAGTGCGTATGCGTGGCGTGTGCCCGCGTCGTGGTTTTGCCCACTTTAACATGGCGCGCATCCACTTTCGTCCCACGGCGGCCGTCGGCCACTTTTTCCCGTGTCCACGTACAGCCCGTTCACGGCTCCGTGTATGCGTGGCGTGTGCGTTATGCGTGGTTTTGCCCCATTTTCCATGGCGCGCGTCCACTTCGTCCACGATGGTCGTCGGCCAGTTTTTCCCATGTCCACGTACAACCCGTTCACGGGTCCGTGTAAGGTCGTGTGCGTGTGGTGTGCCTCGTCGTGGTTTTGCCCAGTTTTCCATGGCGCGCGACCACTTCCGTCCACGGCGGCCGTCGAGCACTTTTTCCGTGTCCATGTACAGCCCGTTCACGGGTCCGTATGCGTGGCGTGTGCCGCGTCGTGGATTTGCCTAGTTTTCCATGGCGGGCATCCACTTCCGTCCACGACAGCCGTCGGCCACTTTTTCCCCGTGTCCACGTACAGCCCGTTCACGGGTCCGTGTAAGGTCGTGTGCGTGGGGTGTGCCGCGTCGTGGTTTTGCCAAGTTTTCCATGGCGCGCGACCACTTCCGTCCATGGCGGCCGTCGACCACTTTTTTCCCGTGTCCACGTACAACCCGTTCACGGCTCCGTGTAAGGGTCCGTGTACGTGGCGTGTGCCACGTACGTGGTTTTGCCCACTTTTCCATGGCGCGCGTCCACTTCCGTCCACGACGGCCGTCGGCCACTTTTTCCCGTGTCCACGTACAGCCCGTTCACGGGTCCGTGTAAGGGTATGTGTATGTGGCGTGTGCCGCGTCGTGGTTTGCCCACTTTTCCATAGTGCGCGTCCACTTCCGTCCACGGCGGCCGTCGCCACTTTTTCCCGTGTCCACGTACAGCCCGTTCACGGGTCCGTGTAAGGTCTATATGCGTGGCGTGTGCGTTGTACGTGGTTTTGCCCACTTTTCCATGGCGCGCGTCCACTTCCGTCCACGGCGGTCGTCGACCACTTTTTCCCGTGTCCACGTATAGCCCGTTCACGGGTCCGTGTAAGGTCGTGTCGTGGGGTGTGCCGCGTCGTGGTTTTGCCCAATTTTCCATGGCGCGCGACCACTTCCGTCCACGATGGTCGTCGGCGGTTTGTTCCGTGTCCACGTACAGGCCGTTCACGGGTCGTGTAAGGTCGTGTGCGTGGGGTGTGCCGCGTCGTGGTTTTCCCGATTTTCCATGCGCGCGTCCACTTCCGTCCACGGCGGCCGCCGGCCACTTTTTCCCGTGTCCACGTACAGCCCGTTCACGGGTCCGTGTACCCACTTTTCCATGGCGCGCGTCCACTTCCGTCCACGACGGCCGTCGGCCACTTTTTTCCCGTGTCCATGTACAGCCCGTTCACGGGTCCGTGTAAGGTCGTGTGCGTGGCGTGTGCGTTATCGTGGTTTTGCCCAATTTTCCATGGCGCGCGTCCACTTCCGTCCACGAGGCCGTCGGCCACTTTTTCCGTGTCCACGTACAGCCCGTTCACGGCTCCCTTTAAGTTGTTTTGCACGGTGATCCATGGGGCGGCGTCGAGATCCGTCCACAGTATGTCGGGCACTTTTCCGTGTCCTGTATAGCCCGTTCATGGGTCCGTGTAAGGTTCTTTGTGATGAGTTGCGCATGAATCGCTGAAGTATCTTGGTCACTTGCCTCAAATAGTTACGAGTGTGCTCGCGGTTGGCCTTATCGAGTGATTCCGTATTTCATTCAAGGGACTTTACCATTTTGTCTTGTCCGTGACATAGCGAAGGCATCGAATGAATCGTTCAAGTATCTTGTTCACTTGGCACATATAGTTTTGAGTGTGCTGCATACTGGCCTTATTGAGTGATTGTATATGTCATATAAGGGACTATACCATTTGCATTGAGCATGACTTAGCGATGTAGCACTGTGACGACGCATGAATCGGCCAAGTATCTTTTGCATTTGGCACATATAGTTTTGAGTGTTGTTTCCGCTGGCCTTATTGGGTCCAAGGGTATGTCTTACAAGGGACTTAGCCATTTCTAATCCTCATGAATTAGCGGTGCATATTTTTGGTGGAATCTTGGAACCTTACTTGGTGAAGGAAAGTTGTGGGGAGGGGCGAATCCGTGCGACATGGGGCTGGATCTCGATGGCTCATGGCAGCAAGGCCACTCTGCCACTTACAATGCCCCTTCAGCGTATTTAAGTAAATGCGCAAAGATTCAGCCCACCGCCCGTTGGGAAGGGAGCTTGAGGCGGCGGCGCGGCACGTCGGCTGGACCGGCTTAGCCAATGTACGGGCCCTTGGGGCACAAGCGCCCCTAACGTGGGTCGGGCGGGCGGCGGCGCGGCGTCGCATGCTACCGGATTCGACTTAGAGGCATTCAGCCATAATCCGGCACCACGGTAACCGGCGCCCGCGGCTTTTCAACCAAGCGCGATGACCAATTGTGTGAATCAGCGGTTCCTCTCGTACTAGGTTGAATTACTATCGCGACCTTGTCATCGATGGGTAAAACTAACTTTGTCTCCGACGGTCTAAACCCAGCTCACGTTCCCTATTGGTGGGTGAACAATCCAACACTTGGTGAATTCTGCTTCACAATGATAGGAAGAGCCGACATCGAAGGATCAAAAGCAGCGTCGCTATGAGCGGCTTGGCTGCCACAAGCGATTATCCTGTGGTAACTTTTACGACACCTCTGGCTTCAAACTCCGAAGATCTAAAGGATCGATAGGCCACGCTTTCACGGTTCGTATTCGTCTTGAAATCAGAATCAAGCGAGTTTTACCATTTTGTTCCACGAGATTTCTTTTCTCGTTGAGCTCATCTTAGGACACCTGCGTTATCTTTTAACAGATGTGCGCCCTAGCCAAACTCCCACGAGAATGTCTTCCACCGGATCGGCCCGGTAAGACCAGGCCTTGGAGCCAAAAGGAGGGACATGCCCGCTTCGACCCACGGAATAAGTAAAATAACGTTAAAAGTAGTGGTATTTCACTTGCGCCCATGATGGCTCCCCTTATCCTACACCTCTCAAGTCATTTCACAAAGTCGGACTAGAGTCAAGCTCAGGGGTCTTCTTTCCCGCTGATTCCGCCAAGCCCATTCCCTTGGCGTGGTTTATTTGGATAGTAAGCGGGGCGATGGGAATCTTGTTAATCCGTTCATGCGTGTCACTAACTAGATGGCGAGGCATTTGGCTACCTTAAGAGAGTCATAGTTACTCCGCCGTTTACCGCGCTTGGTTGAATTTCTTCACTTTGACATTGAGCCTTTGGGCAGAAATCACATTGCGTCGACATCCGTGAGACCATCGCAATGCTTTGTTTTAATTAAGCGGTCGGATTCCTTGTCGTACCAGTTGGTCATTGTTTCATGCTCGAGAAAGCCCGAAGCGATTCGATCGTCCCCGGCGGCGACGCGGCGACCCGCTCTCGCCGCGTGAGCGCTCGAGCAATCCGCCGACACCGGCGGGTTGGGCGGGACCCGAGCCCGATCCTCGAGCCAATCCTTTTCGAGATTACGGATCCATTTGCTGACTTCCCTTGCCTGGGTGTTCCATTGGCGGGCGGTTCACCTTGGAGAACTGATGCGGTTATGAGTGCGGCCGGGCATGAGCGGTACTCGGTCCTCCGGATTTTCATGGGCGCGGGGTGCCGGACACCGCCTGACGTCGCGGTGCTCTTCGACCGCTGGACCCTACCTTCTTGAACCATTTCCGGGGTTGGTAGGCCGTTAACGAAAAGATAACTCTTCCGGTGCCCCGTCGGCGTCTCCGGACTTCCTAACGTCGCCGTCAACCGCCACATCCCGGCTCGGGAAATCTTAACCCGATTCCCTTTCGGGGGATGCGCGTGATCGCACTATCTGCCGGGGTTACCCCGTCCCTTAGGATCGGCTTACCCATGTGCAAGTGCCGCTCACATGGAACCGTTCTCCTCTTCGGCCTTCAAAGTTCTCATTTGAATATTTGCTACTACCACCAAGATCTGCACCGACAGCCGCTCCGCCCGGGCTCGCGCCCCGGGTTTTGCAGCGGCCGCCGCGCCCTCCTACTCAGCGGGGCATGGCTCTCGCCCAGATGGCCGGGTGTGGGTCGCGCGCTTCAGCGCCATCCATTTTCGGGGCTAGTTGATTTGGCAGGTGAGTTGTTACACACTCCTTAGCGGATTTCGACTTCCATGACCACCGTCCTGCTGTCTTAATCGACCAACACCCTTTGTGGGTTCGAGGTTATACGCTTGATTGGGCACCGTAACCCGGCTTCGGTTCATCCCGCAGCGCCAGTTCTGCTTACCAAAAATGGCCCACTTGGAGCACCCGATTCCGTGGCACGGCTC
>CM038141.1:61771874-61939374 GCA_021437245.1 Aegilops speltoides | reverse complement strand
GTGGCGTGTGCCCGCGTCGTGGTTTTGCCCGATTTTCCATGGCGCGCGTCGATTCCGTCCACGGCGGGCGTCGGCCAGTTTTTTCCCGTGTCCACGTACAGCCCGTTCACGGCTCCGTGTAAGGTCGTGTGCGTGGCGTGTGCGTTATCGTGGTTTTGCCCGTTTTCCATGGCGCGCGTCCACTTCCGTCCACGGCGGCCGTCGGCCAGATTTTTCCCGTGTCCACGTACAGCCCGTTCACGGGTCCGTGTAAGGTCGTGTCGTGGGGTGTGCCCGCGTCGTGGTTTTGCGCGGTTTTCCATGGCGCGCGACCACTTCCGTCCACGACGGCCGTCGGGCACTTTTTTTCCCGTGTCCACGTACAGCCCGTTCACGGGTCCGTGTAAGGGTTCGTGTACGTGGCGTGTGCCACGTACGTGGATTTGCCCAATTTTCCATGGCGCCGTCCACTTCCGTCCACGGCGGCCGTCGGCTTATTTTTCCCGTGTCCATGTACAGCCCGTTCACGGGTCCGTGTAAGGTCCGTTCGTGGCGTGTGCCCGCGTCGTGGTTTTGCCCACTTTTCCATGGCGCGCGTCCACTTCCATCCACGGCGGCCGTCGGCCCTTTTTTCCCGTGTCCATGTTGTGCGCCCGGTTTGATCGCCGGTGTCCGCCAGTTATTACGCCATCGTTGCCATGTCATTTGCTTGCGTGTTGCATTTTATCATGTCATCATGTGCATTTCATTTTGCATACGTGTTCGTCTCATGCATCCGAGCATTTTCCCCATTGTCCGTTTTGCAATTTGACACTCCTATGTCATCGGCGTCCCCTTCTTGACTCTTTTAGGTGTGCGGGTGTTAAACAGTCTCGGAATGGACCGAGATTTGCCAGCGGCCATGGTATAGCACCGATAGACCGCTGTCAAGTTTCGTGCTATTTGGAGGTCGTTTGGTACTCAGCGGTTAACGGGTAACATAAAGCCCTCTTTGTTGCAGTCAACACCCTTCCAAAGTGGCCCAAAACCCATCCTAACCCCATCCATGCTCTCGATCGTTCGATCATGATCGCGTGGCGGCTCGCTCCCATTTGGACTCTCCTGGTTCCCTCTACCTATAAATATGTGGCCTCCCCAAAATTCCCCAGTCAAACCCTAGCCTCGCTCCTCTCCGCCGCGGACATGTCCGTTTCCGCGGACACACCAGCGCCGCCGTCCGCAGCCACTCCAGCGGCTGACCGTGTCCCCGGCCTCCTCTCTCTCCCGCGCGCGCCGCCCGCCCGACCAGAGGCCCGTCCCGGGCGCGGCGAACCCGCACACCTCGCCTCCCAGCGCCGTCGCGTCGCGCCTTCCGGCTGCGCTATCGCCTCCGCCGCCCGGCCTTGCGCGCCCAGCGGCCCGGCCCGCCGCCACCGGCTCCCCGCCGCCCGCGCTCGCCGTCGCCGCCCTCCGGCCACCGGCGCCGTCCGCCCAGCGCCCGCCGCCCGGCAGGCGGCTCCTCACGCCGCCATCCGGGCGCCGCCGCGGCGCTTCCCGCCTCCGCCCGCGGCGCCCGCCTCCGCCCTCGCCCGGCTCCGCCTCCGGCGGGTCCGCGCCGCGCCCTCCTCCGTTCGACCCGACCTCGCCGGAGCCGCCCGCCGCTTCGCGGAGTTCTTCTCGGTGAGATCTCGTCGAGGTGGGCGAGATCCACCATCCCTCAACCAAACAGCGCCCCGATCCGGATCTCCTCGACCCAAGACGCCTCGTCCCGCGTTGACTTTCGCGGAGGTATATTTTCACTAAGTCCCCGTTTACGTGTAATTTTCATGCCATGTTCGTCATGTCACATCTCTGCATCTGTAGCTCCGTTTCATGCGTGTAATATGTCAATTTGTTCGCCTCGGCGAGTAGTTCATTTCGTTCCATTGCATGATTTTCATTTGAGCTCATCTTGATGCGAAATGTTGTTGGAAGAGTGCATGTTGATGTTAATCTCTTTGGCTGTTATAACTTGCTCTTTTGTCATTTTGCCATGTCGATGTGTGCATCCTATGAGGTTGATGTCTACATGTATGTTGATCTATGCCATGCCATCTTTCAGAGGTGCAATCCATGTATTTTTGTGAGTTGTGTGCTGAGTGCATCGAGCTTGTTAAGTAGGGTACTTGCTGTTCTTTGTTTTCTGACAGATTCTGTTATATTTTGTTGCTATGTAAACATGCTTCTACTAGTCATTTAGTGCATTATTCGGAGATGTTCACTAAGGATGTTTTGTTATACATGTCTTGCTCTATCCATTAATGCCCTTGGTTGCAATTATAGCCTGCTGTATCATGTTGTTATCTTGCTCCAAAGTTGCTTGATATTGTTCTTTGTCGACTGTTAACATTAAGTTCAATGTTTCCATCATTGTTTGCTAGTGATCCATGCACCCTATGACCTTTCTCTTGCCATGCTTAGCTTCATAAACATGCATTCTTACTGTTGGTTGCCTTGTCATGCCATGTGTGGCTCTGTAGTGAGTGGTTCAAGCTCATGACATGCCTACTTATCGTTGTTCTGCCATGTATGAATCTGTAATATAACTTGCCATGTTTACATGGGTGCCATCATATTTTCTATGCCTTTTTGGCTCATGGTCGATAAGGGACTTTTGATTTATGCAATTATTAGATTCATGCCATGCCTTTGTTTGCCATGATAAGTTCCTGCAACATGTTGTTTGATAGCTCTAAACATTGCAACTTTGATGTTATTTACGCTAAAGTCTGGCTGTTATTATTTGCAATCTTACCATGTCTTTTGAGCATGATCTAGTGATTTCGGAGATAGCTCAGTGTTCATGTTTTGTTGTGCTTTACCTGTACTTCATGCTCATGCCTTTTGTTCTTATGTTGGGGTGCTGTAGCATATTGTTTTGATGCTTGTAAGATGCCTATTTGCTGTTTTGGACAGATTGTTGTTATGACTTGTATAGTGTGCATGTGTTGAACCGTTGCTCCGTTTTGAGTGTGCTCTATATGAAACTTGCTTGTTTTTGCATGTAGCTTCATATTATCATGTTGCATCCTTGTTTTGGTGTGTTTGCTTGATTTTTGTATGCATTTTGCATCAATGCCATGTAACTTGTTTTGCTCATATCTTCTAGGCGTAGCTCGAATCTAATGAACTTTATATGTAACTTGACTAGAATCTCGTGTAGATCGTCTTGGTGCATCTTAACTTGTTGTTTAACAACTTGAACATAATGTTTATTCAGATCTGGACAAATTTCGAAATTTGCATATGAGGACTTACCGGAATTGTTATATGTTGTTTCGGCCTCATTTAAACTTGCCTTGATGTGTTGTTCTTGTTTGCATCATCTCTTGCCATGAGTAGCTTCATCTAGTTTTGTCGGGCATCATGCTTCTTGTGCATCATGTCTTGTCTATGTGTGGTGTGTTTACCATGTTGTGTGCTTCTTCTCGATAGTTCTGTTTCGTTGCGATCGTGAGGATTCGTTAAATCTACATGTGGTTCGTCTTCGTGGCTTCATCTTCTTCATGGACTCGTTCTTCTTCCTAGCGGGATTTCAGGCAAGATGACCGCTACCTGGATCTCACTACTATCATTGCTATGCTAGTTGCTTCGTTCTATCACTTTGCTGCGCTACCTATCATTTGCTCTTCAAGCCTCCCAAATTGCCATGAACCTCTAACCTTTGACACCCTTCCTAGCAAACCGTTGTTTGGCTATGTTCCCTTTGCTCAGCCCCTCTTATAGCGTTGCTAGTTGCAGTGAAAATGAAGTTTTCTCCATGGTGGACAGGATTATGTTGGGATATCACAATATCTCTTATATTATTAATGCATCTATATACTTGGTAAAGGGTGGAAGGCTCGGCCTTATGCACAGTGTTTTGTTCCACTCTTGCCGCCCTAGTTTCCGTCATACGGTGTTATGTTCCCGGATTTTGCGTTCCTTACGCGGTCGGGTGATTTATGGGACCCCCTGACGGTTCGCTTTGAATAAAACTTGTCCGGCAAGGCCCAACCTTGGTTTTACCATTTGCCTCACCACCACCTACCTTTCCCTTGGGAGTAGTTAACCCAAGGGTCATCTTTATTATAGCCCCGGGGCCAATGCTTGTCTAAGTGTTGGTCCAACTTTGGCGATGTCCAGCGCCCCCAGGCAACCATGGTCTATACCAACCCGACGTCTTGCTCATCCGGTGAGCCACGAGAGAGATATGTGCAGCTCCTATTGGGATTGTCGGCGCATCGGGCGGCTTTGCTGGTCTTGTTTTACCATTGTCGAAATGTCTTGTAAACCGGGATTCGAGGACTGATCGTGTCTTCTGGGAGAAGGTATATCCTTCGTTGATCATGAGAGCTTATCATGGGCTAAGTTGGGACACCCTGCAGGGTATAAACTTTCGAGAGCCGTGCCAGCGGTTATGTGGCAGATGGGAAGTTGTTAATGTCGGTTGTAGATAACTTGACACCAGATCCGAATTAAAAGCGCATCAACCGCGTGTGTAGCCGTGGTGGTCTCTTCTCGGAGTCCGGAAGTGAACACGATCTTTGGGTTTGTTTGGCGTAAGTAGGAGTTCAGGATCACTTCTTGATCATTGCTAGTTGACGACCGTTCCTTTGCTTCTCTTCTCACTCTTATTTGCGTATGTTAGCCACCATACTTGCTTAGCCGCTGCTGCAACCTCACCACTGCACCCTTCCTTTCCCATATAGCTTTGCTAGTCTTGATACCCATGGTAATGGGATTCTGAGTCTGGTGGCTCATAGATTACTACAACAATAGTTGCGGTACAGGTTATATGATGATCATGGCCGAGAAGCGATGTTTGCTTGTTTTGGAGTTCTTCTTACGCTTCTTCTTTGATTAGGGATAGGTTCGGTCGGCACTGGGCTAGCAGTGGTGGATGTCGTTTGAGTTTCTGTTTATGATTCATCCGTAGTCGGATGTTGTTCTTGTATGTTGTATTGTTGTATCGTGTGGCATTGTATGCCTCTTGGTTGTATATCCACTATTATGTAATGTTGATGTAATGATATCCACCTTGGAAAAGCGTTCCAATATCGGGTCTATCCTTGGCGGGACATTTGAGTTCCTTTTGGATAGGGTCGCATATTAGGCGTGTTCTGTACAACCCGTTCACGGCCGTGTAAGGTCGTGTGCGTGGCGTGTCGTTGTACATGGTTTTGCCCGTTTTCCATGGCGCGCGTCCACTTCCGTCCACGGCGGCCGTTGGCGATTTTTCCTGTGTCCACGTACAGCCCGTTCACGGGTCCGTGTAAGGTCGTGTATGTGGGGTGTGCCGCGTCGTGGTTTTGCACGATTTTCCATGGCGCGCGACCACTTCCGTCCACGACGACCGTCGGGCACTTTTTTCCCGTGTCCACGTACAGCCCGTTCACGGGTCCGTGTAAGGGTCCGTGTACGTGGCGTGTGCCACATCGTGGATTTGCCCGATTTTCCATGCGCGCGTCCACTTCCGTCCACGGCGGCCGTCGGCGTTTTTTTCCGTGTCCACGTACAGCCCGTTCACGGCTCCGTGTAAGGGTCCGTGTGCGTGGCGTGTGCATTGTGCGTGGTTTTGCCCGTTTTCCATGCGCGTCCACTTCCGTCCATGCGGTCGTCGGCCACTTTTTTCCCGTGTCCACGTACAGCCCGTTCACGGCTCCGTGTAAGTGCGTATGCGTGTCGTGTCGTTATGCGTGGTTTTGCCCCGTTTTCCATGGCGCGCGTCCACTTCCGTCCACGACGGCCGTCGGCCACTTTTTTCCCGTGTCCACGAACAGCCCGTTCACGGCTCCGTGTAAGGGTCCGTGTACGTGGCGTGTGCGTTGTACGTGGTTTTGCCCCGTTTTCCATGGCGCGCGTCCACTTCCGTCCATGACGGTCGTCGGCCAGTTTTTGTCGTATCCATGTACAGCCCGTTCACGGGTCCGTGTAAGGGTCCGTGTACGTGGGGTGTGCCACGTACGTTGTTTTGCCCAATTTTCCATGGCGCGACCACTTCCGTCCCACGGCGATCGTCGGGCACTTTTTTCCGTCTCCACGTACAGCCCATTCACGGGTCCGTGTAAGGTCCGTCTGTAATGCCCCGGATACAACTTTCCATATTCAGTAACTCCAACTCTTGCCATTTCCGGCTATGTGATATGTTATTTCCTTCGTGTTTGGGTTTTTGTCTTTTGTTTTGCATTTTGTTCATGTCATGCATCTCATCTCTTTGCATCATTTGCATTTCATCATGTCATCATGCAACCTTTTTAAAGATCATCTAAATAAAATCGTGTGAATCCTCGGTCCATTTAAATCGGGGATATTCACAATGGTGACTTATCTTTATAACATATCATCCCAATATTAGGGAGCTATATTAAATATTTCTTTAATTTGGAAATCACCATAACACACTTGCAAATTATCCCAATGGCTTTGTTATCTTAATTCTTGGTCTCCAACCTTGCCATATATTCTTTCATCATATTAGGAGCTCCACCAAAATCCGAACATTTTGGACCTTCCCAACTCTCACTTCCTATTCAAATCATTTGAATTTAAATCAAATGAGTTTGAATTTAAGTCTTTCAATCATGGCCTTTTCTATTTTCTCGGAACAAGCACATTTTTGTGAGTCAGGAAAATTATCCTATCTTAAATTCTTTCCCTAACCTCTCTTTCCTTTCTTTCTCATCTCTATTTTGTTTTTATTTATTTATTTTTAGAGTGAGAGAGCCCAGCAACTTGAGCCAGCCTGCTTCCCTTGATCCTTTTGGCCCAAAGCCAGTCATCCCCATCTTAACCCTAGCCTCCTGCCGATCCCTCGCTCTCTCCCTCGATGCCCCATCGGCGCCGCCAGAGCCTCGATCCCCATCTCTCTCGCTCGATCTCCTCGTTCACGCCGCGCCTCACCTCCCATGGCGTCGATCTCCTCGCCGCTGCTTCCGCCATGGCGCTCGCCTGCTTCTCCTCCGTGCCGCGCGCCCCCTTGGCTGCTCGTGCTTGCAGCTCCGTCCGTGAGCTCGTGCAGCCATGGCGCCCAGAGCCCTTTTGACCCCCTCGCCGAGGCCATGGCCGCCCTGCGCCTTCTTGCCTCTGCGCCTTGCTCCCTCCGGCCGCCAAGCATCGTCACGCCCTGCCGTCCCGTGCCTCTGTTGCGTCGTTGTTGTCACCACGGGTCACCGCTTCTGCTGCTGACCACCACCATCGCCTCCTTCTGCTGGCCGAGCCCCAAGTCCGTCGGCTGCCTCCGCTTCAACTGGCAGGAATGGAACCCGGTGACCTCCGCGACCGGTGTCGGCAAGTGCGGCGCTGCGCCCATCTCTGTTGCATCTCCGTCGGCCTCCTCCTCGTGCTATGGAGCTCCTGCTTGAGCCCTCCCCTCCGGCCAACTCTGCCTCCACCGCTGCTGCTTTGACCTCCCCGATTCAACTCGTTTCCAATGAACAGCAACCCGATGGCTTCTCGGTTCCAAGTGCCTCCAGCAGGCCAGGTCATGCACCTCCTCCGCATGTTGCCGTGGCGCCAAGTACCTCGGCGAACACCTTTGTTATCGCCTGCAAGGCGTTCCTGGATACGCCAAGGCCGAACCAACAAGTACCACGGCGTCCGTCGATCCCCAAGTACCCTACACGTGAATCGCCAAGTTCCTCTTCGACCCGTGTACCACTACCGTCGCCGAAGACCTGTGTGACGGAACCGTCAAGTTTACTACCTTCGTGTGTACCACTACTTCCACGACGACCCGTGAGCGACTACTTCCCTCGGCGATTTTGAACCACCACAAGCATGCGCTTCAAATGTATAACCCGGCGGCGTCCGTGGACCGAATGCATGTGTTGTATGAGATGCACCCTATGTTTGGACCATGTCCCCAATTGATCCTTGCATGTTCCTCCTTGTTTACAATGTCGTCGACCCGTGGGAACCCGTAACGGGATCACCACATCACCTTTTGCATGACACACTCATCGACACACTTCTCTCTTGCATCGGTATCTCAATCGAGTTACGGGACGGAATATTGCCGTGGCACCATTTGCGTTCGCCGCCGTGGCACCCTTTTTGTTCCGCCATGGTGACCAAATTCTTCATAACATGCTCATGTCAACATTTTCATAAATATTGCCTAAAACTTGCATATGTCATCCGCATCATGATAACAACAATTAAAATGTTTAAAATTGTTGTTGCATTAAATTGCTAGATGACATGAGGATTTTCGAATTGTTGTTTGTTGTTCGGCCTCATTTAAACTTGCCTAAATAGTTAATTTACTTTTGTTACACCTTGCCATGTTAATCAACATTTAATATTGTTGAGTACCTAAGCGAGAGCGAACTAAATAATTGCATGTGGTGTTTTGTCAATATGCAACTTCGTTGCATATTGAGCTCCACTAACTTGTAGTATTGCTTGTTGCACTTTGCCATGCCATGCCTCATTAAACCGGACATGCATCATCCTTGTTTGTGCATCATGCCATGTTTATGCTTGTGCATTTACCATGTTGTTTGTTTCTTTCGGTGTTGCTTCTTAGTTCGGTAATGTTGCGATTGTGAGGATTCGTTCGACTACTCCCGTTCGTCTTCTTCATGGACTCGTTCTTCTTCCTTGCGGGATTTCGGGCAAGATGACCGCTACTGGATCTCACTACTATCATTGCTATGCTAGTTGCTTCGTTCTATCGCTTTGCTGCGTTTCCTATCATTTGCTCTTCAAGCGTCCCAAAATGCCATGAACCTCTAACCTTTGACACCCTTCCTAGCAAACTGTTGTTTGGCTATGTTACCGCTTTACTCAGCCTCTCTTATAGCGTTGTTAGTTGCGGTGAAGTTGAAGATTGCCCCATGATGGACAGGATTATGTTGGGATATCACAATATCTCTTATATTATTAATGCATCTATATATTTGGTAAAGGGTGGAAGGCTCGGCCTTATGCAGTGTTTTGTTCCTCTTGCCGCCCTAGTTTCCGCCATACCGGTGTTATGTTCCCGGATTTTTGCGTTCCTTCTGTGGTCGGGTGATTTATGGGACCCCTTGACAGTTCGCTTTGAATAAAACTCCCTCAAAGCAAGGCCCAACCTTGGTTTTACCATTTGCCTCACCTAGCCTTTTTTCCCTTGGGTTTAGGAGCCGAGGGTCATCTTTATTTTACCCCCCGGGCCAGTGCTCCTTGAGTGTTGGTCCAACTTGAGCAATGTCCGGCGCCCCCCAGGCAACAGTGGTCTATGCCAACCCGTCGTCTTGCTCATCGGTGAGCCACGAGCGAGATATGTGCAGCTCCTATCGGGATTTGTCGGCACATCAGCGGCTTTGCTGGTCTTGTTTTACCATTGTCGAAATGTCTTGTAAACCAGGATTTTGAGACTGATCGTGTCTTCTGGGAGAAGGTATATCCTTCGTTGATCACGAGCTTATCATGGGCTAAGTTGGGACACCCTGCAGGGTATAAACTTTCGAGAGCCGTGCCCGCGGTTATGTGGCAGATGGGAATTTGTTAATGTCGGTTGTACATAACTTGACACCAGATCCGAATTAAAGCGCATCAACTGCGTGTGTAGCCGTGGTGGTCTCTTCTCGGCGAGTCCGGAAGTGAACACGGTCTTTGGGTTATGTTTGGCGTAAGTAGGAGTTCAGGATCACTTCTTGATCATTGCTAGTTGACGACCGTTCCTTTGCTTCTCTTCTCGCTCTTATTTGCGTATGTTAGCCACCATACTTGCTTAGTCGCTGCTTTGCAACCTCACCACTGTACCCTTCCTTTCCCATTAAGCTTTGCTAGTCTTGATACCCATGGTAATGGGATTGCTGAGTCTGGTAGCTCACAGATTACTACAACAACGATTGCGGTACAGATTATGCGATGATCCCGGCGAGAGCGATGATTGCTTGTTTTGGAGTTACTTACGCTTCTTCTTGATTAGGGATAGGTTCCAAGTCGGCAGCCTGGGCTAGCAGGGTGGATGTCGTTTGAGTTTCTGTTTGTGTTTCATCCGTAGTCGGATGATGCTATTATGTATGATGATGTTGTACTCGTGTGGCATTGTATGCCTTTTGTATGTATCCCCATCTATTATGTAATGTTGATGTAATGATATCCACCTTGCAAAAGCATCTTCAAGATGCGCTTTTATCCTTGGTGGGACCTTGAGTTCCTTTAGGATAGGGCGCATCTTGGCGTGACAAGTTGGTATCGAGCCTCGACCGACCATAGGAGCCCCTTGATTGTTGGCGTTGTTGAGTCTAGAAAACCTATTTTGAGTCTCAGGATTATATATATCGGAGAGTAGGATTCTTTGTACTCCTCATCCCGCTTCGTCGCTCTGGTGAGGACTCGATGTAGATGTTTTGTCTTTCCTCTCCTCAAATTTCACTAAAAAATTAGGATCTCGCGGGTATCTTGGGATCGTTCGATATTCTTATAGCGAGAACATTGTTCTTGGTGCCTCGACATTTAGGGGTTGTGGCGGTGTCCGGGAGTTGAGCTCCAAGGTGTTGTCGTCATAATTTTATCGTTGCGATTCTGGAATACTGAGTTTTGCCGACATCGAAAACATCTTTTATGCGGTTGTTGGTGAGATAACCTCGGCGCCACCCGATCTTGGTGGGAGTTAGGGAGTATTGCCATAGCTTGTATAACGGATGCTTTTGAAGGTTGAGGTACACGATTCGAAGGTTTCTTGGTTATGTGTTAGCGGATGGATATAGCTTGGATGTAGGTATTGTTAGTTTGGGTGAGATATTTATTGCTTCCTGTATCCCCAACACCAGATTGCATAACCGAGAAAGTTTGGGAGTTTCATAGGTGGGAATTCAAGTAGCTCCTAGAATATCTTTCGAAGATGCATGATATGGGATTGGGTAAATCTCTATCATATGTTTGTTTCGACTTATTACGCAAGCCAAATCCTTTGTTTTGTTTTATTTACGGTATTCGAGTTGCTTGAAGTCAAATGTTGAATCCATACCTTTCCTAAACAGTGTTCTCATATTGCTATGTGAATACTAATCCTTTTTATCATTGAGGTTGTCATGTTAATTATTTTTCAACCAGCGTGCTTCTCTTCAAGTGGATCTGATCATTTTCAACATCCATAAGATCAATTCTAAGTTTTCTCAACGATGTTTGTTCCATTTTCCCCAAGTTGCCTTTGTTTTCCGCCCTCCCCACCTTTTTCTTCAAGGACTCAGATTTCTTAATCATGTATCCTTTTATTTGTGGGAAGTCTCTTCATCCTTTTCTTTCAATGTTCTTATCCTATGATTTCCCATGAAGATGCTCAACAGTTTCAAGTTCATCATCCTTCATTGTTGTTTCTTCTTAGGTGGATCCAATTCAAGCTTTCGATATTCATCATATTCCTTTCCTCGTTTCTAATGCTTTCTCATGCGGTGCACCTCTCAATCACTCACCTCTTGCTATTCATTTGTTCAGAGTGTTGAAGATATCTCGGAAGATTTGTGTTTCCATTCTTAATCCGTTTAAGCCATTTGGAGATTGTTATCTCATTCAAGCTATTTAATTCTACCGGTCAGGCTCTATTTCAAGAAATCCTTCAACGATGGTTCTTTTGAGTGGGCCCGATCCACGAGTCTTTTCGAGGATCTTACGACTCTTCTAATTATTCGGAGTTATTCTCAAATCCTTTTGAAGTTTGGCGTAAGTATGAATTTCATCAGTCATATCCCTTCTCCAAGATCGTTTTCAAACTATTTTCATCGTTGCTTCATCATTTCTATTCTTCTTTGATCCGAAGCGCCTCAACAGTTTTGGTGGTTCTCGTCATCATTCTCAACATGTGAAGACCGAAGAAGTGTTTCCTCTAAATTTTGGTCCATTCTCTTGAAGATTCATGGTTCTAGCTCGATGTTATCCTATCAAATTGTTTCAAGTCATGCAAATTCTTTTCATCCATCCGGAGCATTTCAGAGTTGCTTTTCTCTCGATCATCCGGAGGCCATCTTTTCGGAAGATTTCTTCGTTCTAAGTTTTCAGATTCGTTCTCCAATTATTCTATATATGTGCCCTTTCGTTCGTCTCAATATTCTTCGGTGCTTAGTTCAAGTATTCTTCAATCAGTTCGCGATCTCTTCGTTCTTTTGCATCTAAATCCCCTCAAGCATATTTGTCTTCTAATTCTTCCCGGTGATTCATTCTCTTTCGTCATTCAATTTTCGAATTCTTACGGTGGTTCGTTCAAGATTCTTTTCCTTGATTATCATTTTAATTCATTAGTATTTTCAATCCTACGGTGGTTCATGAAGACCTTCTCAAGTTTGCGATATGTCACTTCTCAATCCTTTTCAAGAAGAATAAGTAGTATGCAAAATTCATTGCTTGTCATCAATTTAATTTGATGAAGGATAAGCATACAATAAATCTTATTCTTATTTCCTTGAGGTGATTCAATTCTTTTCTTAGAAGATTGTTCATGATGAAGTAATTCTCGGTTCTAGTGTTCATATTTTCTTTCCGGTTTCCAAGTTCTCTCGGTTATATCATCACGAAGCTCCATCTAAATCATTGCAAGGCTTCATCTTGTGTTTTCAACTTCTCTTTCTTTCTATCATCCTTTTATTATTGGAGTTCTTCATGGAGGATCTACATGGTGGTTCATCAAGGATTCTTTTCATTCTTCATTTGTTCTTCAAGATTTCTCTCGAGGTGATGATCCATAAGCTATACTCAAAATTAAACATGGTGCTCAACACATGTTTTGTTTTGAAGCGTTCAAATATTCTTCTTCTTGCATTTCAAAGTGCAAATTCTTTCTACCTTATCTTTTGATGTGGTGTTATATCATTCTTGACAATTTCCATTCGTGTTTCATGGTTCATATGTTGTCAAGAATGAGGTATTTTAAATCCATCATTTTCTCTTCGTTCAAGAGATCTTTTCGACCAATCAACTTCTTTGTTGGAGTTATCTTGTGTCGATTTCACCTAAAGCCTTTCCTTAAGGGTTGTTGCTATTTGTGGTGATTATGCATGACCCAAGCTTGCTCTTTATCCTCTTGGTGGAAGAAGTTTTCATCTCTTTGGTGCTCTCAATCAAATCAATGGTTTCCATTAGTGAGACATTGTGATGTTGCTCTCTTCACCCATCACCTCGTTTTGTCAAGATCACGTTATTTTCTTGCTCATCCATTTAACGGAGTGTTGTGTTCTCATTCAAGTTCTTTCATCTTATCAAGTCATGCATCTCTTTCAACCAAAGTGCTGTCGAATTTGATCTTGCCTTGTTCCTTGTTTATCTCGTTTCAACGAGTGGTTCCAATTCCTTCTTGTCCATTGTACTCGTCGGTCATAGCTTTGCAACCTCCAAGGTTCATATGGTGTTCCTAGTTTCTATTTTCTACATGATGCTCTCGGTTCGTTATTTTCCGTTGTGTTCTTTCTTTCAACCTTTCAACCTCTCAAGGTGTTCTTTGGTTTCGCTCATTGGTCGAAGAAGCAATTAAGTTTTACCTCTTCTCTTCCTCTTTCGTTTCTCTCTGGTGCCATCCTAGATCTGGGGCGAGATCCTCTCGTAGTGGTGGAGTGTTGTAGCGCCCGGATACAACTTTCCATATTAAGTAACTACAACTCTTGCCATTTCGGCTAAGTGATATGTTATTTCCTTCGTGTTTGGGTTTTTGTCTTTTGTTTTGCATTTTGTTCATGGCATGCATCTCATCTCTTTGCATCATTTGCATTGCATCATGTCATCATGCAACCCTTTTTAAAACTCATCTAAATAAAATTGTATGGATCCTCGGTCCATTTAAATCGAGGATATTCACAATGGTGACTTCTCTTTATAACATATCATCCCAATATTAGGGAGCTATATTAAATATTTCTTTAATTTGGAAATCACCATAACACACTTGCAAATTATCCCAATGGCTTTGTTATCTTAATTCTTGGTCTCCAACCTTGCCATATATTCTTTCATCATATCTAGGAGCTCCACCAAAAATCCAAACATTTTGGACCTTCCCAACCCTCACTTCCTATTCAAATCATTTGAATTTAAATCAAATGAGTTTGAATTTAAATCTTTCAATCATGGCCTTTTCTATTTTCTCGGAACAAGCACATTTTTGTGAGTCAGGAAAATTATCCATATCTTAAATTCTTTCCCTAACCTCTCTTTCCTTTCTTTCTCATCTCTAATTTGTTTTTATTTATTTATTTTTAGAGTGAGAGAGCCCGGCAACCAGGCCGGCCTGATTCCCATGATCCTTTTGGCCCAAAGCCCAGTCATCCCCATCTTAACCCTAGCCTCCTGCCGATCCCTCGCTCTCTCCTCGATGCCCCATCCAGCGCCACGAGAGCCTCGATCCCCATCTCCTCCGCTCGATCTCCTCATTCACGCCCGCGCCTCACCTCCCATGGCGCTGATCTCCTCGCCGCTGCTTCCGCCATGGCGCTCGCCTGCTTCTCCTCCCGCCGGCGCCCCCTTGGCTGCTCGTGCTGCAGCTCCGTCCATGAGCTCGTGCAGCCATGGCACCATAGGAGCCCTTTTGACCCCTCATGAGGCCATGGCGCCGCGCTGCGCCTTCTTGCCTCTGCGCCTTGCTCCTCCGGCCACCAAGCATCGTCACGCCCTGCCGTCCCAGCGCCTCTGTTCGTCATTGTTGTCACCATGAGCTGGGTCCTTTGCTTCCTGCTGCTGACCACCACCATCGCCTCCTTCTGCTGGCGAGCCCCAAGTCCGTCGGCCTACCTCCGCTTGAACTGGCGAGAGCGGAACCCGGCGACCTCCGCGACCGGTGTCGGCAAGTCGGCGCCTGCGCCCATCTCTGTTGCATCTCCGTCGTCCTCCTCCTCGTGCTATGGAGCTCCTGCTGGAGCTGTCCCCTCCGACCAACTCTGCCTCCACCGCTGCTGCTTTGAGCTCCCCGATTCAACTTCGCTTCCAATGAACAGCAACCCGATGGCTTCTCTATTCCAAGTGCCTCCAGCAGGCCAGGTCTGTGCACCTCCTCCGCATGTTGTCGTGGACGCCAAGTACCTCGACGAACACCTTTGTTATCGCCTCACAAGACATTCCCTGGATACGCCAAGACCCGGACCAACAAGTACCACGGCGTCCGTCAATCGCCAAATACCCTACATGTGGATCGCCAAGTTCCTCTTCGACCCGTGTACCACTACCGTCGCCGAAGACTGTGTGACGGAACCGTCAAGTTCGACTACCTTCGTGTGTAACACAACTTCCACGACGACCGTGAATGACTACTTCCCTCGGCGATTTGGAACCACCACAAGCATGCGCTTCAAAGGTATAACCCGAGGCGGCGTCCGTGGACCGAATGCATGTGTTGTATGAGATGCACCCTATGTTTGGACCATGTCCCGAATTGATCCTTACACGTTCCTCCTCGTTTGCAATGCCGTCGACCCATGGGAACCCGGTAACGGGATCACCCATCACCTTTTGCATGACACACTCATCCGCACACTTCTCTCTTGCATCGGTATCTCAATCGAGTTACGGGACGGAATGTTGCCGTGGCACCATTTCCATTTCGCCGCCGTGGCACCCTTTTTGTTCGCCATGGTGACCAAATGCTTCATAACATGCTCATGTCAACATTTTCATAAATATTGCGAAAACTTGCATATGTCATCGCATCATGATAACAACAATTTAAATGTTTAAAATTGTTGTTGCATTAAATGCTAGATGACATGAGGATTCGGAATTGTTGTTTGTTGTTCGGCCTCATTTAAACTTGCCTAAATAGTTAGTTTACTTTTGTTACACCTTGCCATGTTAAAATAAAAATCAACATTTAATATTGTTGAGTACCTAAGCGAGCGAACTAAATAATTGCATGTGGTGTAAGGGTCCGTGTAAGGTCCGTGTAATTATTTAGTTAGTGTAAGGGTCCGTGTGAGGTCCGTGTGAGGGTCCGTGTCGCCCAATATATAACGCCCGAGACCGGCGCTCTAGATGCCTTCCTTGTATTCGAGATTCGCCGTGTGATTTATTTGTTTGATGCATTCATCATTGCGTCATTTGCATTGCATCATGTCATCATGCCATCATCTCATAAATCTTTTGCACCTCAACTAAACAAATGGCATAGATCTTTTGATCTATTTAAATCGAGGAATTCACGATGGTGATTTCTCTTTATAATATATCCTCCCGATATTAGTGGAGCTATTATAAAATAATCCATTCTTTGGAATCACCATAACACACTTGCCAAATCCCAATGCCCTTTTTTATTTCAATTTTTGGCCCCTAACTTTGCCATATATCCTTTCGTCATTTTCCGGAGCTCCACCTAAATTCTCAACATTTTGGACTCTTCTAAATCCTTGCCCTTGTTCAAACCTTTTGAATTAAATTCAAATGCCTTTGAATTTAGTTCTTGCATTCTTGCCCTCCATTTTCCTTGGAACAAGCATATTTTTCTGAGTCCGTAAAATTTATCCCCATGTCCAAGTTCTTTCCAAAGCCTATCTTTCTTTTCTTCTCTCTATTTCTATTTACGATAAAATATGAAATTAGAGAGAGTAAGATGCAGCCCAGCAGCCAGGCGGGCCTGTTTCCCATGCCCAATTGCTCCTGGAGGCCCAGCCGCCCAGCTCTAACCCTAGCCGCCAGGAGTCGATCCCATCTCCCTCCTGCCCGATCCGCATCTCTCTCGATCTCTCCTCGTCCTCCCTTGCGCCAACTCCTCCGCATGAAGCGCCCAGAGAGAGGCGGCGCCCGAGCCCCATCTCCTCCTCTCTTCTCTCCCGCATCTCTCCCTCTCGCCGCCTCAGCCCTCGATCCCCATCTCCTCCTCGCGGCCGCCATCTCCCTCACTTGACCCCCCTCGGCCTCCTCCACCCGTCGTCGCCGTTCGAAGCCCGGCGGCCGTCCTCGTCGCCTCCGCCAAGACGACAGCAGCCGCCGCCCGGGTCCCTGCGTCGGTGCTCCCCGCATCTGCGCCCGAGGCCATGGCCTCCTCGTCTGATTCATGGGCGAATCGCGAGCCGGCGTCCTCGCCTCGCCAGCGCTACCTTCTTTGGAGCATTCCGCGCGCCAAGTCCTCGCCGCTGGTTTTCCCTGCGCCCGTCGTTCCCGAGCGCTGCCGTGCCAGCTTCGCCTCCTGCAGCCAGCGCCACCACGGAGTTGCTCCGTCCGCTGCGCTTACCCGCCTAAGCTGCTCCACCCTTTGCCGCCTCGTGCCCGGCGGCTTGACCGGCGCTGCCTGCACCAGCTCGTGTGTCGCGCGTGTAGCCACGGTTGCCATGGCTAAGGGTTTTTAAATGCGTCGCCGGAGCTCCTCAATTGTTGCCCGTTCACCACATTGCTGTTGCCGCTGGATTGCGAGACCCATCCCCGAGGAACCTCGTGTTCAACTACACAACGAAGCGTCAAGTACCACTACAACCCGTGTTCGACTTCATTGGAGCGCCAAGTACCACTATCCATCTCGAGATTTCTCCAAGTACGCGCCGGACACCAGGGCGACTACACCATGGTGTTACGTGAACAACTACACATCTACAACTAGTGTACCTCTACATCTGGACTCGCCAAGTACCACGATGACCGTGTACCACTACCGTCGACCCGGAGACATCGGATCGTCAAGTCCCTCTTGAGATCTGTACAACTACTTCCCTCGACCGCCGCGAGAACATCTACTTCCCACGACGACCGTGAGCGACTACCTCCACTACGGCCCGTGAGCGACTACTTCCTCTAAACGCGTTCCCCGAATGCGCGCTTGAAGGTATAACCGCCGAGAAGCATTGCCGTGGAGCGAATGCCTTGTTGTATGAGATGTCCTTGTTTGCACCGTGTCCGGATTGTCACTCATTTCCATGCCACTAACCCGTGGGAACCCGGTAGTCGGGAGCACCCACCATCTCTAGCTTGTTCCGCACATCCGCACGCCTCCTTTTGCATCGGTATCTCCGTGAGCTACGGAACCGATATGTTGCCGTGGCATCATTTTCGGATATGTTGCCGTGGCACCATTTTTTGTTTCGCCGCCGTGGCACCCTTTTCGTTCGCCATGGTGACCAAATGCTCCTTAACATGCTTATGTCAACATTTTCATAAATATTGCATAAACTTGCATATGTCATCCGCATCATGATAACAACAATTAAAATGCTTAAAATTGTTGTTGCTTTAAATGCTAAATGCATATGGGGATTTACGATTTGTTGTTTTTATATCCGGCCCCATTTAAATTGTTTAGATGGTATAGTTTTTGTTATGCTTCACCACTTGCCATGTTAACCAATATTTAATATTGTTTGGTACAAAACGAAATCAAACTAAATAATTGATGTGGTGTTTTGTCAATATGCAACTCGTTGCATCTTGAGCTCCACTTAATTTGTAGGATTGTTTGTGCACTTTGCCATGCCATGCATATTTAAACGGACATGCATCATCCTTGTTTGTGCATCATGACATGTTTATGCTTGTGTGTTTACCATATTGTTTGCTTCTTTCGGGTTGCTTCTCTCGTTAGCTTGGCTTCGTTCGGAGTTGTGAGGATCCGTTCGACACGTCCGTTTGTCTTCTTCATGGACTCGTTCTTCTTCCTTGCGGGATTTCATGCAAGATGATCATACCCTCGAAATCACTACTATCTTTGCTATGCTAGCTTGCTCGCTCTTTTGCTATGCCAATGCTACGATGCCTACCATTTGCTTGTCGGCCTCCCAAATTGCCATGTCAAACCTCTAACCTTTGACACCATTCCTAGCAAACCATTGATTGGCTATGTTACCGCTTTGCTCAGCCCTCTTATAGCGTTGTTAGTTGCGGTGAAGATGAAGTTTGTTCCTTATTGGAACATGGAGATGTGGTTCCTTGTTGGAACATGTTTACTTGTTGGGATATCACAATATCTCTTATATTATTAATGCATCTATATATTTGGTAAAGGGTGGAAGGCTCGGCCTTATGCAGTGTTTTTTCCACTCTTGCCGCCCTAGTTTCCGTCATACGGTGTTATGTTCCCGGAGTTTGCGTTCCTTACGCGGTCGGGTGATTTATGGGACCCCCGACAGTTCACTTTGAATAAAACTCCTCCAGCAAGGCCCAACCTTGGTTTTACCATTTGCCTCACCTAGCCCTTTTTTCCCTTGGGTTTCGGAGCCGAGGGTCATCTTTATTTACCCCGGGCGGTGCTCCTTGAGTGTTGGTCCAACTTTGGCGATGTCCGGCGCCCCACAGGCAACTAGGGTCTATGCCAACCCGACGTCTGGCTCATCCGGTGTGCCACGAGAGCGAGATATGTGCAGCTCCTATCGGGATTTGTCGGCTGTGGGAGGTCTTGCTGGTCTTGTTTTACCATTGTCGAAATGTCTTGATGTACGGGATACGAGTCGATCGGAGTGTCTTGGGAGAAGGTCTATTCCTTCGTTGATCGCGAGAGCTTGTCATGGGCTAAGTTGGGACACCCTGCGAGGTATAAACTTTCGAGAGCCGTGCCGCGGTTATGTGGCGATGGGAATTTGTTAATGTCGGTTGTAGAAAACCCAAAGTTGACCTTAATTAAAATACATCAACCGTGTGTGTAACCGTGATGGTCTCTTTCGTGAGTCCGGAAGTGAACTCTGATGTTGGAGTTATGCTTGGCGCATGTTGCTATAGGATCACTTCTTGATCATACTTTTGTCGACCGTGCTTTGCCTTCTCTTCTCGCTCTCATTTGCGTATGTTAGCCACCGTTTATGCTAGTCGCTTGCTGCAGCTCCACCTCATGCCTTTACCTTACCCATAAGCTTAAATAGTCTTGATCTCATGGTGCGAGATTGCTGAGTCCCGTGGCTCACGGATACTTCAAAACCAACTTGCGGTGCTACGTTATCGGCGGTGCTGCAACCAAGCTCAAGGAGGAGCTCGATGAAGATCTTGCCCTTTGTGTTGTTTCGTTCTAGTTGATCGATAGTGGAGCCGGTTGGGGTCGATCGGGGACCTTTATGCATTTGGGGTTCTTCTTTTATTTTGGTTCCGTAGTCGGACCTTGATTGTATCTGGATGATGTAATGCTTTATTCATGTAATTGTGTGAAGTGGCGATTGTAAGCCAACTATGTATCTCTTTCCTTATGTATTACATGGGTTGTGTGAAGATTACCTCACTTGCGACATTGCTTTCAATGCGGTTATGCCTCTAAGCCGTGCTTGACATGTGGGAGATATAGCCGCATCGAGGCGTTACAAGTTGGTAATCGAGCCTTCCCGACCTTAGGAGCCCCATTGCTTGATCGTTTTAGCGGCGAGTTGTGTCTAGAAAAATGTTTTGAGTCATTTAGGATTATATATATCGGAGAGTTAGAAATTCTTTTACTCCTCGGTCCTTCGTTGCTCTGGTGAGGTCTCTGACGTAGAGTTTTGACTTTCCTCTCCTCAAATTTCACTAAAAAATTTAGGATCACGGGTATCTTAGAATCGTTCGATGGTTTTATGATGACAACATTGTCTTGGTTGCCTCCGTCGCAGGGGTTTTTCTTGGAGGTGTCCCGGATGGTTGAGCTCTAAGGTGTTGTCGTCATAATTTTATCGTTGCAGTTCTGGAATACCTGAGTTTAATACGCCAACATCGAAAATCTCTTTTATGCGGTTGTTGGTGAGATAACCCGATAACCCGATCTTGAGGTGAGTAGGAGTATTGCCATGACTTGTATAACGGATGCTTTTGAAGGTTGAGGTACACGATTTCGAAGGTTTCTTGGTTATGTGTTGACGGATGGATACAGCTTGGATGTAGGTATTGTTAGTTTGGGTGAGATATATTGCTTCCTGTATCCCCAACACCAGATTGCATAACCGAGAAAGTTTGGGAGTTTTATAGGTGGGAATTCAAGTAGCTCCTAGAATATCTTTTCGACGGATGCATGATATGGGATTGGGTAAATCTCTATCATATGTATTTGTTCGGCTTATTCTGCAAGCCAGTCCTTTGTTTTTGTTTTGAATTGTGGTATTGAGTTGCTTCAATGTCAAGTGTTGATTCCATACCTTTCCGAAATGGTGTTCTCATACTCCGATGTGAATACCAATCCTTCTCGACAATCAAGATTGTCATGTCAATCCTTTTCAACCGGCGTGTTTCTCTTCAAGTGGATCCGATCACTTCAACATCAGCAAGACCAATTATCATTTCTTCTCAACGGTGTTTGTTTCTTCCGTCTCCAAGTTTCCTTTGTTTTTCCGCCCACCCACCCTTTTTCCTCAAGGACTAAGATTTCTTTACCAAGTATCCTTTTATTTTTGTGAAGTTTCTCCATTAATTTCCGTCAATGTTCTTACCGGTGGTTCTCAAGAAGATGTTCTACTAGTTCGTCATTCCTCATTCCTTTCTCTTCTCCGGTGGATTCAAGTCAAGTTTTGTGGATCATACCTTTTCCTCATTTCAATGTCTTCTCATACGGTGCTCCTCATTATCATTCTACTTCTCGCTATTTGTTATTCCGAGTGCTCAAGATATCTCGAAGAGTCGTGTTTCCACTCTGCATTCGTTCAAGCTCTTTCAAGATCGGTATCTCATTCAAGTCATTTAATTCAACGGTGCAACATCTCTTTTAAATCTTTTCAGCGGTGTTCTTTTGAGTGGGCCCTAACCCACAGGTCTTTTCGAGGATCTTACGACTCTTCTATTTTCCTAGAGCTATCCTAAATTCTTCTTCAAGTTTGGCGTAAGAATGAGTTATCATCATCAAATGTTTTCTCCAAGATCTTTCAAATTCTTTTCATAGTTGGCTCAACCTCTTCGCTTTTGATTCTTCGGTGTGCCTCAATAATTCTTGGTGGTGTTTCTCGTTGTCATTCTCATCATTTGAAGACCGAAGAAGAGTTTCTCTTTAATCTTGCTCTATTCTCTTCAAGATTCATGGTGCTAGCTTGTTGCCATCCTCTCATAATTGTTTTCGATTGTGAGAATCTTTTTCACCATCGGGAGATATTCAAGAGTCTTCTCGGTTTGTCATCCGAGTCCATAAATTCAGGTGTATTCATTCTCAGCTGTTAGTTATCATTCTCCTATCTTGCGGTGCATCAATCGAATATCCTCTAATCAGTTCTTGATCTCTTTGTTCTCATGTATCTAGTTTGTCTCAAGCACCTTCGTTCATTTGCTAATTCTTACGGTGATGCACCCCTACTTGATCATTTCAATTCTTACGGTGGTTCATTCAAGTGTTCTCTTTCTTTGTTATCATATCAATTCATTCGTTCTTTCCAAATCCTACGGTGGTTCGTTGAAGACCTTCTCAAGTTTTGATATATCTCTTTAATCCTTCTACGAGAATAAGTAGTATGGCAAATTCGTTGATTGTCATCAATTTAATTGGTGAAGGATAAGCATAACATAATTCTTATTCTTGTTCATCCAAGTGATTAATTCTTTATTCGGAGGCCCTTAAAATTCTCGGTTTCATTTGTTTCATCTTTTCTTTTCCGGAGTTCCAAGCTCTAATTATCACGGAGATCCATCTAAATCATTGCAAGGATTCACCTTGTGTTGTCAACTTCTCTTTCTTTTTATCATCCTTTTATTACGGAGTTCTTCTTTGAGGCTCTACATGGTGGTTCGTCAAGGATTTTTTCATTCTTCAATTGTTCTTCAAGATTTCTCTTGAAGTTAAGATCAACCAAGCTATACTCAAAAATTAAACATGGTGTTCAACACATGTTTTGTTTTGGGAGTTCAAGTATTCTTCATCTTGCATTCAAGTGCGATTCTTTCTACCTTATCTTACGAGGTGGTGTTAGGTCATTCTTGATAATTTTCCTTCGCGTTTCATGATTCACAAGTTTTCAAGAGTGACATATTTAAATCCATCATTTCTCTTTGTTCAAGAGATCTTTTCAACCGTCAATCTCTTCATTGGAGTTATCTTGGTATAGATTTCACCTAAAGCCTTCCCTAAGGAGCGTTGCTATTTTGGTGCTTATTAATGACCCAAGTTATCTCTTTTCCATCTTGATGGAACAAGTTTTCATCTCTTCGTTAATCTCAAGCAAGCAATTGTTTCCGTTAGTGGCGGTTGTCACCTCATAATGTTGAGATGTTTCCATAAGCCCACTACAAACTTATTCTTTTTGTTTCGTTGTTGGTTTTCCAACAACTCCGTTCAATCCTTCTTTTAAAGATGCTCTCTCAAATTCATTTGAGGTAGTACATGTTGTTTTCTTCTCCATTCTGTTATTCCAATGGTCTAGCTTCTATTCTTTCGTTACGGAGGCATTGTGATGTTGCTCTTTTCACTAATCATCTCGATTGTGAGGATCGTGTTCTTTTCGTGCTTATCCATTTAACCGGAGTGTCGTGTTTTCATTCGAAGTTCTCTAATTTTATCAAGTTTTCCTCCTTCCTCAAGCTGGAGAGCTGTCTGAAATCTTTCTTACCCTTGTGCCATTCTTTCAATAGTTACGGAGGTAGTGTGTTATTCATTTCATCAAGTATCCTCTCATCTTGTCAAGTTCATGTTCTATTCCTTCCATGTTCAACAGTCTTGCCGAATTCTTTCTCTCTCATCTTGTTTTAACGGAGTGGTTTGAATTCTATCTTGTCCATTAAACTCTTGATTCATGTCTTTGCAACCTTCAAGTCCTCGTAATGTTCCTTGTTCCTCTTTTCTAACGGATTGGTTGCAAACTCGTTCATCTCTGTTGCACTCTTTCTTTTAAATTGCTCAACCTCTCAAGGTTCATGGTTTCACTCGTTGGTCAAAAAGCAACTTAGTTTTACCTTTCTCTTCCTCTTTCATTTCCCTCCGATGCCATTCTAGATCTCGGACGAGATCCTCTCATAGTGGTGGAGTGTTGTAGCGCCCGAGACCGGCGCTCCAGATGCCTTCCTTGTATTCGAGATTCGTCGTGTGATTTATTTGTTTGATGCATTCATCATTGCGTCATTTGCATTGCATCATGTCATCATGCCATCATCTCATAAATCTTTTGCACCTCAACTAAATAAATGGCATAGATCTTTTGATCTATTTAAATCGAGGGAATTCACGATGGTGATTTCTCTTTATAATATATCCTCCGATATTAGTGGAGCTATTATAAAATAATCCATTCTTTGGAATCACCATAACACACTTGCAAAATCCCAATGCCCTTTATTATTTCAATTTTTGGCCCCTAACTTTGCCATATATCCTTTCATCATTTTCCGGAGCTCCACCTAAATTCTCAACATTTTTGCACTCTTCTAAATCCTTGCCCTTGTTCAAACCTTTTGAATTAAATTCAAATGCCTTTGAATTTAGTTCTTGCATTCTTACCCTCCATTTTCCTTGGAACAAGCATATTTTTCGAGTCCGTAAAATTTATCCCCATGTCCAAGTTCTTTCCAAAGCCTCTCTTTCTTTTCTTCTCTCTATTTCTATTTCGATAAAATATGAAATTAGAGAGAGAAAAGCAGCCCAAGCCCAGCCAGCCAGCCGGCCTGTTTCCCCATGCCCAATTGCTCTGGAGGCCCAGCCGCCCCAGCTCTAACCCTAGCCGCCAGGAGTCGATCCCATCTCCCTCCTGCCCGATCCGCATCTCTCTCAATCTCTCCCTCGTCCTCCCTTGCGCCCAACTCCTCCCTTGATGCAGCGCCAGAGAGGAGGCAGCGCCCGAGCCCCATCTCCTCCTCTCGTCTCTCCCGCATCTCTCTCCCTCGCGCCGCCTCAGCCCTCGATCCCCATCTCCTCCCTCGTGGCCGCCATCTCCTCGCTTGCCCCCCCCTCGGCCTCCTCCACCCGTCGCCGTTCGAAGCCTGCGGCCGTCCTCGTCGCCTCCGCCACAGACGACAGCCGCCGCCGGGTCCCTGCGTCGGTGCTCCCCTGCATCTGCGCCCGAGGCCATGGCCTCCTCCTCCCGATTCATGGGCGAATCGCCGGAGCGGCGTCCTCTGCCTCGCCGGCGCTGCCTTCTTTGGAGCGTTCGCCGCGCCATGTCCTCGCCGCTGGTTTTCCCTGCGCCCGTCGTTCCCGAGCCGATGCCGTGCCAGCTCGCCTCCTGCAGCCCAGCGCCACCACGGAGTTGCTCCGTCCGCTGCGCTACCCGCCCCAAGCTGCTCCACCTTGCCCGCCTCGTGCCCGGCGGCTTGACCGGCGCTGCCTGCACCAGCTCGTGTGTCGCGTGTAGCCACGGTTGCCATGGCTAAGGGTTTTTTCGTGCGTCGCGGGAGCTCCTCAATTGTTGCCCGTTCACCACATTGCTGTTGCCGCTGGATTGCGAGACCCATCCCGAGGAACCTCGTGTTCAACTACACAATGGCGTCAAGTACCACTACAACCCGTGTTCGACTCGTGGGCGCCAAGTACCACTATCCATCTCCGAGATTTCTCCATGTACCGCGCCGGACGCCAAGGGCGACTACACCATGGTGTTACGTGAACAACTACACATCTACAACTAGTGTACCTCTACATCCTGGACTCGCCAAGTACCACGATGACCGTGTACCACTACCGTCGACCCGGAGACATCGGATGCGTCAAGTCCCTCTTGAGATGTGTACCACTACTTCCACTACGACCGCGAGAACATCTACTTCCCACGACGACCCGTGAACGACTACCTCCACTACGGCCCGTGAACGACTACTTCCTCTATGAAACGTGTTCCGCCCGAATGCACGCTTTGAAGGTATAACCGCCGAGAACGACTGCCGTGGAACGAATGCCTTGTTGTATGAGATGTCCTTGTTTGCACCGTGTCCGGATTGTCACTCATTTCCATGCCACTAACCCGTGGGAACCCGTAGTCGGGAGCACCCCACCATCTCTAGCTTGTTCCGCACATCCGCCGCCTCCTTTTGCATCGGTATCTCCGTGAGCTACGGAACCGATATGTTGCCGTGGCATCATTTTCGGATATGTTGCCGTGGCACCATTTTTTGTTTCGCCGTGGCACCCTTTTCGTTCGCCATGGTGACCAAATGCTCCTTAACATGCTTATGTCAACATTTTCATAAAAATTGCATAAACTTGCATATGTCATCCGCATCATGATAACAACAATTAAAATGCTTAAAATTGTTGTTGCTTTAAATTGCTAAATGCATATGGGGATTTACGGATTTGTTGTTTTTATATCCGGCCCCATTTAAATTGTTTAGATGGTATAGTTTTGTTATGCTTCACCACTTGCCATGTTAACCAATATTTAATATTGCTGGGTACAAAACGAAATCAAACTAAATAATTGATGTGGTGTTTTGTCAATATGCAACTCGTTGCATCTTGAGCTCCACTTAATTTGTAGGATTGTTTGTGCACTTTGCCATGCCATGCATATTTAAACGGACATGCATCATCCTTGTTTGTGCATCATGACATGTTTATGCTTGTGTGTTTACCATATTATTTGCTTCTTTCCGGTTGCTTCTCTCGTTAGCCGGTTTTGTTCGGAATTGTGAGGATCCGTTCGACTATGTCCGTTTGTCTTCTTCATGGACTCGTCCTTCTTCCTTGCGGGATTTCATGCAAGATGATCATACCCTCGAAATCACTACTATCTTTGTTATGCTAGCTTGCTCGCTCTTTTGCTATGCCAATGCTACGATGCCTACCATTTGCTTGTCGGCCTCCCAAATTGCCATGTCAAACCTCTAACCTTTGACACCATTCCTAGCAAACCATTGATTGGCTATGTTACCGCTTTGCTCAGCCCTCTTATAGCGTTGTTAGTTGCGGTGAAGATGAAGTTTGTTCCTTATTGGAACATGGAGATGTGGTTCCTTGTTGGAACATGTTTACTTGTTGGGATATCACAATATCTCTTATATTATTAATGCATCTATATATTTGGTAAAGGATGGAAGGCTCGGCCTTATGCAGTGTTTTGTTCCCTCTTGCCGCCCTAGTTTCCGTCATACCGGTGTTATGTTCCGGAGTTTGCGTTCCTTCTGCGGTCGGGTGATTTATAGGACCCCCCGACAGTTCGCTTTGAATAAAACTCCTCCGGCAAGGCCCAACCTTGGTTTTACCATTTGCCTCACCTAGCCCTTTTTTCCCTTGGGTTTCGGAGCCGAGGGTCATCTTTATTTTACCCCGGGCAGTGCTCCTTGAGTGTTGGTCCAACTTTGAGCGATGTCCGCGCCCACAGGCAACTAGGGTCTATGCCAACCCGGCGTCTGGCTCATCCGGTGTGCCACGAGCGAGATATGGGTAGCTCCTATCGGGATTTGTCGGCCTGGGGGAGGTCTTGCTGGTCTTGTTTTACCATTGTCGAAATGTCTTGATGTACGGGATACGAGTCGATCGGAGTGTCTTGGGAGAAGGTCTATTCCTTCGTTGATCGCGAGAGCTTGTCATGGGCTAAGTTGGGACACCCTGCAGGTATAAACTTTCGAGAGCCGTGCCCGCGGTTATGTGGCGAGCAGGGAATTTGTTAATGTCGGTTGTAGAAAACCGAAGTTGACCTTAATTAAAATACATCAACCGTGTGTGTAACCGTGATGGTCTCTTTCGTGAGTCCGGAAGCGAACACTGATGTTGGAGTTATGCTTGGCGAGGTTGCTATAGGATCACTTCTTGATCATACTTTTGTCGACCGTGCTTTGCCTTCTCTTCTCGCTCTCATTTGCGTATGTTAGCCACCGTTTATGCTAGTCGCTTGCTGCAGCTCCACCTCATGCCTTTACCTTACCCATAAGCTTAAATAGTCTTGATCTCGCGGGTGCGAGATTGCTGAGTCCCGTGGCTCACGGATACTTCAAAACCAGCTTGCGGTTGCCTCGTTACCGGCGGTGCTGCAACCAAGCTCAAGGAGGAGCTCAATGAAGATCTTGCCCTTTGTGTTGTTTCGTTCTAGTTTATCGATGAGTGGAGCCCGGTTGGGGTCGATCGGGGACCTTTGTTGCATTTGGGGTTCTTCTTTTATTTTGGTTCCGTAGTCGGACCTTGATTGTATCTGGACGATGTAATGCTTTATTCATGTAATTGTGTGAAGTGGCGATTGTAAGCCAACTATGTATCTCTTTCCTTATGTATTACATGGGTTGTGTGAAGGTTACCTCACTTGCGACATTGCTTTCAATGCGGTTATGCCTCTAAGTCGTGCTTCGACACGTGGGAGATATAGTCGCATCGAGGCGTTACACAATATGCGACCCTATCCAAAAGGAACTCGAAGGTCCCACCAAGGATAGACCGCATATTAGAGCGCTTTTGCAAGGTGGATATCATTACATCAACATTACATAATAGATGGGGATACATACATAAGGCAAACAATGCCACACGAATACAACAAACATCATGCATAAGAGCAACATCCGACTACGGATGAAACACAAGCGAAGCTCAAACGACATCCACCCTACTAACCCGGGCTGCCGACACGGAACCTATCCCCGATCGAAGAAGCGAAGAAGAACTCAGCGCAAGGAAGCATCGCTCTCGCGTCATGATCATCGCATAACATGTACTGCAACTGTTGTTGTAGTAATCTGTGAGCCACGAGGACTCAGCAATCCCATTACCATGGGTATCAAGACTAGCAAAGCTTAATGGGAAAGGAAGGGGTCAAGTGGTGAGGTTGCAGCAGCGACTAAGCATGATATGGTGGCTAACATACGCAAATGAGAGCGAGAAGAGGAGCAAAAGGGCGGTCGTGAAGCTAGCAATGATCAAGAGGTGATCCCGAACTCCTACTTCGTCAAACATAACCCGAAGCTGTGTTCACTTCCGGACTCTGCCGAAGAGACCATCACGACTACACACGCGGTTGATGCGTTTTAATTCGGATCTGGTGTCAAGTTATCTACAACCGGACATTAACAAATTCCCATCGCCACATAACGCGGGCACGGCTCTCGAAAGTTTATACCTGCGAGGGTGTCCCAACTTAGCCCATGACAAGCTCTCGTGATCAACGAAGGAATAGACCTTCTCCCGGAAGACCCGATCGGTCTCGGAATCCCGGTTTACAAGACATTTCGACAATGGTAAAACAAGACTAGCGAGGCCGCCCGATGCGCCGACAATCCCGATAGGAGCTGCACATATCTCGTTCTTAGGGCAACACGGATTAGACATCCTCTGAGTAAAACCAGACCTCGAGTTTCCCCAAGGGGCCCATGATCTACTCGGTTCGGACCAACACTTAGACAAGCACCGGCGGGGGCTAAAATAAAGATGACCCTCGGGTTGGCCGACCCAAGGGAAGGGTATAGGTGGTGGTGAGGCAAATGGTAAAACCAAGGTTGGGCCTTCTTTGGACAAGTTTTATTCAAAGCGAACTGTCGGGGGTCCCATAAATCACCGACAGCGTTAGGAGCATAAAATCCGGGAACATAACACCGGTATGACGGAAACTAGGCGGCAAGAGTGGAACAAAACACGGGCATAAGGCCGAGCCTTCCACCCTTTACCAAGTATATAGATGCATTAATTAAATAAGAGATATTGTGATATCCCAACCAAAATCCTGTCCATCATGGAGCAAACTTCAACTTCACTGCAACTAACAACGCTATAAGAGGGCTGAGCAAAGCGGTAACATAGCCAAACAATGGTTTGCTAGGAAGGGTGAAAAGGTTAGAGGCTCATGGCAATTTGGGAGGCTTGAAGAGCAAATGATAGGAAGCGCAGCAAGCGATAGAACGAAGCAACTAGCATAGCAATGATAGTAGTGAGATCCAGGTAGCGGTCATCTTGCACGAAATCCCGCTAGGAAGAAGAACGAGTCCATGAAGAAGGCGAGCAGGAGTAGTCGAGCGAATCCTCACAATCACAACATTACGGAGCGAAACCGAAGCTAACGAGAGAAGTAAACCGGAAAGAAGCAAACAACATGGTAAACAACAAGCATAATCATGGCATGATGCACAATCAAGTATGATGCATGTCCGGTTTAATGCGGCATGGCATAGCAAAGTGCAACACACAATACTACAAGTTAAGTGGAGCTCAATATGCAGCGAGTTGCATATTGATGAAACACCACATCAAGTTATTTAGTTCACTCTTGGTTATGAACACAACAATATTACATGTTGTTATAAACATGGCAAGAGGTGAAGCATAATTAAACTACCTACCTAGGCAAGTTTAAATGAGGCGGAACAACAAACAACAATTCGAAAATCCCCATGTGCATATTTAGAATTTGGTACTGTTCTGCCCTAAAACATATTTTAAAGTTGTTGAACAATAAAACAAAGTGCACCATGTTAATCTAGGCATTTTCCACCCCATTTACATATAAAGTTTATTTAAAATGGAGCGGCGGTTATTTAGTTATGATATAAATCATTTTAGCATGGCATTATGCAAAATAAACATAAACAACATGTTAAACATTTTAACATAGATGAAAGCAGCATATTATGAAACTAGATGAAAAACTAAGCATTCTTCATATATAAATCATTTTAATCCGATGCACGGTTGTTTAGTTGTGAGTAATTTAAAATCATGGCTTTTACGTAATTATTAATGCACTTGTTTAAATGGCAAAATCGTTAGGGAAAAAAACATGAGATGGGCGAATCTGGCTAGGCTCAGGCGCTCACGTTGGGCCTTGAGGCCTGCGGATCAGTGCTGGGCTGGATCTGGAGGCGCGGTCGATCAGCGAAGCGAGGCGCTCGTCCACCTCGTCTGGCGAAACAGGGAGGCGAGCGGGGCATCGGCGCAGTGAGGGAACTTGGCGGGGCACCCGGCAAGGAAGATGGTCAGCGGGCTCTCGGTCATGGGGAGGCGACGCTGAACCGGCGGATCAAAGCGGAGCGACCGGATCAGGCGGCGAGCAGAGGATCTGTCGAGCGGGGCGGGCGCGGCTGGAGCTCGAGGAGGCATCCATGGCGCGCGTCCTGCTCATGTGTACTGAGAGAGAGGTACATGAGAGAGAGAGAAATCGAGAGGGGCGAAAAAAAGAGAGGAGGACAGGAGGAGGGCAGAGGTCACGGAGGCGCTGTTGCTCGATCTGCTTTCATGGACGAGCTCCGGCTCGGGAAGCTCTGCGAGGCAGCAACGTCGGGGAAGAGGCGTTGAGCACGGGTGCGAGAGCAGGGGCTCGGTCTCGCTGCTGGGCTGGTGGGTTCAGCGAGCTGCGGGAGATTCGGCGGCGCGATGGATGGCGGAGTCGGCGGAGCACGGGCTTGAGGATGCGCCTCCATGGGTGCTTCTTGGCTGCTGCGGGGACTAGGAGGCGTCGGGTGCGCTGCTCGGGAAGGAACACGGTGACGGGAGAGAGCCTCGATCCCGCGAGATCGGCGAGGATGGATTTGGAAGTTTCGGTGATGGCTTGTTGGAGCGAAGGGGATCTGGGAGGATCGAGGTGGGATTTGAGTGGAGCTAGTGGCGGCGGCTTGACGGGACAAGGAGAGGATTTTAGGGTTCACCAAAATGGGCTAGGGGTGGATGAATATATACATCACGGATTAAGTTAGGGGCTACCTCATCCCTCCGATCGTGTCAGGCGGATCTTGAAGAAATAGGCTAGGGAGTCCAAATAAGAAAAGCGGGGATGTTTTATAGATGTTTGGGGATGATCCGGACTCAACGGTCATGACTGTCTTGGTCGGGTTCGGGAAGCATTCGGACGTCTTGTGAGGTTGCGAAAAGGAGTCCATGGCTGTGCAAAGAGATAAAGTGGTCAAACCAGAGGGAAGCGAAACTTCGGTTGGTCTCGGAGCAGTGAAAGGAGGCAAGGGGCAGCGGCAACTTCTGAGCGGGTGCAAGTTTTATGAAAACATGCAGATGCAATGCGCATGATGCTATGAGATGAGATGCATGACGGTGAGAAAATGCAAAACAAAAGGCAAAAACCCAACCACAAAGGAAATATCATATCGCATCTCCGGAAAAGGCAAGAGTTGGAGTTATGAATATGGAAAGTTGTATCCGAGGCGTTACAACACTCCACCACTACGAGAGGATCTTGTCACGAGATCTAGGATGGCACAGAGGGAAAGGAAGAGGAGAGGTAAAACAAAGTTGCTTCTTTGTCGAGCAGTGAAACCACGAACCATGAGAGGTTGAGTAATTTAAAAGAAAGAGTACAACAGAGATGAGCGAGATTGCAAACAATCCGTTAGAAAAGAGGAACAAGGATTATTGCGAGGACTTGAAGGTTGAAAGACATGGAAAAAGAGCTTCACGAGCGAAAAGAATATGACCACCTCGGTATAATGAGATAGCCAAGGAACAAGAATGACAGAATTTGGACAGCACTCCGGTAGAAAAAGAAGAAAACTTGATGAGATGAAAAGATATTGAAGAGATGATACAACACTCCGGTTAAATAGATAAGCAAGAAAAGAACACGATCCTCACAAAAGCGAGGTGATGGGTGAAGAGCACAACATCACAATGCCTCCGTAACGAAAGAATAGAAGTTAGACCGTTGGGATAAGGGGACGGAGAAGAAAATGAAAACTTTGCCACAAGTGAACTTGGAAAGCATCCTTGTAGAAGAAGAATCGAGCGGAGTTGTTGGAAAATCAACAACGAGAAGCACAAGCTTGTTGTGGGCTTATGGAAAACATCTCAAAATTATTAGGTGACAACCGTCCACGGAAGAGGAAAGCTTCTTCCACCGAGGTGATAAAGAGATAAGTTGTATCATAGATAAGCACCACAAATAGCAACATTCCTTAGGGAAGGCTTTAGGTGAAATATGACACAAGATAACTCCAACAAAGGGATTGATGGATTTAAAATACCTCATTCTTGACAACAATATGAATCATGAAACATAAGGAAATTGTCAAGAGTGACATAATACCACCTCAAAAGACAAGGTAGAAAGAATTGCACCGGATGCAAGATGAAGAATGCTTGAACTCCACAAAACAAAACATGTGTTGAGCACCATGTTTATTTTTAGGTATAGCTTGGCGGATCATAACTTTGAGAGAAAACTTGAAGAACAATTGAAGAATGAAAAGAATCCTTGATGAACCACCACCTTGAGCCTCCATGAAGAACTCCGGCAATAAAAGAATGATAGAAAGAAAGAGAAGTTGAAAACACAAGGTGAAGCGTTGCAATGATTTAGATGGAGCCATAGCGATAATGCGGAAAACTTGGAACTCGAAAAAGAAAAGATGAAGCATCTCGAACCGAGAATGTGATATGATGACCAACTCCGGAAAGAAAGATGAATCACTTGTAATCAAGAATTTATTCATCATGAAGAAACTCCGGAAGAAAAGAATTAATCACCTCGAGGAAATAAGAATAAGATTTATTATGCGCTTATCCTTCATCAAATTAAATTGATGACAAGCAATGGATTTGGCATACTACTTATTCCGTAGAAAGGATTAAGAGGATATAGCGTAAACTTGAGAAGGTATTGATGGAACCACGGTGGAATTGAAACAACGAAAGAACAAATGAATTGATCGATAACCAAGAAAGAGAACTCTTGAGCGAACCACCGTAAGAATTGAAAATGAACATAGCAAAGGCACAATTCACGAGAAGAATTGGAAAACGAATGAAGATACTTGAGGGATTTAGATACATGAGAACAAAGAGATCATGAACTGATTAGAGGATATTTAAGCGATGCCTTGGTAAGATTTGGAGAATGGTAGCTACACGCTGAGAATGAAGAATTATGACATGATGGCCTTCGGAGGAAAGAAATGTAAACAACTCATGAAATGCTCCGGATGGGTGAAAAGAATTCCCACAATCAAAAACAATTATGAGAGGATGGCATCGAACTTGAACTACGCATCTTTGGAAGAGCGGGTAAGGATTTAAGAGGAACTCTTCTTGGTCTTCAAAATCCGAGAATGACGAGGAGAAACACCCCAAATTATTGAGGCACTCGGAAGGATTAAAGAGGAAAGGTTGAGCCAAAGATGAAAATGATTTGAAAGCGATCTTGGAGCGACATCTCACGATGAAATTCATTCTTCGTCAAACTCGAAAAGAATTAGGAATGGCTTGGAATAATTAGAAGAGTCGGGTAAGATCACGGGAAAAGACACGTGGGTTAGGGCCCACTCAAAAGAAAACACCATTGAAAATGATTTTAAGAGAGATTGCACGGTTGAATTAAATGGCTTGAATGAGATAACAATCCCCAACTAGCTTGAATGGATTAAGAATGGAAACACAAATCTTCCGAGATATCTTCAACACTCTGGAACAAATGAATAGCAAGAGGTGAGTGATTGAGAGGTGCACCGCATGAGAAAGCATTTGACACGAGGAAAGGAATATGATCAACACCGAAAGCTTGAATTGGATCCACGGAGAAGAAATAACAATGAAGGATGATGAACTTGAAACTGTTGAGCATCTTCATGGGAAATCACCGGATAAGAACATTGAAAGAAAAGAATGAAGAGACTTCCCACAAATAAAAGGATACATGATTAAGAAATCTGAGTCCTTGAAGAAAAAGGGTGGGAGGTGGGGAAAAACAAAGACAACTTGGGATAAATGAAACAAACACCGTTGAGAAAACTTAGAATTGATCTTGCGGATGGGGAGAATGATGGGATCATCTCGAAGAAAGCGCACGGTTGGAAAGAATTGACATGCAATCTCGATGATCACGAAGGATTAGTATTCACATAGCAATATGAGAACACCGTTTAGGAAAGGTATGAAATCAACTCTTGACATTGAAGCAACTCGAATACCACAAATAAAACAAAACAATGGATTTGGCTTGCAGAATAAGCGGAACAAATACATATGATAGAGATTTACCCAATCCCATATCATGCATCGTGGGAAAGATATTCTAGGAGCTACTTGAGTTCCCACCTATAAACTCGAAACTTTACGGTTATGCAATCTGGTGTTGGGGATACGAGGAAGCAATATATCTCACCCAAACTAGCAATACCTACATCCAAGCTGTATCCATCTGTCAACACATAACCAAGAAACCTTCGAAATCGTGTACCTCAACATTGAAAAGCATCCGTTATCGAGCTATGGCAATACTCCCGAACTCCCGATCTTGGGTGGCGTCGAGTTATCTCACCAACAAGCGCATAAAAGAGATTTTCGATGTCGGCAAAACTCGGTATTCGAACGCAGCGATAAAATTTATGACCACAACACCTCGGAGCTCAACTCCACGGGACACCGCCACAACCCTAAATGTCGGGAGGCACCAAGAACAATGTTCTCGTCATAAGAATATCGGAACGATTCCAAGATACCAGCGTGATCCTAAAATTTTTTAGTGAAATTTGAGGAGAGGAAAGTCAAAACATCTCGTCGAGTCCCTCACCGAGAGCGGCGAAGGGGCTGAGGAGTAAAAGAATCCTACTCTCCGATATATATAATCCTAAGACACAAAATAGTTTTTTCTAAACTCAACAACGGCCAACAAACAAGGGGCTCCTATGGTCGGTCGAGGCTCGATACCAACTTGTCACGCCCAATATGCGACCCTATCCAAAAGGAACTCGAAGGTCCCACCAAGGATAGACCCGCATATTGGGCAGCTTTTGCAAGGTGGATATCATTACATCAACATTACATAATAGATGGGGATACATACATAAGGCAAACAATGCCACACGAATACAACAATACATCATGCATAAGAGCAACATCCGACTACGGATGAAACACAAACAGAAGCTCAAACGACATCCACCCTGCTAGCCCAGGCTGCCGACCTGGAACCTATCCGCTGATCGAAGAAGCAGAAGAAGAACTCAACGCAAGCAAGCATCACTCTCGCGTCATGATCATCGCATAACCTGTACCTGCAACTGTTGTTGTAGTAATCTGTGAGCCACGAGGACTCAGCAATCCCATTACCATGGGTATCAAGACTAGCAAAGCTTAATGGGAAAGGAAGGGGTAAAGTGGTGAGGTTGCAGCAGCGACTAAGCATGATATGGTGGCTAACATACGCAAATGAGGCGAGAAGAGGAGCAAAAGGAGCGGTCGTGAAGCTAGCAATGATCAAGAGGTGATCCTGAACTCCTACTTACGTCAAACATAACCCGAAACCGTGTTCACTTCCCGGACTCCGCCGAGAAGAGACCATCACGGCTACACACGCGGTTGATGCGTTTTAATTCGGATCTGGTGTCAAGTTATCTACAACGGACATTAACAAATTCCCATCTCGCCACATAACGCGGCACGGCTCTCGAAAGTTTATACCTGCGGGGTGTCCCAACAGCCCATGACAAGCTCTCACGATCAGCGAAGGAATAGACCTTCTCCCGGAAGACCCGATCAGTCTCGGAATCCCGGTTTACAAGACATTTCGACAATGGTAAAACAAGACCAGCAAAGCCGCTGATCGCCGACAATCCCGATAGGAGCTGCACATATCTCGTTCTCGTGGAAACACGGATTAGACATCCTCTGAGTAAAACCAGACCTCGAGTTTCCCGAGGGGCCCTGATCTGCTCGGTTCGGACCAGCACTTAGACAAGCAGCGGCACAGGGGGCTAAAATAAAGATGACCCTCGGGTTGGCCGACCCAAGGGAAGGGTATAGGTGGTAGTGAGGCAAATGGTAAAACCAATGTTGGGCCTTCTTTGGACAAGTTTTATTCAAAGCGAACTGTCAAGGGGTCCCATAAATCACCCGCTGCGTTAGGAATGCAAAATCCGGGAACATAACACCGGTATGACGGAAACTAGGGCGTCAAGAGTGGAACAAAACACCGGGCATAAGGCCGAGCCTTCCACCCTTTACCAAGTATATAGATGCATTAATTAAATAAGAGATATTGTGATATCCCAGCAAAATCCTGTCCACCATGGAGCAAACTTCAACTTCACTGCAACTAACAATGCTATAAGAGGGGTTGAGCAAAGCGGTAACATAGCCAAACAATGGTTTGCTAGGAAGGGTGAAAAAGGTTAGAGGCTCATGGCAATTTGGGAGGCTTGAAGAGCAAATGATAGGAAGTGCAGCAAAGCGATAGAGCGAAGCAACTAGCATAGCAATGATAGTAGTGAGATCCGGGGTAGCGGTCATCTTGCACGAAATCCGCTAGGAAGAAGAACGAGTCCATGAAGAAGGCGAGCAGGAGTAGTCGAGCGAATCCTCACAATCGCAACATTACGGAGCGAAACCGAAGCTAACGAGAGAAGTAAACCGGAAAGAAGCAAACAACATGGTAAACACACAAGCATAATCATGGTATGATGCACAATCAAGTATGATGCATGTGCGGTTTAATGCGGCATGGCATAGCAAAGTGCAACACACAATACTACAAGTTAAGTGGAGCTCAATATGCAACGAGTTGCATATTGATGAAACACCACATCGAGTTATTTAGTTCACTCTTGGTTATGAACACAACAATATTACATGTTGTTATAAACATGGCAAGAGGTGAAGCATAATTAAACTACCTACCTAGGCAAGTTTAAATGAGGCGGAACAACAAACAACAATTCGGAAAATCCCCATGTGCATATTTAGAATTTGGTACTGTTCTGCCCTAAAACATATTTTAAAGTTGTTGAACAATAAAACAAAGTGCACCATGTTAATCTAGGCATTTTTCCACCCCATTTACATATAAAGTTTATTTAAAACGGAGACAGCGGTTATTTAGTTATGATATAAATCATTTTAGCATGGCATTATGCAAAATAAACATAAACAACATGTTAAACATTTTTAACATAGATGAAAGCAGCATATTATGAAACTAGATGAAAAACTAAGCATTTTTCATATATAAATCATTTTAATCCGATGCACGGTTGTTTAGTTGTGAGTAATTTAAAATCATGGCTTTTACGTAATTATTAATGCCTTTGGTTTAAATGGCAAAATCGTTCGGGAAAAAACATGAGATGGGCGAATCTGGCTGGGCTCAGGTGCTCACGTTGGGCCTTGAGGCTGCGATCTGGTGCTGGGCTGGATCTGAGGCGCGGTCGGTCAGCGCGAAGCGGCGCTCGTCCACCTCGTCTGGGCGAAACAGGGAGGCGGCGAGGCGCTGCTGAGGGAACTTTTGGGCAACCCGGCGAGGAAGATGGTCGGCACGGGCTCTCGGTCATGGGGAGGCGGCGCGAACCGGCGGATCAAGGCGGGCGACGGATCGAGCCAGCGGAGCGAGAGGGATCTGTCTGACGGGGCGGGACGCGAGCCTGGAGCTCGAGGAGGCATCCATGGCGCGTCCTGCTCATGTGTACACGAGAGAGAGGTACATGAGAGAGAGAGAGAAATCGAGAGAGGGAGAAAAAAAAGAGAGGAGGAGGGGGAGGAGGAGCAGAGGTCACGGAGGCCGCTGTTGCTCGATCTGCTTTCGCAGACGAGCTCCGGCTCGGGAAGCTCTGCGAGGCAACGTCGGGGAAGAGGGGCGTTGAGCAGGTGCGAGACATGGGCTCGTTCTCGCTGCTGGGCTGGTGGGTTCAGCAGAGCTGCGGGAGATTTGGCGGCGCGATGGATGGCGGAGTCGGCGGGAGCACGGGCTTGAGGATGCGCCTCCATGGGTGCTTCGCGGCTTGGGGACTAGGAGGCATCGGGTGCGCTGCTCGGGAAGAACACGGTGACGGGGAGAGCCTCGATCCCAACGAGATCGGCAGGGATGGATTGGAAGTTTCGGTGATGGCTTGTTGGGCGAAGGGGATCTGGGAGGATCGGCGTGGGATTTGAGTGGAGCTAGTGGCGGCGGCGGACGGGACAAGGGAGAGGATTTTAGGGTTCGCCAAAATGGGCTAGGGGTGGATGAATATATACATCACGGATTAAGTTAGGGGCTACCTCGTCCCTCCGATCGTGTCGGACAGACGCGAATAAATAGGCTAGGAGTCCAAATAAGAAAAGCGGGATGTTTATAGATGTTTGGGGATGATCCGGACTCAACGGTCATGATTTGTCTTGGTCGGGTTGGGAAGCATTCGGACGTCTTGCGAGGTTGCGAAAAGGAGTCCATGGCTGTGCAAAGAGATAAAGTGGTCAAACCAGAGGAAGCGAGAAACCGGTTGGTCTCGGAGCGGTCAAAGGAGGCAAGGAGCGGCAACTATGAGCGGGTGCAAGTTTTATGAAAACATGCAGATGCAATGCGCATGATGCTATGAGATGAGATGCATGACGATGAGCAAAATGCAAAACAAAAGGCAAAACCCCAACCACAAAGGAAATATCATATCGCATCTCCGGAAAAGGCAAGAGTTGGAGTTATGAATATGGAAAGTTGTATCCGGGCGTTACGGCGGCGCGGCACGTCGGCGGATCGGCTTAGCCAATGGCACGGGCCCTTAGGCATAGCGCCCTTACATGGGTCGGGTGGGCGGCGGGTGCAGGCGTCGCATGCTAGCCGATTCTAACTTAGAGGCGTTCGGTCATAATCCGCACACGGTAACCGCGCCGCGGCTTTTCAACCAAGCGTGATGACCAATTGTGTGAATCAACAGTTCCTCTCGTACTAGGTTGAATTACTATCGCGACCTTTATGTCGGTAGGGTAAAACTAACTTTGTCTCACGACGGTCTAAACCCAGCTCACGTTCCCTATTGGTCGGTGAACAATCCAACACTTGGTGAATTCTTCTTCACAATGATAGGAAGAGCCAACATCGAAGGATCAAAAAGCAACGTCACTATGAGCGCTTGGCTGCCACAAGCCGATTATCCTGTGGTAACTTTTACGACACCTCTAGCTTCAAACTCCGAAGATCTAAAGGATCGATAGGCCACGCTTTCACGATTCGTATTCGATCGGAAATCAGAATCAAGCGAGCTTTTACCCTTTTGTTCCACACGAGATTTACATTCTCGTTGAGCTCATCTTAGGACACTGCGTTATCTTTTAACAAATGTGCGCCCCAGCCAAACTCCTCACGACAATGTCTTCCGCCGGATCGGCCCGATAAGACCGGGCCTTGGAGCCAAAAGGAGGACATGCCCGCTTCCGACCCACAGAATAAGTAAAATAACGTTAAAAGTAGTGGTATTTCACTTGCGCTCGTGAGGGCTCCTCTTATCCTACACCTCTCAAGTCATTTCACAAAGTCGGACTAGAGTCAAGCTCAACAGGTCTTCTTTCCTGCTGATTTCGCCAAGCCCGTTCCTTGGTTGTGGTTTATTTGGATAGTAGGCAGGGGACGATGGGAATCTCGTTAATCCATTCATGCGCGTCACTAATTAGATGACGAGGCATTTGGCTACCTTAAGAGAGTCATAGTTACTCCCGCCGTTTACCCGCGCTTGGTTGAATTTCTTCACTTTGACATTGAGAGGGCTCCAAAACACCCCTAAACCCCTAACCCTAGCCTCCTTTTCCTATTTAAACCCCATGCCATTTTGGGCATTTTCCTAGCCCTAGCCTTCCCTAACCCCACCCGCAGCTAATTCCCCCTCCTCCTCGGGATCTTCGCCGCTGCCTCCATTTCCGCACCCTCCAAGCCACCTCGCTGCCGCCACTAGCCCGCCGCCGTTCTTGCCTCCCTCGCCCACTCACCGCCGCCACTGTCCCTCTCTCTCACTCCTCCACCACGACCAGGCCGGGCCATGCCCTTGAAGCCCATCGGGGCCAGCGCCGGCTTCAGCGCCCGAGCAAGCGTCGCCGCCGCCCGGCTCTCGTGCCTCCCGCTCCAGCGCCACCTCGCGCCGCCGCCGACCACCGCCACCACCGGAGGCCTCGCCATCGGCCGCCTCGATGGCGTCCCGCCACCAATCCGGTGCGGCCCGTCCTTCGCCTCCGCCGCCTCTGCCGTGCCCGCGTCGAGGCCCGTCGCCGCCCATATCGCCCGACCGCGCGGCGCACGTCACAGCTCCAGCCTCGAGCTCGCCGCCCTGCCATCTCCGGCCTCCGCATTGCCGGAGCTCATCAGCTCCGCCCCGCCTCTCCTTCCCGCGCCCTCGTCCTCCCGCGCATCGTCGTCGTCTCCTCCATCTCCGGCCACGCGCTATTCGCCGGAGTCGCCGTCGTCCTCGCGGATCTGTCCGAGTAGGGCGAGATCCACGAGAGCCCATACAAACATGGCGCCTGTTCGATCTGCTCCGTCCGGATATCCTCGTCTGCCCGTTGACTTTTCTGCGAGGTGAAAATCTGCCAAGTCCCAAAAACCACGACATTCGATGCATACTTTGCCATGCCATATCTCCGTGACTCTAGCTCCGTTTTGCATGAATAATATGTCAAAATGTTAATCATGAGATGCTCTTCATGTCATTACATTATGTCATGCATGTTTGAGTCCATCTTGATGTCCTTATCATCATTGCAAGAGTGCTATATGATGTTAACCTCTCAAAGCTGTTATACCTTGATGATTTGTCTTTTTCGTTGCATTTTGTGTGTGCCTCCTATGAACTTGAGCCCTACATGTGTTTTGAAGTATGCCATGCCATCTTTACAGTGGTGCAATCCATGTATTTTTGTAAGTATTGTAGTGAGTGCATCGAGCTCATGAAGTAGGGTACTTCTTTGTTGCTGTTTTGCTAGGCTGAATCTGTTACATCATGATGCTATGTAAACTGCTGCTACAAGTCATTCTATGCATAATCTGGAGATGTTCACTAAGGATGTTTTGTTTTACATGTCATGATATATCCAACCATGCCCTGGTTGCATTTATAGCCTGAGGTAGCTTGTTGTAATCTTTCTCTCAAATTGCTAAATAATGTTCTTTGTCGACTGTTAACATTAAGTTCAGTTTTGCCATGAGCTTTGCTAGTGATTCATGCACTCTATGTACTTTCTCTTGCCATGCTTAGCTTCATAGACATGTCTTCTTACTGTTTATGATCTTGCCATGCCATGTGTTGCTCTGTAGTGAGTGGTACAAGCTCACCAACATGCCTACTTATTGTTGTTCTGCCATGTGCGAATCTGTCATATCATTTGCCATGTTTGCATGGATGATACCATTTTTATGTTGATCTTTGTAATTAGTTCATAAGGGAGTTTTGTTCTTCGTCTTTAGTACTAGCATTGCATGCCTTTGTTTGCCATGATAGCTTCCTGTACCATGTTGTTTGATAGCTCTAAACATTGCAACTGATGTTATTTCGCTATATCCGAAGCTGATATAATTTGCATTCTTGCCATGTCCTTTTGAGCATGTTATAGTGATTTATGGAGATAGCTCAGTGTTCATGTTTTGTCATGCTTTACCTTTACTTCATGCCCATGCCTTTTGTTCTTATGTTGAGGTGTTGTAGCATATTGTTTTGATGTTTGTAAGATGCCTAGTTGCTGTTTTGGACAGCTTGTCCTTTAAACTTGTGTTGTGTGTATGTTTGGAACCGTTGCTCCATTTTGAGTGTGATCTATATGAAACTTGCTTAGAATTGCATGTAGTCTCATATTATCATGTTGCATCCTTGTTTTGAGAGTGTTTGCTTGATGTTTGTATGCATTCTGCATCAATGCCATGTTTAACTTGTTTTGCTCATATCTTGTAGGTCGTAGCTCGAATTAAATGAACTTTATATGTAACTTGACTAGAATCTCGTGTAGGTCATCTTGGTGCATCTTAACTTGATGTTTAACAACTTGAACATAAGGTTTATTCAGTTCTGGACCAATTTCTAAATTTGCATATGAGGACTTACGGAATTGTTATATGTTGTTTCGGCCTCATTTAAACTTGTTTTGATGTGTTGCTCTTGTATGCATCATCTCTTGCCATGAGTAGCTTCATGTAGCCTTGTCATGCATCATACTTGGTTGAGCATCATGCCTTGTTCATGTGTGGTGTGTTTACTATGTTGTGGGCTTCTTCTCGATAGTTCTCGTTTACGTTGTGATAGTGAGGATTCGTTCGCCTATGCTTGGTTTGTCTTCGTGGCTTCATCTTCTTCATGGACTCATTCTTCTTCCTTGCGGGATTTCAGGCAAGATGACCGTCACCTTGGATCTCACTATTATCATTGCTATGCTAGTTGCTTTGTTCTATCGCTATCTGGCGCTTCCTATTCACTTGTTCTTCAAGCCTCCCAATTTTGCCATGTCAGCCTCTAACCTTTTCACCCTTCCTAGCAAACCATTGTTTGGCTAAATTACCGCTTTACTCAGCCCTCTTATAGCGTTGTTAGTTGCAGGTGAAGTTGAAGATTACTCCATGGTGGGCAGGATTATGGTTGGGATATCACAATAGCTCTTATTTAATTAATGCATCTATATAGTTGGTAAAGGGTGGAAGATTCGCCTTATGCACGGTGTTTTGTTCCACTCTTTCCGCCCTAGTTTCCGTCATACGGTGTTATGTTCCCGGATTTTGCGTTCCTTACGTGGTTGGGTGATTTATGGGACCCCTTGACGAGTTCGCTTTGAATAAAACTCCTCGGCAAGGCCCAACCTTGGTTTTACCATTTGCCTCACCACCACCTATACCCTTCCCTTTGGTCGGCCAACCCGAGGGTCATCTTATCTTTGTTATGCTAGCTTGCTCGCTCTTTTGCTATGCCAATGCTCGATGCCTACCATTTGCTTGTCGGCCTCCCAAATTGCCATGTCAAACCTCTAACCTTTGACACCATTCCTGCAAACCATTGATTGGCTATGTTACCGCTTTGCTCAGCCCTCTTATAGCGTTGTTAGTTGCGGTGAAGATGAAGTTTGTTCCTTATTGGAACATGGAGATGTGGTTCCTTGTTGGAACATGTTTACTTGTTGGGATATCACAATATCTCTTATATTATTAATGCATCTATATATTTGGTAAAGGATGGAAGGCTCGGCCTTATGCACAGTGTTTTGTTCCTCTTGCCGCCTAGTTTCCGTCATACGGTGTTATGTTCCGGAGTTTTGCGTTCCTTACAGCGGTCGGGTGATTATAGGACCCCAGCGGTTAACTTTGAATAAAACTCCTCCAGCAAGGCCCAACCTTGGTTTTACCATTTGCCTCACCTAGCCCTTTTTCCCTTGGGTTTAGGGCAGGGTCATCTTTATTACCCCGGGCGGTGCTCCTTCAGTGTTGGTCAACACGGCGATGTCCGGCCCCCCAGGCAACTAGGGTCTATGCCAACGGCGTCTGCTCATCGGTGTGTGCCACGAGCGAGATATGGGTAGCTCCTATCGGGTTGTCGGCACGGCGGAGTCTTCTGTCTTGTTTTACCATTGTCGAAATGTCTTGATGTCTGGGATACCAGATGCGATCGGAGTGTCTTGGGAAAGGTCTATTCCCGTTGATCGAGAGCTTGTCATGGGCTAAGTTGGGACACCCACGGTATAAACTTTTCGAGCCGTGCCAGCGGTTATGTGGCAGGAATTTGTTAATGTCGGTTGTAGAAAACCCGAAGTTGACCTTAATTAAAATACATCAACGTGTGTGTAACGTGATGGTCTCTTCCGTGGTCAGAGCGAACTCTGATGTTGGAGTTATGCTGTGGTTGCTATGGGATCACTTCTTGATCATACTTTTATCGACCGTGCTTTGCCTTCTCTTCTCGCTCTCATTTGCGTATGTTAGCCACCGTTTATGCTAATGCTTGCTGCAGCTCCACCTCATGCCTTTACCTTACCTAGCTTAAATAGTCTTGATCTGGTGCGAGATTCTTTAATCCCGTGGCTCACGGATACTTCAAAACCAGCTTGCGGTTGCCTATGTTACAGTGCTCTTGACCAAGCTCAGGAGGGCTCATGAAGATCTTGCCCTTTGTGTTGTTTCGTTCTAGTTTATCAGTAGTGGAGCCCGGTTAGGGTCGATCGGGGACCTGTTGCATTTGGGGTTCTTCTTTTATTTTGGTTCGTAGTCGGACCTTGATTGTATCGGAGCGATGTAATGCTTTATTCATGTAATTGTGTGAGTGGCGTTGTAAGCCAACTATGTATCTCTTTCCCTTATGTATTACATGGGTTGTGTGAAGGTTACCTCACTTGCGACATTGCTTTCAATGCGGTTATGCCTCTAAGTCGTTAGCCGACCGTGGGAATATAACCGCATCGAGGAATACAATATCGACCCTATCAAAAGAACTCGAAGGTCCACAGATAGACCCATATTAGAGCGCTGCAAAGGTGGATATCATTACATCAACATTACATAATAGATGGGGATACATACATAAGGCAAACAATGCCACCTGAATACAACAAACATCATGCATAAGAGCAACATCCGACTACGGATGAAACACAAGCAAAACTCAAGCGACATCCACCCTACTAACCGGGCTGCCGACAGGAACCTATCCCCGATCGAAGCGGAAGAAGAACTCGCGCAGGAAGCATCGCTCTCGGCGTCATGATCATCGCATAACATGTACCTGCTATTGTTGTGTAACGTGACCACGAGGACTCAATCCCATTACCATGGGTATCAAGACTATAAAGCTTAATGGGAAAGGAAGGAAGTGGTGAGGTTGCGTGACTAAGCATGATATGGTGGCTAACATCATAAATGAGGCGAGGAGCAAAAGACGATTAAGCTAGCAATGATCAGAGGGTCTGAAGACTCCTATCGTCAAACATAACGAAGCTTGTTCACTTCCGGACTTGAAGAGACCATCAGGACTACACACTGCGGTTGATGCGTTTTAATTGGATCTGGTGTCAAGTTATCTACAGGACATTAACAAATTCCCATCTACATAAACATGAACGGCTCTCGAGTTTATACCTGCGGGGTGTCCCAACAAGCCATGACAAGCTCGTGATCAGCGAAGGAATGAACCTTCTCGGAGACCCGATCAGTCTCGGAATCGGTTTACAAGACATTTCGACAATGGTAAAACAAGACTAGGCGAGCCCGTCTTGTGGAAACAATCCCGATAGGAGCTGCACATATCTCGTTCTTAGGGCAACACGGATTAGACATCCTCTGAGTAAACCAGACCTCGAGTTTCCCAAGGGGCCCATGATCTACTCGGTTCGGACCAACACTTAGACAGCGGCGGGGGGCTAAAATAAAGATGACCCTCGGGTTGGCGACCCAGGGAAGGTATAGGTGGTGGTGAGGCAAATGGTAAAACCAAGGTTGGGCCTTCTGGACAAGTTTTATTCAAAGAAGCTGTCGGGGGTCCCATAAATCACCGGCAGCGTTAGGAGCATAAAATCCGAACATAACACGGTATGGCCGGAAACTAGAGGCGGCGAAGTGGAACAAAACACAGGGCATAAGGCCGAGCCTTCCACCCTTTACCAAGTATATAGATGCATTAATTAAATAAGAGATATTGTGATATCCCAAAATCCTGTCCATCATGGAGCAAACTTCAACTTCACTGCAACTAACAACGCTATAAGAGGGCTGAGCAAAGCGGTAACATAGCCAAACAATGGTTTGCTAGGAAGGTGAAAAAGGTTAGAGGCTCATGGCAATTTGGGAGGCTTGAAGAGCAAAATGGAAAACAAAGCGATGAAACGAAGCAACTAGCATAGCAATGATAGTAGTGAGATCGAGGTAGCGGTCATCTTGCAATCCAGCTAGGAAGAAGAAGCGAGTCCATGAAGAAGACGAGCGAGGAGTAGTCGAGCGAATCCTCACAATCCAACATTACGGAGCAAGCGAAGCTAAGGAAGTAAACCGGAAAAGCAAACAACATGGTAAACAACAAGCATAATCATGGCATGATGCACAATCAAGTATGATGCATGTCGGTTTAATGCGGCATGGCATAGCAAAGTGCAACACACACTACAAAGTTAAGTGGAGCTCAATACAGAGTTGCATATTGATGAAACACCACATCAAGTTATTTAGTTCACTCTTGGTTATGAACACAACAATATTACATGTTGTTATAAACATGGCAGAGGTGAAGCATAATTAAACTACCTACCTAGGCAAGTTTAAATGAGGTAGAACAACAAACAACAATTCGAAAATCCCCATGTGCATATTTAGAATTTGGTACTGTTCTGCCTAAAACATATTTTAAAGTTGTTGAACAATAAAACAAAGTGCACCATGTTAATCTAGGCATTTTCCACCCCATTTACATATAAAGTTTATTTAAAATGGAGGCAGCGGTTATTTAGTTATGATATAAATCATTTTAGCATGGCATTATGCAAAATAAACATAAACAACATGTTAAACATTTTAACATAGATGAAAGCAGCATATTATGAAACTAGATGAAAAACTAAGCATTCTTCATATATAAATCATTTTAATCCGATGCAGTTGTTTGTTTAGTTGTAGTAATTTAAAATCATGGCTTTTACGTAATTATTAATGCACTTGTTTAAATGGCAAAATCGTTAGGGAAAAAAACATGAGATGGGCGAATCTGGCTGGCTGCAGGCGCTCACGTTGGGCCTTGAGGCCTGCGGATCTAGTCTTGGGCTGGATCTGGGAGCGTTGATCAGACCTTGGGGCGCTCGTCCACCTCGTCTGGTGAAACAGGGAGGCTGACAGGGCATCAGCGAAGAACAGCGGGGCACCCGGCAAGGAAGATGGTGGCGCGAGCTCTCGGTCATGGGAAGCGGCCGGCCGGATCAAGCGGGCGGCCGGATCAGCGGCGAAGGGATCTGTCCGGAAGCGAGGCGGCTGGAGGCATCCATGGCGCGTCCTGCTCATGTACGAGTACGAGAGAGAGAATGAGAGGGCGAAAAAAGGAGGGCGAGGGAGGAGGCGAGAGGTCACAGAGGCGGCTGTTGCTCGATCGCTGCGAACGAAACTCAGCTCGGGAAGCTCTGCGAGCGGCTGCTTGTCGGGGAAGAGGCGTTGAGCACGGGTGCGAGCGAGGCTCGGTCTCGGCTGGGCTGGTGGGTTCAGCGAGCTGCGGGAGGTGGCGGCCCGATGGATGGTAGTCGGCGAACGCAGGCGAGGATGCTGCGCCTCCATGGGTGCTTCGGCAGTTGCGAGGGGACTAGGGCGTCGGTGCGCTTGCTGGGAAGAACACGGTGACGGGAAAACCCTCGATCCGGCAGATCGGCGAGGATGGATTGGAAGTTTCGGTGATGGCTTGTTGGGCGAAGGGGATCAGGAGGATCGAGGTGGTTTGAGTGGAGCTAGTGGCGGCCTGACGGGACAAGGAGAGTTTTAGGGTTCACCAAAATGGGCTGGGGTGGATATATATCATCACGGATTAAGTTAGGGCTACCTCATCCCTCCGATCGTGTCAGGCGGATCTTGAAGAAATAGGCTAGGGTCCAAAGCGGGATGTTTTATAGATGTTTGGGGATGATCAGGACTCAACGGTCATGGTCTGTGGTCGGGTTAGGAAGCTTTGATCGGACGTCTTGAGAGTTGCGAAAGGAGTCCATGGCTGTGCAAAGAGATAAAGTGGTCAGCAGGAGAAGCGAAAGCTTCGGTTGGTCTCGGAGCAGTGAAAGGAGGCAAAGGAGCAGCGGCAGCTTCTGAGCAGGTGCAAGTTTTATGAAAACATGGAATGCAATGCGCATGATGCTATGAGATGAGATGCATGACGGTGAGAAAATGCAAAACAAAGGCAAAACCCAACCACAAAGGAAATATCATGCATCTCAGGAAAAGGCAAGAGTTGGAGTTATGAATATGGAAAGTTGTATCCGGGTTACAACACTCCACCACTCTGAGAGGATCTTGTCACGAGATCTAGGATAGCCGGAGGAAAGGAAGAGGAGAGTAAAACAAAGTTGCTTCTTTGTCGAGCAGTGAAACCACGAACCATGAGAGGTTGAGTAATTTAAAAGAAAAGTACATGAGAGAGATGAGCAGTTGCAAACAATCCGTTAGAAAAGAGGAACAAGGATTATTGCGAGGACTTGAAGGTTGAAAGACATGGAAAAAAGAGCTTCCGAGCGAAAAGAATATGACCACCTCGGTATAATGAGATAGCCAAGGAACAAGAATGGCGGAATTTGGACACCTCCGGTGAAAGAGAAAAACTTGATGAGATGAAAAGATATTGAAGAGATGATACAACACTCCGGTTAAATAGATAAGCAAGAAAAGAACGATCCTCACAAAGCGAGGTGATGGGTGAAGAGCACAACATCACAATGCCTCCGTAACGAAAGAAGTAGTTAGTTTTGGGATAAGGGGCGGAGAAGAAAATGAAAACTTTTGCCACAAGTGAACTTGGAAAGCATCCTTGTAGAAGAAGAATCGAGCGGAGTTGTTGGAAAATCAACACAGAAGCACAAACTTGTTGTGGGCTTATGGAAAACATCTCAAAATTATTAGGTGACAACCGTCACGGAAGAGGAAGCTTCTTCCACGAGGTGATAAAGAGATAAGTTGTATCATAGATAAGCACCACAAATAGCAACATTCCTTAGGGAAGGCTTTAGGTGAAATATGACACAAGATAACTCCAACAAAGGGATTGATGGATTTAAAATACCTCATTCTTGACAACAATATGAATCATGAAACATAAGAAAAATTGAAAGTGACATAATACCACCTCAAAGACAAGGTAGAAAGAATTGCACCGGATGCAAGATGAAGAATGCTTGAACTCCACAAAACAAAACATGTGTTGAGCACCATGTTTATTTTTAGTATAACTTGGCGGATCATAACTTTGAGAAAACTTGAAGAACAATTGAAGAATGAAAAGAATCCTTGATGAACCACCACCTTGAGCCTCCATGAAGAACTCGGCAATAAAGAATGATAGAAAGAAAGAAGTTGAAAACACAAGGTGAAGCGTTGCAATGATTTAGATGGAGCTTCCATAGCGATAATCGGGAAAACTTGGAACTCGAAAAAGAAAAGATGAAGCATCTCGAACGAGAATGTGATATGATGACCAACTCCGGAAGAAAGATGAATCACTTGTAATCAAGATTCATCATGAAGAAACTCGGAAGAAAATTAATCACCTCGGAAATAAGAATAAGATTATGCGCTTATCCTTCATCAAATTAAATTGATGACAAGCAATGGATTTGGCATACTACTTATTCCGTAGAAAGGATTAGAGGGATATAAGCGTAAACTTGAAGGTATTGATGGAACCACGGTGGAATTGAAACAACGAAAGAACAAATGAATTGATCGATAACCAAGAAGAACTCTTGAGCGAACCACGTAAAATTGAAAATGAACATAGCAAAGGCACAATTCACGAGAAGAATTGGAAGCGAATGAAGATACTTGAGGGATTTAGATACATGAGAACAAAGAGATCATGAACTGATTAGAGGATATTTAAGCGATGCCTTGGTAAGATTTGGAGAATGGTAGCTACGGCTGAGAATGAAGAATTATGACATGATGGCCTTGGAAAATGTAAACAACTCATGAAATGCTCGGATGGGTGAAAAGAATTCCCACAATCAAAAACAATTATGAGAGGATGGCATCGAACTTGAACTCGCATCTTTGGAAGAGCGGGTAAAATTTAGGTCTTCAAAATCCGAGAATAACGGGAGAAACACCCCCAAATTATTGAGGCACTCCGGAAGGATTAAAGAGGAAAGGTTGAGCCAAAGATGAAAATGATTTGAAAGCGATCTTGGAGCGACATCTCAGCGATGAAATTCATTCTTCGTCAAACTCGAAAAAGAATTAGGAATGGCTTGGAATAATTAGAAGAGTCGGGTAAGATCACAGGAAAAACACGTAGGTTAGGGCCCACTCAAAAAACACCATTGAAAATGATTTTAAAGAGATTGCACGGTTGAATTAAATGGCTTGAATGAGATAACAATCCCCAACTAAGCGAATGGATTAAGATGGAAACACAAATCTTGAGATATCTTCAACACTCTGGAACAAATGAATAGCAAGAGGTGAGTGATTGAGAGGTGCACCGGCATGAAAGCATTTGACACGAGGAAAGGAATATGATCATGAAAGCTTGAATTGGATCCACGGAGAAGAAATAACAATGAAGGATGATGAACTTGAAAGCTGTTGAGCATCTTCATGGAAATCACCGGATAAGAACATTGAAAGAAAAGAATGAAGAGACTTCCCACAAATAAAAGGATACATGATTAAGAAATAGTCCTTGAAGAAAAAGGGTGGGAGGGTGGGGAAAAACAAAAACAACTTGGGATAAATGAAACAAACACCGTTGAAAACTTAGAATTGATCTTGCGGATGGGGAGAATGATGGGATCATCTAGAAGAAAGCGCAGTTGGAAAAATTGACATGCAATCTCGATGATCACGAAGGATTAGTATTCACATAGCAATATGAGAACACCGTTTAGGAAAGGTATGAAATCAACTCTTGACATTGAAGCAACTCGAATACCACAAATAAAACAAAACAATGGATTTGGCTTGCAGAATAAGCGGAACAAATACATATGATGAGATTTTAATCCCATATCATGCATCTGTGGAAAGATATTCTAGGAGCTACTTGAGTTCCCACCTATAAACTCGAAACTTTACGGTTATGCAATCTGGTGTTGGGGATAGGGAAGCAATATATCTCACCCAAACTAGCAATACCTACATCCAAGCTGTATCCATCATCAACACCAACCAGAAACCCGAAATCGTGTACCTCAACATTGAAAAGCATCAGTTATCTGAGCTATGGCAATACTCCCGAACTCCCATCTTGGGTGGCGTCGAGTTATCTCACACAAGCTGCATAAAGAGATTTTGATGTCGGCAAAACTTCGGTATTCGAGCGCAGCGATAAAATTTATGACCACAACACCTCGGAGCTCAACTCCACGGGACACGCCACAACCCTAAATGTCGGGGCACCAAGAACAATGTTCTCGTCATAAGAATATCGAACGATTCCAAGATACCAGTGATCCTAAAATTTTTAGTGAAATTTGAGGAGAGGAAAGTCAAAATCTCGAGGGGTCCTCACGGCGAAGGGGCTGAGGAGTAAAAAAGAATCCTACTCTCGATATATATAATCCTAAGACACAAAATAGTTTTTTAAACTCAACAACGGCCAACAAACAAGGGGCTCCTATGGAATGAGGCTCGATACCAACTTGTCACGCCCAATATCGACCCTATCCAAAAGGAACTTCGAAGGTCCCACCAGGATAGACCCGCATAGCGCTTTTGCAAGGTGGATATCATTACATCAACATTACATAATAGATGGGGATACATACATAAGGCAAACAATGCCACGAATACAACAATACATCATGCATAAGCGACATCCGACTACGGATGAAACACAACAAGCTCAAGCGACATCCACTGCTAGCCAGGCTGGAGCACGGAACCTATCGCTTTGATCGAAGAAGCGGAAAGAACTCCATAAACAAGCATCACTCGGCGTCATGATCGATGCATCACGCGCAACATTGTGAGCGAGGACTCGGCAATCCCATTACCATGGGTATCAAGACTAGCAAAGCAATGGGAAAGGAAGGGTAAAGTGGTGAGGTTGCGGCGGCGACTAAGCATGATATGGTGGCTAACATCAAATGAGAGGCGAGAAGAGGAGCAAAAGGCGGTCGTGAAGCTAGCAATGATCAAGAGGTGATCTGAACTCCTACTTCGTCAAACATAACCCGAAACCGTGTTCACTTCCGGACTCCGAGAAGAGACCATCACGGCTACCTTGGTTGATCGTTTTAATTGGATCTGGTGTCAAGTTATCTACAACGGGACATTAACAAATTCCATCGCCACATAACATGGCGAACGCGGCTCTCGAAAGTTTATACCTGCGAGGGTGTCCCAACAGCCCATGACAAGCTCTCACGATCAGCGAAGAATAGACCTTCTCCGAAGACCGGTCGATCCGGAATCCCGGTTTACAAGACATTTCGACAATGGTAAAACAAGACCAACAAAGCACGATGCGCCGACAATCCCGATAGGAGCTGCACATATCTCGTTCTCGAGAAGGATTAGACATCCTACTGAGTAAAACAGGACCTCGAGTTTCCCGAGGGGCCCGCGATCTGCTCGGTTCGGACCGACACTTAGACAAGCAACGGCACAGGGGGGCTAAAATAAAGATGACCCTCGGGTTGGCCGACCCAAGGGAAGGGTATAGGTGGTAGTGAGGCAAATGGTAAAACCAATGTTGGGCCTTCTTTGGACAAGTTTTATTCAAAGCGAACTGTCGAGGGGTCCCATAAATCACCGGCTGCGTTAGGAATGCAAAATCAGGAACATAACACGGTATGATGAAACTAGAGGCGTCAGTGGAACAAAACACCGGGCATAAGGCAGGCCTTCCACCCTTTACCAAGTATATAGATGCATTAATTAAATAAGAGATATTGTGATATCAGCAAAATCCTGTCACCATGGAGCAAACTTCAACTTCACTGCAACTAACAATGCTATAAGAGGGTTGAGCAAAGCGGTAACATAGCCAAACAATGGTTTGCTAGGAAGGGTGAAAAAGGTTAGAGGCTCATGGCAATTTGGGAGGCTTGAAGAGCAAATGATAGGAAGTGCGACAAAGCGATAGACGAAGCAACTAGCATAGCAATGATAGTAGTGAGATCCGGTAGCGGTCATCTTGCAAATCCCGCTAGGAAGAAGAGCGAGTCCATGAAGAAGGCGAGCAGGGTAGTCGAGCGAATCCTCACTGAACATAGGAGCAGGCAGGAAGCTAACGAGAGAAGTAAGCCGGAAAGAAGCAAACAACATGGTAAACACACAAGCATAATCATGGTATGATGCACAATCAAGTATGATGCATATGCGGTTTAATCACGGCATGGCATAGCAAAGTGCAACACACAATACTACAAGAAGTTAAGTGGATAGCTATACAGCGAGTTGCATATTGACAAACTCTGTCAAGTTATTTAGTTCACTCTTGGTTATGAACACAACAATATTACATGTTGTTATAAACATGGCAAGAGGTGAAGCATAATTAAACTACCTACCTAGGCAAGTTTAAATGAAGGAACAACAAACAACAATTCGGAAAATCCCCATGTGCATATTTAGAATTTGGTACTGTTCTGCCCTAAAACATATTTTAAAAGTTGAACAATAAAACAAAGTGCACCATGTTAATCTAGGCATTTTCCACCCCATTTACATATAAAGTTTATTTAAAAGCGAACAGCGGTTATTTAGTTATGATATAAATCATTTTAGCATGGCATTATGCAAAATAAACATAAACAACATGTTAAACATTTTAACATAGATGAAAGCAGCATATTATGAAACTAGATGAAAAACTAAGCATTTTCATATATAAATCATTTTAATCCGATGCAGTTGTTTAGTTGTGAGTAATTTAAAATCATGGCTTTTCTGTAATTATTAATGCCTTGGTTTAAATGGCAAAATCGTTGGGAAAAAACATGAGATGGGCGAATCTGGCTGGGCTCAGGTGCTCACGTTGGGCCTTGAGGCTGCGTGTCTGGTGCTGGGCTGGATCTGAGGCGCGGTCGATCCCAGCTGGTCCCCACCGTCTGATGGCTCAGGGAGGCGGCGCTGCGTGAGAGGAACTTTGAGGCAACCAGCGAGGAAGATGGTCGGCCGGGCTCTCGGTCATGGGGAGGCGGCAGGCCGGCGGATCAAGCGGAGGCGGCGGATCAGGCGGGGAGGGATCTGTCTGAAGCAGGGGCGGGGCAGGCTGGAGCTCGAGGAGGCATCCATGGCGCGCGTCCTGCTCATGTGCACGAGAGAGGTACATGAGAGAGAGAGAGAGAAGAGAGAGCGAAAAAAAGAGGAGGACGAGGGAAGCGAAGTCACGGGCGCTGTTGCTCGATCTGCTTTCAGCAGACGAGCTCCGCTCGGGAAGCTCTGCGGCGACAGCGTCGGGAAGAGGCGTTGAGCACAGTGCGAAGACATGGGCTCGTTCTGCTCTGGGCTGGTGGGTTCAGAGATGCGGAGATTTGGCGGCGATGGATGGCGAGTCGGCAGGAGCGCAGGCTTGAGATGCTGCGCCTCCATGGGTGCTTCGGCAGCTCTTGAGGACTAAGGCATCGGGGTGCGCTGCTGGGGAAGAACACGGTGACGGAAAACCTCGATCCCAGCGGATCGGCGAGGGATGGATTGGAAGTTTGGTGATGGCTTGTTGGGCGAAGGGGATCTGGGAGGATCGGCGTGGGATTTGAGTGGAGCTAGTGGCGGCCTGACGGGACAAGGAGAGGATTTTAGGGTTAGCCAAAATGGGCTAGGGGTGGATGAATATATACATCACGGATTAAGTTAGGGGCTACCTCGTCCCTCGATCGTGTCGGACGGGCCAGCGAATAAATAGGCTAGGGAGTCCAAATAAGCGGGATGTTTATAGATGTTTGAGGGATCCGGACTCAGGTCATATTATCTTGGTCGGGTTAGGAAGCTTGAGACGTCGTCGAGGTTGCGAAAAGAGTCCATGGCTGTGCAAAGAGATAAAGTGAAACGGAGAAGCGAAAACCGGTTGGTCTCGGGCAGTCGAAAGGAGGCAAGGAGCAGCGGCAACTATGAGCAGGTGCAAGTTTTATGAAAATCTGAGATGCAATCGCATGATGCTATGAGATGAGATGCATGATGAGCAAAATGCAAAACAAAGGCAAACCCCCACAAAGGAAATATCATATCGCATCTCCGGAAAAGGCAAGAGTTGGAGTTATGAATATGGAAAGTTGTATCGGGTACACGGCCGGGCTGCACGTCGGCGGTTAAACAACCAATGGCGCGGACGCGAAACGGCGCCGCCTTCGGGGTGAGGCGGCGGTGGTATGCATGTAGCGCAGCCGATTCTAACGGGCGTTCGGTCATAATCCGGCACGGTACCGCCGCGCGGCTTTTCAACCAGCGTGATGACCAATTGTGTGAATCAGCAGTTCCTCTCGTACTAGGTTGAATTACTATCGCGACACTTTATGTCGGTAGGGTAAAACTAACTTTGTCTCCGGACGGTCTAAACCAGCTCACGTTCCCTATTGGGTGAACAATCCAACACTTGGTGAATTCTTCTTCACAATGATAGGAAGAGCCAACATCGAAGGATCAAAAACAACGCGTCACTATGAGCGGCTGCCACAAGCGATTATCCACATGGTAACACCGACTCTAGCTTCAAACTCCGAAGATCAAGGATCGATAGGCGCTTTCACGATTCGTATTAAATTTAAATCAGAATCAAGCGAGCTTTTACCCTTTTGTTCCTACGAGATTTACATTCTCGTTGAGCTCATCTTAGGACACTGCGTTATCTTTTAACAAATGTACGCTGACCAAACTCCTCACGACAATGTCTTCCGCCGGATCGGCCCGATAAGACCGGACCTTGAATAAAAGGAGGACATGCCCGCTTCGACCCAGAATAAGTAAAATAACGTTAAAAGTAGTGGTATTTCACTTGCGCTGTGAGGCTCCTCTTATCCTACACCTCTCAAGTCATTTCACAAAGTGGACTAGAGTCAAGCTCAGCGGGTCTTCTTTCCTGCTGATTCCGTAAACCCGTTCCCTTGGTTGTGGTTTATTTGGATAGTGAGCAGGAGACGATGGGGATCTCGTTAATCCATTCATGCGTCACTAATTAGATGCCGAGGCATTTGGCTATATAAGAAGTCATAGTTACTCCCGCCGTTTACCGCTTGGTTGAATTTCTTCACTTTGACATTGGAGGGCTCAAAACACCCCTAAACCCCTAACCTAGCCTCCTTTTCCTATTTAAACCCCATGCCATTTTGGGCATTTTCCTTCCTTCCCTAACCGCAGCTAATTCCCCCTCCTCCTCGGGATCTTGCCTCCATTTCGCACCCTCAAGCCACCTCGCTGCGCCACTGCTTGGCCGCCGTTCTTTGCCTCCCTCGCCACTCACTGCTTCGCCACTGTCCCTCTCTCTCTCACCTCCACCACGACCCGCCAGGCCAGACCATGCATGAAAGCCCATCGCGGCCAGCCTTGCGGCTTCAGCGCCCGACAGCGTCGCCGCCTTGGCTCTCGTGCTCCCGCTCAGTATACCTCGCGCCGCCATGCGCCACCATACCACAGGCCTACGCCATCAGCCGCCTCCGATGGCCACTCCTGCCTCCGTGCAGGCCGTCTTGCCGCCGCCTCCTTGGTGATCATCTCATGGGATCTGTCAGGTAGGGGCAGATCCAGAGCCCATACAAACATGGCGCCTGTTCGATCTGCTCCGTCCGGATATCCTCGTCTTGTTTCTGCTTGAGGTGAGAAAGAAATCACTTGATCCCAAAAACCACGACATTCGTGATGCATACTTTGCCCATATCTCCGTGACTCTAGCTCCGTTTTGCATGAATAATATGTCAAAATGTTAATCATGAGATGCTCTTCATGTCATTACATTATGTCATGCATGTTTGAGTCCATCTTGATGTCCTTATCATCATTGCAAGAGTGCTATATGATGTTAACCTCTAAAAGCTGTTATACCTTGATGATTTGTCTTAGTTGCATTTTGTGTGTGCCTCCTATGAACTTGAGCCCTACATGTGTTTTGAAGTATGCCATGCCATCTTTACATGGTGCAATCCATGTATTTTGTAAGTATTGTAGTGAGTGCATCGAGCTCATGGTAAGTACTACTTCTGTTCTTTTTGCTAGTGAATCTGTTACATCATGATGCTATGTAAACTGCTTTGCTACAAGTCATTCTATGCATAATCTGGAGATGTTCACTAAGGATGTTTTGTTTTACATGTCATGATATATCCAACCATGCCCAGGTTGCATTTTGAGGTAGCTTGTTGTAATCTTTCTCTCAAATTGCTAAATAATGTTCTTTGTCACTGTTAACATTAAGTTCAGTTTGCCATGAGCTTTGCTAGTGATTCATGCACTCTATGTACTTTCTCTTGCCATGCTTAGCTTCATAGACATGTCTTCTTACTGTTTATGATCTTGCCATGCCATGTGTTGCTTGTAGTGAGTGGTACAAGCTCACCAACACCTACTTATTGTTGTTCTGCCATATACGAATCTGTCATATCATTTGCCATGTTTGCATGGATGATACCATTTTTATGTTGATCTTTGTAATTAGTTCAGTAAGGAGTTTTGTTCTTCGTCTTTAGTACTAGCATTGCATGCCTTTGTTTGCCATGATAGCTTCCTGTACCATGTTGTTTGATAGCTCTAAACATTGCATTTGATGTTATTGCTATGTAAATGATATAATTTGCATTCTTGCCATGTCCTTTTGAGCATGTTATAGTGATTTATGGAGATAGCTCAGTGTTCATGTTTCATGCTTTACCTTTACTTCATGCCCATGCCTTTTGTTCTTATGTTGAGGTGTTGTAGCATATTGTTTTGATGTTTGTAAGATGCCTAGTTCTTTGTTTTGGACACTTGTCCTTTAAACTTGTGTTGTGTGTGTGTTTGGAACCGTTGCTCCATTTTGAGTGTGATCTATATGAAACTTGCTTAGAATTGCATGTAGTCTCATATTATCATGTTGCATCCTTGTTTTGAGAGTGTTTGCTTGATGTTTGTATGCGCATCAATGCCATGTTTAACTTGTTTTGCTCATATCTTGTAGGTCGTAGCTCGAATTAAATGAACTTTATATGTAACTTGACTAGAATCTCGTGTAGGTCATCTTGGTGCATCTTAACTTGATGTTTAACAACTTGAACATAAGGTTTATTCAGTTCTGGACCAATTTCTAAACTTTGCTAACTAAATGCCTCATAGAAAAAATGACTTGCCGACTTGCTCCTTTGGCGGGGTTGACTCCACATCCCCCACTCAAGGCCTCAACCTGTCAAGGGGTTTGACATTGATGACCCACACCCTGCCCGCAGCTCCTCGAAGCGAACATGGCCAAGGGGCTTGGTGGAATGTCGAGATGAAGTCACGTATGAAGTGGTAGCGAAGATCGATGTGTTGACGGGAAGCACAACACGTGATTAGTCTAACCGCAAGGGTCTCAATGTCGAGCAGCGCTCAAAAACCGCACCTAGATCCCAAAACCGCCTTTTAAGGCGCAAAAGCAAACCACAACTAAAAGATAAAACGTCATAAGGGTTACATAAGGGTTACACACATTTGCAACAATATCAAGCGAATGCATTGAGACATGGTCAACCATACACAAAGGGTGTTTTTGTTGGGGAGCGTGGCGAAATTCAAAATTTTCCTCGTGTCACCAAGATCTATCTATGGAGAAACCAGCAGCGAGGGAAGGAGAGTGAATCTACATACCCTTGTAGATCGCTAAGCGAGCGTTCAAGAGAACGGGGTTGAAGGAGTCGTACTCGTCGTGATCCAAATCACCGATGATCAAGTGCGAGCATACGGCACCTCCGCGTTCAACACACGTACAGCCGGTGGCGTCTCACGCCTTGATCCAGCAAGGAGAGAGGGAGAGGTTGAGAAGACTCCATCCAGCAGCAGCAAAGCGGCGTGGTGGTGGTGGATGAGTGTGGCAATCGGCGAGGGCCGCTAAGCACCACGGGAGAGGAGGAGTACTTGGGAGAGGGGAGGGCTGCGCCGAACTCGTGTTTAGCTCCCATCGCCTCCCACTATATATAGGGGTGGAGGGCTGGTTTCTTGCCCTCAAGTCCATTGGGGCGTTGGCCAAGGTGGGAGAAAAGAAATCCCATCATTTCCTTCCCCAGATTGCTATCCCCCTTTTAGGGATCTTGATCTTATCCCTTGGGATATGATCTTATTCCTTCTAAGGGGGATCTTGGTGCCTTGACCAGGGGTGTGGGGCCTTGCCCCCACTACCCACGTTCATGTGGGTCCCCCATGCAGGTGGGCCCCACTCCGGAACCTTCTAGAACCTTCCGTACAATACTGAAAAATCCGAACATTTTCGGTGGCCAAAATAGGACTTCCCATATATAAATCTTTACCTCCGGACCATTCGGAACTCCTCGTGACGTCAGGGATCTCATCAGGGACTCGAACAACATTCGGTAACCACATACAAGCTTCCTTTATAACCCTAAGCGTCATCAAACCTTAAGTGTGTAGACCCTACGGGTTCGGAGACATGTAGACATGGCCAGAGGCGTTCTCGGTCAATAACCAACAGCGGGATCTGGATACCCATGTTGGCTCCCACATGTTCCACGATGATCTCATCGGATGAACCACGATGTCAAGGACTCAATCGATCCGTATACAATTCCCTTTGTCTAGCGGTATTTTACTTGCCGAGATTCGATCGTCGGTATACGATACCTTGTTCAATCTCGTTTGCGGCAAGTCTCTTTACTCGTTCCGTAACACATCATCCGTGATCAACCCCTTGGTCACTTGTACACATATGATGATGTCCTACGAGTGGGCCCAGAGATACCTCTCCGTTTACGGAGTGACAAATCCGATCTCGATCCGTGTCAACCCAGAGACACTTTCGGAGATACAGTAATGCACCTTTATAGTCACCCGATTCGTTGTGACGTTTGATACACCAAAGCACTCCTACGGTATCCGGGAGTTACGATCTCATGGTCTAAGGAAGAGATACTTGACATTAGAAAAGCTCTAGCAAGCGAACTACGATCTTTGTGCTATGCTTAGGATTGGGTCTTGTCCATCACATCATTCTCCTAATGATGTGATCCGTTATCAACGACATCCAATGTCCATAGCGAGAAACCATGACTATCTGTTGATCAACGAGCTAGTCAACTAGAGGCTCACTAGGGACATATTGTGGTCTTTGTATTCACCGTGTATTACGATTTCCGGAAAATACTGTTATAGCATGAATATAAGACAATTATCATGAACAAGGAAAAATAATAATACTTTTATTATTACCTCTAGGGCATATTTCCAACAGTCTCCCACTTGCACTAGAGTCAATAATCTAGTTCACATCGCCATGTGATTAACATTGTGGTCACATCGCCATGTGACCAACATCATCAAATGAGTTACGGGGTTTGATCAAGTTTTGCTTGTGAGAGAGGTTTTAGTCAGCGGAGTGCGAACCTTTCGGTCCGTGTGTGCTTTACAAATTTCTAGGTCATATTGTAAATGCTGCTTTCACGCTCCACTTGGAGCTATTCCAAATGGTTGCTCCACTATACATATCCGGTTTGCTACTCGAGTCACTCGGATAGGTGTTAAAGCTTACATCGGCGTAACCCTTTCGCCGAACTCTTTATCACCTCCATAATCGAGAAACATGTCCTTATTTACTCCAAGGACAATTTTGACCATTGTCCAATGATCCATTCTGGATCATTCTGTACCTATAGTGACTCATGGCAAGGCACACTTCGATGCGGTACACGGCATAGCATCTTGTAGAGCCTATATACGAAGTATAGGGGCGACCTTCGTCCTTTCTCTCTATTACGCGTGATCGAGCTTTTAAGTCTTAACTTCATACCTTACATCTTAGGCAAGAACTCCTTCTTTGGTGAACCATCTTGAACACCTTCAAGATCATGTTTAAGAGTATATGCTCATTTGAAAGTACTATTAAGCATTTTGATCTATCTTATAGATCTTGATGCTTATTGTTCAAATAACCTAATCCAGGTTTTCCATTGAAAAACACTTTCCAAATAACCCTATATGCTTTCGGAAATTCTACATTATTTACGATCAACAATATGTCAATAACATATACTCATCGAGAAATTCTATAGTGCTCCCACTCACTTCTTTGGAAATACAAGTTTCTCATAAACTTTGTATAAACAAAAATCTTTGATCAAAGTGCATATTCCAACTCAGAAGCTTACTCCGGTCCTTAGAAGGATCATTGGAGCCAGCATACCTTTAGCATCCTTAGGATCGACAAAACTTTCGGATTGTATCACATACAACCTTTCCTTCGAAGGTAGTAAGGAAAACCGTTTTGACATCCATCGCGATTTCATAAATGCAGCTAATGCTAACATGATTTCGACGGACTTAAGCATCGCTACGGATGAGAAAATCTCATCGTAGTCAACTCCTTGAACTTGTGAAAACTCTTGCCACAAGTCGAGCTACATAGGCGGTGACATTACCGTCCCGTCCGTCTTCTTCTTAAAGATCCATTTATCTCAATGGCTTGCCGATCATCGGGCAAGTCCACCAAAATCCATGCTTTGTTACGATACATGGATCCTATCTCGGATTTCATGGCTTCTAACAATTTGTCGAATTTGGGCCCACCATCGCTTCTCCATAGCTCGTGGGTTCATTGTTGTCTAGCAACATGACCTTCAAGACAGGATTCTTGTACCACTCTAAAGTAATGCGCATCCTTGTCACCCCACGAGTGCGGTAGTGACTTGATCCGAAGTTTCATGATCACTATCATAGCTTCTACTTCAATTGGTGTAGGTGCCATAGGAACAACTTCCTGTGCCTGCTACACACTAGTTGTAGTGACGGTTCAATAACCATATCAAGTCTCCACCATCCTCCCACTCAACTTTTGAGACAAACTTTTCCTCGAGAAAGGACCCGATTCAAGAAACAATCCATATTGCTTTCGGATCAGAATTAGGAGGTATACCCAACTATTTTGGGTGTCCTATGAAGATGCATTTTATACGCTTTGGGTTCGAGCTTATCAACTTGAAACTTTTTCACATAAGCGTCGCAGCCCCAAACTTTCAAGAAAGCGACAACTTAGGTTTCTCCAAACCATAGTTCAAGCGGTGTCGTCTCAGCGGAATTACGTGGTGCCCTATTAAAGTGAGTGTGGTTGTCTCTAATGCCTAACCCATGAGCGATAGTGGTAATTCGATAAGAGACATCATAGTACGCATCCTATCAATAGGGTGCAACTATGATGTTCGGACACACCATCACACTATGGTGTTCCAGCGGTATTAGTTGTGAAACGATTTCCACAATGTCTAATTGCATACCAAACTCATAACTCAGATACTCATCTCTATGATCATATCACAGATATTTTATCCTCTTGTCACGGCGATCTTCAACTTCACTCTGAAATTACTTGAACCGTTCAATAATTCAGACTTTTGTTTCAACAAGTAAATATAGTCGGTATCTACTCAAATCATCGTGAAGTAAGAACATAATGATATCCCCTGCGTGCCTCGGCACTCATTGGACTGCACACATCAAAATGTGTTACTTCCAACAAGTTGCTATCTTGTTCCATCTTACTGAAATCGAGGCTTTTTAGTCATCTTGCCCATGTGGTATAATTTGCATATCTCAAGTGATTCAAAATCAAGTGAGTCCAAAGCGATCCATCTGCATGGAGTTTCTTCATGCGTATACACCAATAGACATGGTTAGCATGTCTCAAACTTTTCAAAAGCGAGTGAGTCAAAGATCCATCAACATGGAGCTTCTTCATGCGTTTTATACCAATATGACTTACATGGCGATTGCCACAAGTGAGTGGTACTATCATTACTATCTTATATCTTTTGGCATGAAAATGTGTATCACTACGATCAAGATTCAATAAACCATTCCTTTAGGTGCAAGACCATTGAAGGTATTATTCAAATAAATAGAGTAACCATTATTCTCCTTAAATGAATAACCGTATTGTGATAGACATAATCCAATCATGTCTATCATAGCATAAACACCAAATGACAATTATTCAGGTTTAATACTAATCTTGATGGTAGAGGGCGTGCGATGTTTGATCAGATCAAACTTGGAAACACTTCAACACATATCGTCGACTCACCTTTAGCTAGTCTCCGTTTATTCCGTAGCTCTTTTATTTGAGTTACTAACACTTAGCAACCAAACGGTATCTTAATACCCTGGTGCTACTAGGAGTACTAGTAAAGTACACATTAACATAATGTATATCAATTATACTTCTATCGACCTTGCGGCCTTCTCATCTACCAAGTATCTAGGGTAATTCCACTCTAGTGACTATTCCCTTATCACGAAGCACTTAGTCTCGGGTTTGGGTTCAACCTTGGGTTTCTTCACTAGAGCAGCGGCTGATTTGCCATTTCATGAAGTATCCTTCTTGCCCTTCTTGAAACTAGTGGTTTCACCAACCATAAACAATTGATGCTTCTTCTTGATTTCTACTTTCGCGGTGTCAAACATCGTGAATACCTCAAGGATCATCATATCTATCCACGATATGTTATAGTTCATCATGAAGCTTTAGCAGCTTGGTGGCAATGACTTTGGAGAAGCGTCACTATCTCATCGGAAGATTAACTCCCACTCGATTCAAGTGATTGTTGCACTCGGACAATCTGAGCACAAGCTCAACGATTGAGATTTTCTCCCTTAGTTTGCAGGCTAAGAAAATTGTCGGAGGTCTTATACCTCTTGGCGTGGGCACGAGCCTGAAATCCCAATTTCAGCCCTCGAAACATCTCACATGTTCGCGATGTTTGAAAACATCTTTGGTGCCTCAACTCTAAACCGTTTAATTGAATTATCACGTAGTTATCAAAATGTGTATGTCGATGTTACGCAACATCCACAAATAACGTTTGGGGTTCAGCACACCGGCGGTGCATTAAGGACATAAGCTTTCTCGTCCGCATAATCGCTCTGTCAACTTTCAACTATATTTTCTCTAGGAACATATCTAAAGCAGTGGAACTAAAGCGCGAGCTTCGACATAATTTGCAAAGATCTTTTGACTATGTTCGGGATAATTAAGTTCATCTTATGAACTCCCACTCGAGATAGACATCCCTCGGTCATCTAAGTGATTACATGATCCAAGTCAACTAGGCCGTGTCCGATCATCACGTGAGACGGACTAGTCATCATCGGTGAACATCTTCATGTTGATCGTATCTACTATCGACTCATGCTCGACCTTTCGGTCTCCGTGTTCGAGGCCATGTGCGCACATGCTAGGCTCGTCAAGTTAACCCCAAGTGTTTTCGCTGTGTAAACTGTCTTACACGTTGTATGTGAGCGTAAGAATCCATCACACCCGATCATCACGTGGTGCTTAGAAGCGACGAACTGTAGCAACGGTGCTGCAGTTAGGGGAACACTTCTTGAAATTTTGTAAGGGATCATCTTATTTACTACCGTCATCCTAAGTAAACAAGATGCATAAACATGATAAACATCACATGCAATCAAATAGTGACATGATATGGCCAATATCATTTTGCTCCTTTGATCTCCATCTTGAGGCTCCATGGTCATCATCGTCACGGCATGACACCATGATCTCCATCATCGTGTCTCCATGAAGTTGTCTCGCCAACTATTACTTCTACTACTATGGCTACGGTTAGCAATAAAGTAAAGTAATTACATGGCGTTGTTCAATGACACGCAGGTCATACAATAAATAAAGACAACTCCTATGGCTCCCGCCGGTTGTCATACTCATCGACATGCAAGTCGTGATTCCTATTACAAGAACATGATCAATCTCATACATCACATATCATTCATCACATTCTTCTTGGCCATATCACATCACATAGCATACCTGCAAAAACAAGTTAGGCGTCCTCTAATTGTTGTTTGCATGTTTACGTGGCTGCTATGAGTTTCTAGCAAACGTTTCTTACCTCATAAAACCACAACGTGATACCAATTGCTATTTACCCTTCATAAGGACCCTTTTCATCGAATCCGTTCAGACTAAAGTGGGAGGCGGCACCCGCTAGCCACCTTATGCATGAAGTGCATGTCAATAGGTGGAACCTGTCTCACGTAAAATGCGTGTAAGGTCGGTCCGGGCGCTTCATCCCACAATACCGTCGAAACAAGATTGGACTAGTAACGGTAAGCATATTGAACAACATCAGCGCCCACAACTACTTTGTGTTCTACTCGTGCAAAGAATCTACGCAATAGACCTAGCTCATGATGCCTTTGTTGGGGAGCGTAGCAGAAATTCAAAATTTTCCTCGTGTCACCAAGATCTATCTATGGAGAAACCAGCAGCGAGGGAAGGAGAGTGAATCTACATACCCTTGTAGATCGCTAAGCGGAGCGTTCAAGAAACGGGGTTGAAGGAGTCGTACTCGTCGTGATCCAAATCACCGATGATCAAGTGCGAGCATACGGCACCTCGCGTTCAACACACGTACAGCCGGTGGCGTCTCCCGCCTTGATCCAGCAAGGAGAGAGGAGAGGTTGAGAAGACTCCATCCAGCAGCAGCAAAGCGGCGTGGTGGTGGTGGATGAGTGTGGCAATCAGCGAGGCTTCGCTAAGCACCACGGGAGAGGAGGAGTACTTGGGAGGGAGGGCTGCGCGAGAACTCGTGTTTAGCTCCCATCGCCTCCCACTATATATAGGGGTGGAGGGCTGGTTTCTTGCCCTCAAGTCCATTGGGGTGTTGGCCAAGGTGGGAGAAAAGAAATCCCATCATTTCCTTCCCCATCGATTGCTATCCCCCTTTTTAGGGATCTTGATCTTATCCTTGGGATATGATCTTATTCCTTCTAAGGGGGATCTTGGTGCGCCTTGACCAGGGGTGTGGGGCCTTGCCCCACTACCCACGTTCATGTGGGTCCCCCATGCAGGTGGGCCCCACTCCGGAACCTTCTAGAACCTTCCGGTACAATACCGAAAAATCCGAACATTTTCCGGTGGCCAAAATAGGACTTCCATATATAAATCTTTACCTCCGGACCATTCCGGAACTCCTCGTGACGTCCAGGGATCTCATACGGGACTCGAACAACATTCGGTAACCACATACAAGCTTCCTTTATAACCCTAAGCGTCATCAAACCTTAAGTGTGTAGACCCTACGGGTTCGGAGACATGTAGACATGACCGAGGCGTTCTCCGGTCAATAACCAACAGCGGGATCTGGATACCCATGTTGGCTCCCACATGTTCCACGATGATCTCATCGGATGAACCACGATGTCAAGGACTCGATCGATCCGTATACAATTCCCTTTGTCTAGCGGTATTTTACTTGCGAGATTCGATCGTCGGTACCGATACCTTGTTCAATCTCGTTACGGCAAGTCTCTTTACTCGTTCCGTAACACATCATCCGTGATCAACCCCTTGGTCACACTGTGCACATTATGATGATGTCCTACCGAGTGGGCCCAGAGATACCTCTCTGTTTACGGAGTGACAAATCGATCTCGATCCGTGTCAACCCAGAGACACTTCGGAGATACTGTAATGCACCTTTATAGTCACCCGATTCGTTGTGACGTTTGATACACCAAAGCACTCCTACGGTATCCGGGAGTTACGATCTCATGGTCTAAGGAAGAGATACTTGACATTAGAAAAGCTCTAGCAAGCGAACTACGATCTTTGTGCTATGCTTAGGATTGGGTCTTGTCCATCACATCATTCTCCTAATGATGTGATCCGTTATCAACGACATCCAATGTCCATAGCGAGGAAACCATGACTATCTGTTGATCACAACGAGCTAGTCAACTAGAGGCTCACTAGGGACATATTGTGGTCTTTGTATTCACACGTGTATTACGATTTCGGAAAATACAGTTATAGCATGAATATAAGACAATTATCATGAACAAGGAAAAATAATAATACTTTTATTATTACCTCTAGGGCATATTTCCAACAGTTTTAGCCCTTGCATAAGGGTTACACATATTTGCATAATCACATGACTACATCGCATTGTCACGAGAAAAAGCAAAACAAGGGCGTCTAAATGTAAACATAGCATTGTTATTAAACTAATACATGACCGGGCCTTACGACCATTGCCATCTAAGTACAATAGTCAAGGGCTTCGGACAAATGAAAGCAGAATCACATATGGTTCGCGCTCCTCGAGCGGGGTGCACATGTGTATTCGACTACGACCAACGAAAGCAAAAGAAATCTACACGAGCAATAGATTCACAAATTTGAATTTCACTCCGATAGGGGCGAAAAATTTGTCGCCTACTACTTACATCCATATGTAGTAACAAAAAGTAATTAATAACGGTGAGAACTAATTGCGGGCATGCCCACGGCCACTCCGATCCGCCAGCGCCCTACAGAAATGCCCACTCCCGGTGGCGGTGGCGGGGCCACCGACACGTCACGCCTCCACGGTAGCGCTACCGCCGGGCACAACCATAGACATGGCCACACCTCTGAGACATGGCCTGAGCACCCGCACAACCACAACCAACGCTATATAAGATATCGATGTGGGGGCCCAAATCTGGTCATATGGATCCACCATCGGTTGGGTAAGCTCTTTAGTGTCCAAGTGCAGTTGCACAACCTCTGGATGGCAAATTCCATCTATGCCCACAAGTCGAGGAGAGGATCAGCTGGGAGTGTTCCCTGGATGTGCCATCGAGGAATGGAAGTGGACCAAGAGGCGTGTCTTTGGTGGATCGAGGAGGCGTCCTACCGGGCTATATGTTTATAAGCGCCCTTAAGAAGGCTGTTATATATAACCCGCAAAAAAGAAGGCTGTTATATAGGCGGCGGTGACCAGCTGCAGCCGGTCAAAAACTAGCCAGCGGTGTGTCTGCGAAGGTGTCGGGTTGCCCTATGGGACACCCTCAGCAGTTGGTTACATTGTATCAGGAGATGCTTTGTCTAGCGGCTTATAGGCACCGTAGGAACAATCCGGTTTTGGATCCCTCCTGCTGTGTCGAGTTGCCCTATGGGATGGTTTTGCTGGTTGTTCTCGTTCACATCAGTGGTTTTTACGATCGGCCACTCGTTACCGCTCGTCTGGCCGCCTAGCACCATTTTGAGATACCTTGTCGGCTTTTCGATGCCGCATGATGTAGCCTATTTTGGTTTCTCTTTCCGTGCGTCGTGCTAGATGGGTGTTGTGTCACCGTGCGGTGACATGAACCCGGTGGAGCAGATGCTACGCTGGAGTTTTCATCCATCATATGCCCGATCGTTAGCCCGGCGATCTGAAAAGAAATTGCGCGTCGACTAGCAATTTGAGCAAACTTAAAAAATTAATGTAAAATGTGTACCACCATCATTTCTTCAAGGGTTGTCATCTGTGGTCACCTAGGATTGTTTAGGCGATTCCAAACATACACCTCGTACCCTCCAAACCCTCCATAAAAATGTCGGGCTCTCAATAATAGAAGCGCCATCTTTTTAATAACTAGTAGAACATCATGCGTTGCTACGAGCTATAATGCATATAAGTAAATCAGACAAATGATTATGGTCATCTTCAAGATTGAAGCTCATTTCTCCCTCATACGTGCAGGTGCGTTCAAACATCAAGCGGCACCCAGCAGACTCCATAAAATTCTACCGTCTAGGCAGTCCGGGTTCGGTCAAATCTAGCCCGTATGTGGGGACGAAATGTGATTGTCCAAACTATCCATGATGTTATCTCCAACACGGTCCCAACACAAAAAAACACCCGCGATGCATCCTTCCCTTTTCCTATTGGACCCTCCCTTCCCGCTTGGTTTACGTCGTAGCAGGACATTTCTTCTGGAACACCCATCTCACATTCGCCATGGCACCCTCTCCCCTCACCGTGCTTCCCCACAAACCGCCAAGGAGGAGTCCCGCCAACCATCCCATTCTTCGCCTTGATCCTCTTCCCATGTTCTTGCCAATCCACCACAACCAACAAGGAGGAGCAGGCATCGCCGCCCATGATGCCCACGAGCCAAGAAGGCAAATCTAACGTCTCGTGAGCCATTACGATGTTGTAACATATAGTTGAATGTTTTAGTACCCTAAACAAAAATATGATGCCCGTTGTTGGGCATGCAACTGATATGTCCTTTGTGTCGCTATTAACTCTTGAAGCAATCAACTTGTGCATTTACCCTTCTATCCTGCTGAAAAAATATCCTAACCTCTCGCTAATGCAATTTGTTGCCAAGTCATCTTTAATGAAGCATAATTTGCCATCTCTAGTAGACTGCCGATGCGTTGTGAGATTTTTAAAATTTATCTTGGCTGTATGTCAAATTTTATATAGATAGAAAAGATAGCGATAATAAACAAAAAATGAAATCCACTTAAGCTTGCAATGTATTTTGATAAAAAGTGTGATTTGACCTGCTTATTTGCATTACAAATGATAATAACATTTGGATTCCTTTTTATGCTTAAGATCAATTTTCTCACCAAAGCATGTGCAATTTTATTATCAATTAATTAAAAAACACATGGAGGATTTTTTCCTTTAGTGTTACAACCGAAACTTCATTGCATTATGCAATTGGTTGGCAAACTATCACATATGAATATAGGCGCTTGAAACCATACAATTTACCATTTAAAAACTAGGGATAATTAGATTTATGCCCCTAGTTGTGTCCCACTTGTCTGTTTTACCCCTAATTCCCAAAAGTCCTTTGGTTACATCCAAGTCACTTTGCTCCTCTTATGCTTTTGCCCTTTGACCGTTCGTAGTCGGTTTGAAAACTTCATAACTAATTCATACTAAATCGAGAAAAATGCAAATAAGATACCAAAATTTTCAGAAAAACATCACCTATATGTCGGTGTCATTTGCATTCATGAAAAAAGTGTTGGAAAGTTTACATCCGAGTTTTAGCTCTTTTGATACCACCATGAATAGTAAACTCTAGAAAGATTCAAAAAATTCAAAAAAAATATGGTGGCAAAGAACAACAAATGTTCTAAGTTCTTGCCAAGTTTCATTAGGGAGCGACATTCGTGTAAGTTATTGGGGATATAACTATTTGTGTAAGCCACCCGGGAGGGGCGGGTTACACAAAGAAGACTCATCGAGAAAGAAGCCCAAGACCAAGCATGAAGATGGCGGTTCAATAAAGGGTCTAAGGCCCACAGTGGCTTAAGGCCCATAGTGGTAAACCGCCATGATGATATGACTTGTAACATAAGGTAGACTTAACTAGTCACCGAAGGCGGACCTTGTCTATGAGCAGTAGGGACTCATGGGGTCGCAGGTGTCCACCCGTGTATATAAGGGGCGACCCACTAGCGGCTTAGGGTAGAGACAACTCGCCGAGAACCGGTCATAGCGTATCTCGCTCCTGGTCATCGAAACATCAAGCAATACCAACCCAACTAGGCGTAGGCCTTACCTTCATCGTAAGGGGCGAACTAGTATAAACCTCTCGTGTCCCTTGTCTGATTAACCCCTTCAAGCTTTCTAGTTGTGATGGCTCCACAACTAAGTCCTTTCACTAGGATAAGCGGCGTGACAATTCCACGACGGTTGGCGCCTGATGGGGCCAGCACACGGTGGATTTGAGTTCTTGAAGGGCAACTTGAAGGGCTCAAGGGATACGCGATGGGCGGATGACCAAGAGTCGTCGCAGCAAGATCTACATCGGCGGCGAAGGTGGGGCCCGACACCGACTCAATTAAATGCGGGAGAAGGTCCCTTCGACGGAATCCATGTCTTCATCGGCGGATTGGTGAGCGGGCCTGGCGGACAAGCGCACCGACCTCGTCGAGGCGGCACGGCCTTGAGACCGCCCGAGTTCAACTCGTCATGGCGCGCCTTCGTGGGCTGCATCCACGGAAGGAATGCGAAGGATCGAAGATGGTGGTGAGGCGGCCGTCCTCTCGGACGGTGATTCGTCCGCGGTTCAACAAATTCGTTGTATCAAGTGCAAGAGGGCATGCTTGGGGGCTGTTAGATGGCTCCGTATTCGGACCCATATGAGCCGCCAAGCTGGGCAGAAGTCTTCATGGTGGGACTCAACCCAGCCAAAACTCTAGCTGCTGCCGCAATAACGTCCGAGTTAGGGCGGCCGTGGCGAGAGGCCTGTCGCCCGCCGGCTCATATCTTGATGGATCTCATGGATAAGCTTACGGCCTGTTAACCGCCACGGTTATTCACCGCAAATCAAGATGAGCATAGCGGAGGTGCTTGCAGTGCTTGCGAGGAGATAGCTCGGGCCAAGGAGACCTTGGCGGTGAGGACACCAGTTAGCTAAGGAGCGGGCGGCTTTGGATGCACGCTGCAACGGCTCTGATCGAGGCCTTCCGACTTATGATGAGCTGAGCGCATCTAACGAGGTGATGAGGAGGAGACATCGAAAACCCAGTCCGTTTACCTCCGGTTTATGATCCTCGAATCTTTTCGCTACACGGGCGGCCCAAGTAACCCACTAGATGCAAATCAGTTTATGACAGCCGGAACAGGAGGACCGGCTCAGCCTCGGGAGATGGCACCTCCTCATGGGAACATGGCACCGCCCCATTACGTGCCAATACCGCCGGGTCACTTTTCCAACCCCATGGAGAACTTAATCGCAGCATCGGGCGTTTGGCGGCTCTCCCGGCAGACGGTGATGATCCGACAGCGGTGGAGACCGGAGGATCGAAGAACTTGTCGAGACGGCCCGGGCTCATCAAGAGACTTATTTTTATAGCGGGATAGGATTCATTCGACTCCTCGCCTTGGTTAGCACCGCCTCGTCAAAACGGAGTCAAGTTACAGCGAGCACATGGAGTCGAAGCTTTGTCAAGCAACGCATGGCGCCGTAACCAGCCGGTGGCTATAACCCGGTACAAGACCAAATCGTCGGGGAGAACGGCGGGCGGCTCAGCTAAGCGGCTCAACGAACTGACTCATCAAGATTTCCCAGTATCAAGCGACTTCCGTTGAGGCGGGAGTGGCTACTAGAACGGCGGTGTTTCTTGTTTGGTGCTTGGCTCTGCGTAATGTACGTTTACCCAAGGACTTCAAGGGACCTCGAAGGTGCCGAATTACACGGCCGACTTACAGCCGGAGCATGGATCAAAAGTTATGAGATGGCCATGGAGCTGTTGGAGGTCGTGACGCAACAATGGCTAAGTATTTCACCATGATGTTAGATGGAGCGGCCCGGTCTTGGTTAAAGGGCTTGCCACCCAATTCCATTAATTAGTGGGCGAGCTAAAGGCCCGTTTCATCGAACTTCAAGGACACTTGCAAGCAAGCTATGTCGATTGTGGACTTGACAAATTGTAGCGAGGAGGAGGGTGAATCCAGGACTCCTTTGGGTACACCGGTCAAGGAGATAATACATTAAATGCGACAAGATGGATGCGGCTCTGATCCTTATGTTGAGAAGAAGCGCCTTTGAGCCATTGAGGCGAAACTAGGGCGCCTTAAGCATGGCGCAATGACATGGATGCGCTGATGGCAGCTTTAGTCAAATCGCCAACTCGATAGTACCAAGGATCCGCGTCGATGCGGAAAAGGCGAGGAAGGGAAAGAAGAACGGCAATGGAAAGGGTCGTGACATAACCCGATGAATCAAGGAGGCAATAAGCGTAAAGGCGGAGGGTAACCCGAGTTTGTGGCCAATGCCAATGCGTGGGGTAATAATTAGAGCGTAAGGAAAAACCCCCTCGATCTGGCGGGTCGGGCCCATCTCTTAAACAGCTACTCAATGAGCCTTGCCCAAGACACGGCACCGGGAATGACCGCCACCCACTTATGGAAAGATTGCGCGATCATGAAAGCTTTCAAGAATTCCAATCGTTTGATGGCAATCATGGGTGGGCGGCGGCTCGAGGTGGCGGCTTTCATGGCGGCGGCGGTTCAAGTTCGACTTTCGGGGACATCAAAGGCGGTTATAATCAACAATGAACAACAGCGCGGCGATCGGGTTATCAAAGCCATCCGAAGCGGTGAATAGTGGGCGATATCATGTGTTCACCACAGCTTGTGCAAGCGTGACGAAGGTTCATAAGAGGGCCATGAATTACTGTTGAGCGGCGGTTCCCGTTATTTGAGGTGGTCGAACAGCCCATTGTATGGGCAGGAAGATCACCCCTCGAGTTGATAATCCGGGTCGATTAGCCTTGGTGGTAGCACCTCAGTTGGTGGATATAAATTCACTAAGGTACCATGGATGGGGTAGCGACATCGGTATCCTCTATTATGATACCTTTCGATGCATGGGGTTAGCGATAAGAAATTAAAGGCGTCAATACTATTTTTCATGGAGTGGTTCTGGTAAGTCGGCTTACCCGGTTGGCAAGATTGAGCTGGAAGTGGCCTTTGGATATGAGTATGATTCGGTGAGAAATTGGCGTTTGAGGTGGTAAAATCAGGAGTCCATATCATGTTACTGTTTGGGCGGCTTATGCCAAGTTCATAACGCAGTGCGTGCTATGTTTATCTGCAGACTTGAGATGTCGGGTCACAAGGGCACCATCACCGTGCATGGAAGTTGAAAGGTAGCACGGAATGTGAGGAGGGCGGCAGCGGCTTATCTTTGAGTCTGTTTGTGCAGCGGAAGGCGAAGTTTTATCAAGACAACGTTGACCCGGCGGATATGACCTCTCTAAAGAAGCCAACCACCGAGCATGACCCGCGATGAAGTTTAAGTCATTGCTGAAACCAAGCTTGTGGATTTCAATTCGGTGATTCATCTAAGCAGTTCAATATCGGTGCCAATTTGGATCCTAAATAGGAAGCGTGCTTATCGAGTTCATCCGTGAGAACGGGACATCTTCGCATGAAACCCCGACATGCGGGTGTCTGAGAGAACTCGTGAACACACTCTCAATATTGATCCGAAGTATAAGCCGGTTAGGCGGTTTCTTGACAGTTCAACGAAGAGAGCGGAAAGCTATTTGAGAGGAAATCGCCCGGCTCTTAGCGGCTGGGTTTATTGTCGAGTTTTTCACCGGAGTGGTTGGCCAACCCGGTGCTCGTGCTCAATAAAACGGCACTGGCGGATGTGTGTGGATTACGAACTTAAATAAGGCTTGTCATTTGTAACATCCCAAATTTTCAATTTGAAATGTTATACATAGATCATCATTGCATATCATATTTTGTTGCATTGTTGGCTCGATCCTAGAAATTCTACACAACTCAAGGACCCACGGAGAGAGTTGGGGATTTAGTTATTTTCTTATTTGGGGTTTCTCAAATTTTGAAAATAGGATCATTGAATTTATTTATTTTATCTACAATTATTTCTACTACCAAAATTTCAGAGAGGAATAAAATGACTTTCCAAAAATAAAGAAATGATGGAGATTTTAAAAAAATGAAATAAGATTTATTTTGGAGTTTTTAGCCTTTTATTTGAATTTAGGAAAAATCGCGTTTTTCAAAATTTGCATTTAGGCCCCAAATAAATGTTCATCTTGTCCGGCTTGATTTTAGAAGCCGGGAAAATTTATTCAGGATTTTTGGAGTCCGTTTAGTATTTCTTTTTATTTTTCTTCTGCGGAATTATTTAAAAACGAACAACCTCTCGGCCGTGCAGCGGGACTCCTTCGGGCGCACTATATAAGCGCAACCTCGGCGTCCCCAGGCCCAGCCGCCGCCACCTGCCAGCCAGCGCCCGCCGCCCCAGCCCAGCGCCCTAAACCCTAACCCTAGCCCTTGTGCCGCCGCCATGCCGCCGCCGAGCCGTCGACCGTCGAACGCCGCCGCCGCCTCGGCGACCGCCGCCCGAGTTCGCCGCCGCCTCGATTTCCATGCAGTTTTTTAGAAAACCGGCGGTTTTCTTGATTTTTCGGTTTTTCGTTAGATCGGTTTTTCGGTTCGGTTATTTAGCGGCGTTCGCATTCGTTAGATTCGTTAACCGGTTCGTCGTTTTTCTTTTCACGGATTTAATCCGCGATTTTTCGATCGCGATTCACGATCCGATTTTCGTTTTAGTTTAACTTTTCGCTCATTTATCGAATCGGCGATTCAAGCGCCTAGAGTTTAGTCTCGAAACCCTCTTTCGAATAGTCAACTTAAACAAGTTTTTATACGTAAAAATCTGACTTAGATCCAGATTAGTAAAAGCGAAATTTGTTTTCTTTTGCCGTTTGACTTTCGTTGCTTTGTTTGATTTGATTCTTTTTGCAAACGGAGTTCTTAAGTTGAACATTCTGGTTAGATCTTTTGTTCGAGTTTTACTGTGCATTAGATGAGTACTTATTGTATGCTTGTTTGTTTGTCTGCGATAGAACACCGGAGTGTGCCGCTTTGTTACTTGAATCTCTAGGTTTCGCGGATCATCGACAAGGCAAGTAACACTTTGATCATACCTTTTCTACTACCCAGTTTTTGCATTAGATCAATCCTCAAACATTGCATGATTAGGATCTAATTAAATTGTGGGTTATGGGAAGTAGATGAGGTAATACCTATTACCTTTTGTTATCAAACCTTTGGGAGTTACTTCTCGTTTGCTTATTATGCCATGCTATGCTAGTAGGCGTTGATTGGGTGAGTGTATCCATGCGGATGTGAGTTTGTTAATTTAATGGTTGATTTAAGGTGGCAACTTAAACACACATACGGGTGGATTGAGGCACTGGTTTCTATTAGGACTTACTGTTTTTCTTGGGACCGCCACCCGGGCTCAAAGGGATCATAAGATTATTCTTGCTAGAAACTTCCGTGTGCAGCCACATGCTATTATGGGCTCTAGCATAGTTGACTAAGTCGTGCGAACTCTTACTGGGGTAGACTAGCGGATGTAGGGGATGTAGGTTGGTGCGGTCTACCCTATCGTAAGGTGCAAGCGCTTACGAAAGACTATGTCTCGGTCATCCGTTTCTCAAACACCATGTAGTGCGAGAAACCAAGCGGAGGAGATCGAGTCATGTGGGGAAAAGTCATAAACCTCTGCGAGTGTATAAACTAATCATGATTAGCCGTGTCCCGGTTATGGACATCTTGAGTATCTAGTACTTGGATATCATGTGAATCTCATCATGTTACTTCTAAATTAATATTGTTGGGAAGTTAATGAGTACTTTTAATTGGGATTGAGAATCTGTCAACCATTCTCAATGTTTAACAACCACCATGATAGTTAAATAAATTTATTCCTTTGCGGTAGGGAAAAATTGGCTTTATGCAAAAAGCTGTAACCATAGAGCTTTTCCACCAGCCATATATGCATGTAGTATAGTTTATTCCATTGTTATTCTCTATGTGTTACATTGCGGCATATTCCATGTCTTGACCCGTTTCGGGCTGCTGGCGTTTCATATTCTGAGACTTTTCAAGCGGCGAGTAAGATGCTTTTAGGTCGTGGTTCTATACTCGATGATGCCGTTGGAGTTGATGGACTCGCTTATCTTCCAAGTCTTCATTGTTATCGTATTTAGATGGCCTTAAGCCATACTTATTTCAATAAGTTCTCTTTTGAGACATTCGATGTAATAAGTGTGTGATTGCTACTCTGTTATAAATCCTCCAAATCTTGTGTGGTGTCGACATTCTTGATCCGGGGATGACACCGAGCACGGATATCGACTATTTGAGGTGCTGGTGGCTACAAAGGTGGTATCGAGCACACACTTGATTGTAGGACACGGCCACTAAGATAAAGCCCTAGATCACTACTCTTTCTTCTCATTTATGGCTCCTCATCTTTTCTATTCTTTAGGATGGCGGATGCAAGGATCAAGTTCACACAACGGATGAGAATTCACCTTTTGGATATCACTTGAAGGAAGCCACTAGATACTGAACATAGGAGTACCAAGCTTCACGGGACCTTCAGCGCCATTTTACCGAAGAGGGCATTTGGAGGATTCAAGTCTACATTCGGGAAGGACATTTGCACCAGCCACGGAGCCAATAGAGTTTACCTTTGATGCACCAACATGGATCCTAGGAAAGAGCATGGCAGCTCACATCACCATGGGACGAATTGGAGAAGTTTACACAACGATCTCAAGAATACTATCTACGGATTTGTGGGCGCCGAGATGAGCATTGGGAGATGATCACCACCGGGAAGGACAGATCAATCGCAGCTTATATTTAGGAGTTAAACCAACACATCCGGCCTTGGGGAGAATCGGATGTCGCGTGAATATGGAGGATCAGCGAAGGCTATGACCAAGATCAAGGAGCTAGAACAAGAACTCAAGGCTACGTAAAGACTATATGGAAGAAATCATCGCTCTAGTAAGGCGAGCGGTGACCTTAAGGAGAAGATTGGAGTATTCATGGGAGGATCGGCACCAGAGGAGAAGAGGATGTGTTGGGGAGCGTAATAATTTCAAAAATTTCCTACGCACCGCAAGATCATGGTGATGGCATAGCAATGAGAGGGAGAGTGTTGTCCATGTACCCTCGTGAGACCGTAAGCGGAAGCGTTAACACAAGCGGTTGATGTAGTCGTCGTCTTCACGATCCGACCGACCCAAGCACCGAGCGCACGACACCTCCGAGTTCAGCACACGTTCGATTCGATGGCGATCTCGGGCTCCGATCCAGCAAAGCTCGGAGATGAGTTCCGTCGACCGCGACGGCGTGGTAGCGATGATGATGTTCTACCGACACAGGCTTCGCCTAAACTCTGCGACAATATGACCGAGGTGGAATATGGTGGAGGGAGCACCACACACTTGCTAAGAGCGATCCGTAGATCAACTTGTGTGTCTCTAGGGTGCCCCCGCCCCGTATATAAAAAGCGGGGGGAGGATGCAGCGGCCAAGGAGGGCGCGCCAGGGGGATTCCTACTCCCAGGGAGTAGGACTCCTTCTTTCCTAGTTGGAGTAGGAGAAGGGGAAAGAGGAGGAAGAGGGGAAGGAAAGGGGAGTGCAGCCCCCTGCCCTTGTCCTATTCGGACTAGGAAAGGATGGGCGCGGCCCCTCCTGCCTCCTTCCCTCTTCTCCCTCAAGGCCCATGTAGGCCCAATAACCCCGGGGTTCCGGTAACCTCCCCAGACGGTAAAATGCCGATTTCACGGAACACTTCCGATGTCCAAACATAGGCTTCCAATATATCAATCTTTATGTATCGACCATTTGAGACTCCTCGTCATGTCCGTGATCACATCAGGGACTCGAACAAACTTGGTACATCAAAACTTATAAACTCATAATAAAGCTGTCATCGTAGCGTTAAGTGTGCGGACCCTACGGGTTCGAGAACTATGTAGACATGACCTAGAACTATTCTCGATCAATAACCAATAGCGGAACACGGATGCTCATATTGGTTCCTACATATTCTCTGAAGATCTTTATCGGTCAAACCGCATAACAACATCGTTGTTCCCTTTGTCATCGGTATGTTACTTGCCGAGATTTTATCGTCGGTATCAATACCTAGTTCAATCTCGTTCCGGCAAGTCTCTTTACTCGTTACATAATGCATCATCCGTAACCAACTCATTGATTACATTGCTTGCAAGGCTTATAGTGATGAGCATTACCGAGAGGGCCCGAGATACCTCTCCGACAATCGAGTGACAAAACCTAATCTCGAAATATGCCAACTCAACATGTACCTTCGGAGACACTGTAGTACTCCTTTATAATCACCCGATTCGTTGTGGCGTTTGGTAGTACCCAAAGTGTTCCTCGGGTAAGCGGAGTTGCATAATTCTCATAGTTAGGAACATGTATAAGTCATGAAGAAAGCAATAGCAATATAATAAGCGATCAAGTGCTAGGCTAACGGAATGGGTCATGTCAATCACATCATTCTCTAATGATGTGATCCCATTAATCAAATGACAACACATGTCTATGGTTAGGAAACATAACCATCTTTGATTAATGAGCTAGTCAAGTAGAGGCATACTAGTGACTATATGTTTGTCTATGTATTCACACATGTATCATGTTTCCGGTTAATACAATTCTAGCATGAATAATAAACATTTATCATGATATGAGGAAATAAATAATAACTTTATTATTGCCTCTAGGGCATATTTCCTTGATCTCCCACTTGCACTAGAGTCAATAATCTAGATTACATAGTAATGATTCTAACACCCATGGAGTCTTGGTGCTGATCATGTTTTGCTCGTGAGAGAGGCTTAGTCAATGGTATCTTGCAAATCTCTATGTCTCCCACTTGGACTTGGTCCCGAATGGTATTGAAGCATCTCTTTATGTGCTTGGTCCTCTTGTGAAATCTGGATTCCTTTGCCAAGGCAATTGTACGATATTGTCATAAAAGATCTTCATCGGTCCCGATGCACTAGGTATGACACCTAGATCGGAAATGAACTCCTTCATCGAGACTCCTTCATTTGCTGCTTCGAAGCAGCTATGTACTCCGCTTCACATGTAGATCCTGCCACGGCGCTTTGTTTAGAATTGCACCAACTTACAGCTCCACCGTTTAATAAAAACACGTATCCGGTTTGCGATTTAGAATCGTCCGAATCGGTGTCAAAGCTTACATCGATGTAACCATTTACGACTAGCTCTTTGTCACCTCCATATCGAGAAACATATCCTTAGTCCTTTTCGGTATTTCGGGATGTTCTTGACCGCTGTCGATGATCCACTCCTAGATTACTTTGGTACCTTCTGCCAAGCTTATTGCTAAGCATCGTCGGTCTGGTACACAGCATTGCATACATGATAGAGCCTATGGCTGAAGCATAGGAACATCTTTCATTTTATCTCTATCTTCTGCTTTGTGGTGGGCATTGAGTTTGACTCAACTTCACACCTTGAAGCACGGGCAAGAATCCTTTCTTTGCACGATCCATTTGAACTTTTCAAAATTTTATCAAGGTATGTGCTTTGTGAAAGTCCTATTAAGCGTCTTGATCTATCTCTATAGATCTTGATGCCCAATATATAAGCAACTTCACGAGGTCTTTCATTGAAAAACTTTTATTCATGTATCCCTTTATGCTATCCAGAAATTCTATATCATTTCCGATTAACAATATGTCATCTACATATAATATCGAAATGCTCTGAGCTCCCACTCACTTTCTTGTAAATCTGAGGCTTCTCCAAAAGTCATATAAAACCATATCTTTGATCACACTATCAAAGCGTTTATTCCAACTCGAGATGCTTGCACCAGTCCATGAATAGATCATTTGGAGCTTGCACACTTTGTTAGAACCTTTTGGATCAACAAAACCTTACGGCTGCATCATATACAACTCTTCTTCCGAAATCCATTCAAGAATGCAGTTTGACATCCATTTGCCAAATTTCATAATCATGAAATGCAGCAATAGCTAACATGATTGAGACAGACTTAAGCATCGCTTCTGGTGAGAAAGTCTCATCGTAGTCAACCCCTTGAACTTGTCGAAAACCTTTACGCAACAAGTCGAGCTTTATAAACAGTTACATTACCATCGCGTCGGTCTTCTTCTTAAAGATCCATTTATTCTCAATGGCTTGCCGATCATCGGGAACAAGTCAACCAAAATCCATACTTTGTTTTCATACATGGATCCCATCTCAGATTTCATGGCCTCTAGCCATTTTGCGGAATCTGGGCTCATCATCGCTTCCTCATAGTTCGTGGGTTCATCATGGTCAAGTAACATGACTTCCGAATAGGATTACCGTACCACTCAGTGCGGATCTTACTCTGGAAGACCTCGAGGTTCGATAGAAACTTGATATGAAGTTTCATGATCAATATCATTAGCTTCCTCACTAATTGGTGTAGTTGTCACGGGAACCGGTTCTTGTGATGAACTACTTTCAATAAGGGAGTAGATCTGATTATCTCATCAAGTTCTACTTTCCTCCCCTCACTTCTTTCGAGAAAACTCCTTCTCTAGAAAGGATCCGATTTAACAACGAAAATCTTGCCCTCGGATCTGTGATAGAAGGTGTACCCAATAGTCTCTTTTGGGTATCCTATGAAGACACATTTCTCGATTTGGGTTCGAGCTTATCTGGTTGAAGTTTCTTCACATAAGCATCGCAGCCCCAAACTTTAAGCGACAACTTTGGTTTCTTGCCAAACCACAGTTCATAAGGCGTCGTCTCAACAGATTTTGATGGTGCCCTATTTAGCGTGAATGCGGCCGTCTCTAAAGCATATCCCCAAAAGCGATAGCGGTAAATCAGTAAGAGACATCATAGATCGCACCATATCAAGTAAAATACGATTCTGACGTTCGGACACACCATTTTGTTGTGGTGTTCGGGTGGCGTGAGTTTGAAACTATTCGCATTGTTTCAAGTGCAGACCAAACTCGTAACTCAAATATTCTCCTCCACGATCAGATCATAGAAACTTTATTTTCTTGTTACGATGATTTTCCACTTCACTCTGAAATTCTTTGAACTTTTCAAATGTTTCAGACTTGTGTTTCATTAAGTAGATATACCCATATCTGCTCAAATCATCTGTGAAGGTGAGAAAATAACGATACCGCCATGAGCCTCAACATTCATTGGACCACAAACATCGGTATGTATGATTTCCAACAAATTAGTTGCTCGCTCCATAGTTCGGAGAATGGCGTTTTAGTCATCTTGACCATGAGGCACGGTTACGCAAGTACCAAGTGATTCATAATCAAGTGATTCTAAAAGCCCATCGATATGGAGTTTCTTCATGCGTTTTACACCGATATGACCTAAGCGGCGGTGCCACAAATAAGTTGCACTATCGTTATCAACTCTGCATCTTTTGGTTTCAACACTATGAACATGTGTATCACTACTATCGAGATTCAATAAAATAGACCACTCTTCAAGGGTGCATGACCATAAAAGATATTACTCATATAAATAGAACAACCATTATTCTCTTGATTTAAATGAATAACCGTCTCGCATCAAACAAGATCCAGATATAATGTTCATGCTCAACGCGGCACCAAATAACAATTATTTAGGTCTAAAACTAATCCCGATGGTAGATGTAGAGGTAGCGTGCCGACCGCGATCACATCGACTTTGGAACCATTTCCCGCGCGATCGTCACCTCGTCCTTAGCCAATCTTAAGCTTAATCCGTAGTCCTGTTTGAGTTGCAAATATTAGCAGCAGAACCAGTATCAAATACCAGTGCTCTGCGAGCATTAGTAAGGTACACATCAATAACATGTATATCACATATACCTTTGTTCACTTTGCCATCCTTCTTATCCGCCAAATACTTGGGCAGTTCCACTTCAAAGTGTCGATCTGCTTGCGAGAGAAGCACTCAGTTTCGGGCTTAGGTCCAGATTTGGGTTTCTTCTCTTGAGCACAACTTGCTTGCCGTTCTTTTTGAAGTTCCCTTCTTCTTCCCTTTGCCCTTTTCTTGAAACTGGTGGTCTTGTTAACCATCAACACTTGATGCTCTTTCTTGATTTCTACCTCCGCAGCTTTTAGCATTGCAAAGAGCTCGGGAATAGTCTTGTTCATCCCTTGCATATTATAGTTCATCACGAAGCTCTTGTAGCTTGGTGGCGGTGATTGAAGAATTACATCAATGACACTATCATCGGAAGATTAACTCCCAGTTGAATCAAGTGATTATTATACCCGGACATTTTGAGTATATGTTCCTTGTGAACTATTCTCCTCCATCTTGCAGCTATAGAACTTATTGGAGACTTCATATCTCTCAATCCGGGCATTTGCTTGAAATATTAACTTCAACTCTTGGAACATCTCATATGCTCCATGACATTCAAAAGCGTCGTTGAAGACCGGTTCTAAGCCGTAAAGCATGGCACTTGAACTATTGAGTAGTCATCGACTTTGCTCGCGAGGCGTTCTTAGCGTCGTCGGTTACATCGGCAGCGAGCTGGCACCCAGCGGTGCTTCGGGGCGTAACTTTTACGTGCAGCAATGAGGATAATCCTCGAGTTACGGACCCATTTCGTGTAATTGCTACCATCATCTTTCAACTTTGCTTTCTCAAGGAACGCATTAAAATTCAGCGGAACAACAGCACGAGCCATCTATCTACAAACAAACATAGACAAGCAAAATACTATCGGTACTAAGTTCATGATAAATTTAAGTTCAATTAATCATATTACTTAAGAACTCCCACTTAGGCAGACATCTCTCTAGTCATCTAAGTGATCGCGTGATCCAAATCAACTAAACCATGTCCGATCATCACGTGAGATGGAGTAGTTTCAATGGTGAACATCACTATGTTGATCATATCTACTATATGATTCACGTTCGACCTTTCGGTCTCGTGTGACGAGGCCATATCTGTATATGCTAGGCTCGTCAAGTATGACTGAGTATTCGCGTGTGCAACTGTTTTGCACCGTTGTATTTGAGCGTAGAGCCTATCACACCCGAGCATCACGTGGTGTCTCGGCACGAAGAACTTTCGCATAGCAGTGCATACTCGGGAGAACACTTCTTGATTATTAGTGAGAGATCTTCTTAAAATGCTACCGTCAATCAAAGCAAGATAAGATGCATAAAGGATAAACATCACATGCAATCAATATAAGTGATATGATATGTCCATCATCATCTTGTGCTTGTGATCTCCATCTTGAAGCACCGTCGTGATCACCATCGTCACCGCGCGACACCTTGATCTCCATCGTAGCATCGTTGTCGTTCGCCATCTATTGCTTCTCGACTATCGCTACCGCTTAGTGATAAAGTAAAGCAATTACAGGCGTTGCATTTCATACAATAAGCGACAACCATATGGCTCTGCCGATTGCCGATAACCGGTTACAAAACATGATCATCTCATACAATAAAATATAGCATCACGTATTGACCATATCACATCACAACATGCCTGCAAAAACAAGTTAGGCGTCCTCTACTTTGTAGGTGCAAATTTTACGTGGATGCTACGGGCTTAGCAAGAACCGTTTTACCTCGCATCAAAAACCACAGCGATAGTTCGTCAAGTTCTGCAGTTTTAACCTTCGCAAGGACGGGCGTAGCCATACTCGATTCAGCTAAAGCGAGAGAGGCAGACACCCGCCAGCCACCTTTAAGCACGAGTGCTCGTAGCGGTGAAACCAGTCTCGCGTAAGCGTATCGTAATGTCGGTCGGGCGCTTCATCTCACAATACCGCCGAACACATATGCGCCCGGTTTCGTTCGCCGGTGTCTGCCGGTCATTCGCCGTCTTTGCCATGTCATTTGCTTGCGTGTTGCATTTTATCATGTCATCATGTGCATCTCATTTTGCATCGTGTTCGTCTCATGCATCCGAGCATTTTCCCGTTGTCCGTTTTGCAATCCGGCACTCCTATGTTCCTCGGCGTCCCCTTTTTGCCTCTTCTCTTGTGCGGGTATTAAACTTACTCGGAATGACCGAGGCTTGCCAAGTGGCCTTGATATAGCACGGTGAACCGCTTTGTCAAGTTTAGTGCCATTTGGAGGTCGTTTGATACTCAGCGGTTAACGGGTAACCGCAAAAGCCCTCTTTGTTTGCAGCCTAACACCCCCTCCAAAGTGGCCCAAAACCCAGTAAACTCCCTCCATGCTCTCGGTCGTTCGATCACGATCGCGTGGCAACCGCTCCTCATTTGGACTCTCCTAGCTCCCTCTACCTATAAATATGTGCCCTCCCGAATTTTTGCGCGGTCCAACCTAGCCCTCTCCCTCCTCGCATGGCCGGACATATCCGCCCGCCGCCCGGGACGCGTCCACCGCCGCCCAGCCACGTCGTCCGGACCAATCGGAGGTGCCACCTCAGCCAGCGCCGCCGCCCGGCCAATTCCCGTCGCCACCTCACCTCTCTCTCCTCCCCAACGCGCGGCCCTTGGGGACCGGATCGGGCCAGCGAGCCAGCGCCGCCGCCGATGTCCGCCCGCGTGGGCCGCCGCCTCCGCCGCCCGCGCCGCCGTCCGCCGCCGCCTTCGCCGGACCCAGCCGCCCGCTCCCGCCGGCATCTGCAGCCGCCGCCTCGGCTCCAGCGCTGCCGCGCCTCGGCTGAGCGCCCGCCGTGCCCAGCCGCCGCCTCACCTCCTCGCACCGGTGGCCGAGCCTCCACCGAGCACGCCCGATGCCGCGCGGCGGCATGGCCGTCGCCGCCGCGCCGCCCGGGCGCCTCCTCCGGCGGCCCCGTCTCCGCCGCCGCCGGATCCGGCCTCCCGGCCCCGGATCCGGGCATCGCCAGCTCCCGGCCTCTTCCTCCTCGTCTCCGGCGATGAACCCGGTGAACCGTAAACCGTGCCCATGAGTTGACCCCGATTTGTCCAAGTCACGGTTTTCTTGCATAAACATGCCATGTTCATCGCATTACATCTCTGCATCCGTAGCTCCGTTTCGTGCATGTAATATGTCAAATTGTTCGCCTCGGCAGTACTTCATTTCATTCCATTGCATCATTTCCATTTGAGCTCATCTTCATGCCGAAATCTTTGTTGGAAGAGTGCATGTTGATGTTAATCTGCAGAAGCTGTTATAACTTGCTCATTTATCATTTTGCCATGATTGATGTGTGCATCCTATGAGTATAAGCTCTACATGCATGTTGATCTATGCCATGCCATCTTTCTAGAGGTGCTAACCATGTATTTTTGTGAGTTGTGTCTGAGTGCATCGAGCTTGCTAAGTAGGGTACTTAACATTCTTTGTTTTCTGACAGATTCTGTTATATTTTGTTGCTATGTAAACATGTTGCTACTAATCATTCTATGCATAATCTGGAGATGTTCTATAAACATGTTTTGATCTACATGTCATGCTATATCCATTCATGCCCTTGGTTGCAATTATAGCCTGCTGTAACATGTTGTAATCTTGCTCTAAAGTTGCTTGAAAATGTTCTTTGTCGACTGTTAACATTAAGTTCACTTGTTCCCATGTGTTTTGCTAGTGATCCATGTACCCTATGAACTTGCTCTTGCCATGATTAGCTTCACAAACATGCCTTCTTACTGTTGGTTGCCTTGCCATGCCATGTATTGCTCTGTGGTGAGTGGTTCAAGCTCACGAACATGCCTACTTAATGTTTTCCTGCCATGTTTGAATCATCATATAACTTGCCATGTTTACATGGGTGCCATCTATCTTGATCCTTTTTGGCTCATGGTCGAAGGGACTTTTGATCTATGCTTTTAGTAGATTCATGCCATGCCTTTGTTTGTCAGGATAAGTTCTGTAACATGTTGTTTGATAGCTCTAAACATTGCAACTTTGATGTTATTTACGCTAAAAGTCTAAGCTGTTATTATTTGCAATCTTACCATGTCTTTTTGAGCATGTTCTAGTTGTTTACGGAGATAGCTCGGTGTTCATGTTTTGTTATGCTTTACGTGTACTTCATGCCTATTCCTTTTGTTGTTATGTTGGGGTGCTGTAGCATGTTGTTTTGATGCTTGTCGGGGCGCCTAATTCTTTATTATGGATGATTGTTGCTATGACTTGTATAGTGTGTATGTGTTGCACCGTTGCTCCGTTTTGAGTGTGCTCTATATGAAACTTGCTTGATTTTGCATGTAGCTTCATATTATCATATTGCATCCTTGTTTTGAGGTGTTTGCTTGATGTTTGTATGCATTTTGCATCAATGCCATGTTTAACTTGTTTTGCTCATATCTTCTAGGCGTAGCTCGAATCTAATGAACTTTATATGTAACTTGACTAGAATTTCATGTAGATCCTCGTGGTGCATCTTAACTTGCTGTTTAACAACTTGAACTTAAGGTTTATTCAGTTCTGGACCAATTTCGAAATTTGCATATGAGGACTTACCGGAATTGTTATATGTTGTTCGGCCTCATTTAAACTTGCCTTGGCGTGTTGATCTTGTTTGCTTCATCTCTTGCCATGAGTAGCTTCATGTAGCCTTTTCATGCATCATGCTTGTTGTGCATCATGTCTTGTTCATGTGTGGTGTGTTTACCATGTTGTGTGCTTCTTCTCGATAGTTCCGTTTCGTTGCGATCGTGAGGATGCGTTCGATCTACGTGTGGTTCGTCTTCGTGGCTTTATCTTCTTCATGGACTCGTTCTTCTTCGGCGGGATTTCAGGCAAGATGACCGCTACCACGGATCTCACTACTATCATTGCTAAGCTAGTTGCTTCGTTCTATCGCTATGCTGCGCTACCTATTACTGTTTATCAAGCCATCCCATATTGCCATGAACCTCTAACCTTTTGACACCTTTCCTATACAAGCTGTTGTTTGGCTATGTTACCGCTTTGCTCAGCCCTCTTATAGCGTTGCTAGTTGCGGTGAAGTTGAAGATTTCTCCATGGTGGACAGGGTTTATGTTGGGATATCACAATATCTCTTATATTATTAATGCATCTATATATTTGGTAAAGGGTGGAAGGCTCGGCCTTATGCAGTGTTTTGTTCCACTCTTGCCGCCCTAGTTTCCGTCATACCGTTGTTATGTTCCGGATTTTGCGTTCCTAGCAGTCGGGTGATTTATGGGACCCCCGATAGTTCGCTTTGAATAAAACTCCTCCGGCAAGGCCCAACATTGGTTTTACCATTTGCCTCACCACCACCTACTTTTCCTTGGGAGTAATTAACCCAAGGGTCATCTTTATTATAGCCCCCGGGCCAATGCTTGTCTAAGTGTTGGTCCAAACCGAACCACTTGCGGTGCCGCCCTAGGCAACTTGGGGTATCGTCGGTTTGCGTCACGTCTTGCTCATCCGGTCGTGGCTTTGAGGCGAGATCTGGCGTGGCTACTATCGGGATGTCGGACGCCGGAGAAGTCTTGCTGGTCTTGTTTTACCATTGTCGAAATGTCTTGTAAACCGGGATTCGAGGCGATCGGGTCTTAGGGAGAAGGTCTATTCCTTTGTTGATCGCGAGAGCTTGTCATGGGCTAAGTTGGGACACCCTGCGAGGTATAAACTTTCGAGAGCCATGCCCGCGGTTATGTGGTAGATGGGAATTTGTTAATGTCGGTTGTAGATAACTTGACACCAGATCCGAATTAAAGCGCATCAACCGTGTGTGTAGCCGTGATGGTCTCTTCTCGGTGAGTCCGGAAGTGAACACGGTTTACGTGTTATGTATGGCGTAAGTAGGTGTTCAGGATCACCTCTTGATCATTGCTAGCTTCACGACCGTTCCTTTGTTTCTCTTCTCGCTCTCATTTGCGTATGTTAGCCACCATATCTTGCTTAGCGCTCTTTGCAACCTCACCACTTTACCCCTTCCTTTCCCATTAAGCTTTGCTAGTCTTGATACCCATGGTAATGGGATTCTTTGAGTCCTCGTGGCTCACTGATTACTACAACAACGATTGCAGGTACAGGTTATCACGATGATCATGGCGCGAGAGCGATGCTTGCTTGCATTGAGTTCTTCTTACGCTTCTTCTTGATCGGGGATAGGTTCGGTCGGCAGACTGGGCTAGCGAGGTGGATATTGTTTGAGTTTCTGTTTATGATTCATCCATAGTCGGATGTTGTTCTTGTATGTGGTATTGTTGTATTAGTGTGGCATTGTATGCCTCTTATATATATCCCCACTATTATGTAATGTTGATGTAATGATATCCACCTTGCAAAAGCGTTCCAATATGCGGGTCTATCCTTGGTGGGACCGTCGAGTTCCTTTGGATAGGGTCGCATATTGGGCGTGAAAAGTTGGTAATCGAGCCTCGACCGACCCTAAGGCCCCTTGATTGATCGTGTAGTTTGGCCGTTGTTGAGTCTAGAAAAAAACTATTTTGAGTCTAGTTATATCGAGTAAGAATTCTTTTAATCCTTTGCCCTTAAATCGCTCGGTGAGGAATCTTGATGTAGGTGTTTTGAATTACTCCTCTTTCCGTTCAAATTTTTCTTTAGGATCACGCGGTTAGTTTTAGTTCGTTGTCCATCCTCTTTTGTCCGGCGCATTCCTCGTCAAGCTGATTCGACCCTCTTTGTCTCGGGAGATCAATCCTCGGCTCTTTTCGATTGATGTACCAACTTGTAACGCCCGGACACACCCGCGGTGGTCGTTACTCTGGCGGGATCTAGGCTGGCCCCTGAGATCAATACTAGTCTTTTACGCACACTTTGTCCTCACTCGTGCTTGCAGGAGCAACTTCGGTCGGTCACCCATCTGAAACTACTCCAAGCTGAGCACGCTTAACTTTGGAGTTCTATCGAATGGGATCCCGGAAAAGAAGAATTCCTTATTGATATGAGTAGTCTATCATCCCTATTAAGCGAGGCTATTACATACACCCCCACTCGGAGGAACCGGCGTCCTCGTCGGGCCACGAAACGTTCCCTCTTGGCACAACCGTCGTGCATCCGGTCCGGTACATGTGTCATGCCGTGTGCCTGACGGGTCTAAGCGTCATGAACAACATGACCGCGCACCTGTCGCAACCATCCGTGTACCGCGAGGTCGGCTCGATACCAACTTAGCGCCGGACACACCGCCGGTGGTCGTTACTCTGGCGTGATCTAGGCGCCCCTGAGATCAATACTAGTCTTTTCTCGCACTTTGTCCTCACTCGTGCGCGCAGGGAGCAACTTCGGTCGGTCACCCATCTGAAACTACTCCAAGCTGAGCACGCTTAACTTTGGAGTTCTATCCGAATGGGATCCCGGAAAGAAGGAATTCCTTATTGATATGAGTAGTCTATCATCCTGTTAAGCCAGGCTATTCTGAGAACCAAAGTATGACATCTTTGGTAAGCGGTATGACTTGTATCGCCCACAACTCACTTGTGTTCTACTCGTGCATATAACATCAGCGCGTAAAACCTAGGCTCGGATGCCTTTGTTGGGGAGCGTAGTAATTTCAAAAATTTCCTACGCACACGCAAGATCATGGTGATGGCATAGCAGCGAGGCGGGAGAGTGTTGTCCACGTACCCTCGTGAGCCGTGGCGGAGCGTTAACTGCAGCGGTTGATGTAGTCGTCACGTCTTCACGATCCGACCGATCCAAGCACCGAGCGTCACGGCACCTCCGAGTTCAGACACGTTCATTTCGATGGCGATCTCCGGGCTCCGATCCGGCAAAGCTCCGGAGATGAGTTCCGTCGACGCAGACGGTGTGGTAGCGATGATGATGTTCTACGTAGCGAGGCTTCGCCTAAACTCTGCGACAATATGACCGAGGTGGAATATGGTGGAGGAGCACCGCACGGCTAAGGCGATTAGTAGATCAACTTGTGTGTCTCTAGGGTGCCCCGCCCCGTATATAAAGGAGCCGGGGGGAGGCGGCCGTCCAGGAGGCGTGCTAAGGGGAGTCCTACTCCCCCAGGGAGTAGGACTCCTTCTTTCCTAGTTGGAGTAGGAGAAGGGGAAAGAGGAGGAAGGGGAAGGAAAGGGGGCGCCCCCTTCCCTTGTCCTATTCGGACTAGGAAGGGGAGGGCGCGGCCCCTCTTGCCTCCTTCCCTCTTCTCCCTCAAGGCCCATGTAGGCCCAATAACCCCCGGGGGTTCAGTAACCTCCGGTACTCGGTAAAATGCCGATTTCACCGGAACACTTCCGATGTCCAAACATAGGCTTCCAATATATCAATCTTTATGTCTCGACCATTTGAGACTCCTTGTCATGTCCGTGATCACATCGGGACTCGAACAAACCGGTACATCAAAACTTATAAACTCATAATAAAGCTGTCATCGTAGCGTTAAGCGTGCGGACCCTACGGGTTCGAGAACTATGTAGACATGACCTAGAACTATTCTTGGTCAATAACCAATAAGCGGAACCTGGATGCTCATATTGGTTCCTACATATTCTATGAAGATCTTTATCGGTCAAACCGCATAACAACATCGTTGTTCCTTTGTCATCGGTATGTTACTTGCAGAGATTTGATCGTCGGTATCAATACCTAGTTCAATCTCGTTATCGCAAGTCTCTTTACTCGTTACATAATGCATCATCCGTAACCAACTCATTGTTTACATTGCTTGCAAGGCTTATAGTGATGAGCATTACCGAGAGGGCCGAGAGATACCTCTCCGACAATCGAGTGACAAAACCTAATCTCGAAATATGCCAACTCAACATGTACCTTGAGAGACACACTGTAGTACTCCTTTATAATCACCCAGTTATGTTGTGATGTTTGGTAGTACCCAAAGTGTTCCTCCGTAAGCAGGAGTTGCATAATTCTCATAATTCTGAGGAACATGTATAAGTCATGAAGAAAGCAATAACAATATACTAAGCGATCAAGTGCTAGGCTAGCGGAATGGGTCATGTCAATCACATCATTCTCCTAATGATGTGATCCCATTAATCAAATGACAACACATGTCTATGGTTAGGAAACATAACCATCTTTGATTAATGAGCTAGTCAAGTAGAGGCATACTAGTGACTATATGTTTGTCTATGTATTCACACATGTATCATGTTTCCGGTTAATACAATTCTAGCATGAATAATAAACATTTATCATGATATGAGGAAATAAATAATAACTTTATTATTGCCTCTAGGGCATATTTCCTTGGGATGAACCTACTTGTCGAGATAATTATATCATCATCGGCGACACCGACTCGGATCCCGGCGACAACGATGATGACTATGTTGATGAAGCTGGAGCGGATATCATGGAATCTGCATCGGAGCATTTTTCTAGTTGACCACCATAACAGTAGTAGAATTTCCCACCATTTAATTAGTTTTAGTCCAAGCACTTTTGTAGCGATAGTTAGACCATTGTATGCCCTTGCTTGAATTGATTGGAGTGATATTGTGTGTTTTTTCTCATGTGCATATGGGTATGTCATCTCACTAGACCTCATTCTATTCTTAACTCTCCTCTTCTCTTAAAAACCTCGAGATGCCTCCGAGGCGCGACCCGAGTTTGTTTTTCGCGGAGATCACTCAGTTGATTCAGCAGCGAGAATGCCTTGATTCAAACATTGATGCAGAACCAAGGCAACAACAACAACAACAACCCACCACCACCACCACTGTTGACCATCAGCACGTTTCTTAAGGCTAAATCCGCGGTGTTTTCCGGTAGCATCGAGCCGATAGTAGCGGATGATTAACTCTGTAAGATAGGGAGGAGTTGACCACAACAGGATGCGAGATGGAGAAAAGGTGAAGTTTGCGCACATCAACTTGCGGACCCGCGGCGGCATGGTGGGAGAATTTTACAGCCACTTACCTGTAGACCTTGTCACATGGAATCAGTTTCAGCAAGTTTTCCGTCTGCCCATGTTTCAGCAGGAGCTATGGCCATGAAGAAGCGTGAGTTTCGCAACTTACGCCAAGGAGGGCAGACGGTTGGCGGTATGTGGATGATTTGATAAACTAGCACGCTATGCCCCGGATGACATTCTTGATGCAGCTAAGCGGAGAAGTTTCTAGAAGGACTGAATGATGAGCTGAGCATGCGGTTGATGGTAGCCACTTTCAATAACTACCGGGAGTTAGTATATCGTGCTCTTATGATTGAGGAAAGCAGCGGCAGATTGACAATCGTAAGAGGAAGTATGGACAGGGAAGTACAATTACGGAGCTCGGCGAAACCACGCTTTACCGCAAAGTCGGGAGGCAATTTCAGCATACTCACGGAGGAGGCAGCTCGCACAATCATAATGGCACCAAGAATGGAAGCGGGAATGGAGGAAGCAATGGACAAAGCCGCACCAACCGTCAACACCATCCAAGGTAGACCTGAGTCATATCACTTGTTATAAGTGCCGTAAGGCTGGGCATTATGCAAATGAGTGTCGAAGCCCAAAATGGTAATGGCAATGGAAGCTCGGGAAAGAATCCGAACCCTTTCAATAGGGCAAGTGAACCACGTTACCGTGGAGGAGGTTGAAGCTCAGCGGGAGACGCGATAATAGGTAAGTTTTTGGTTAAGACATTTCTGCAGTTGTTCTTTTTGATCTTGGTGCTTAGCATTCATACATATCAAGGGATTTGTGGATAAATATAAACTACCAACCCAAGCACTTAGGTCACCCATGCTAGTAACCTCACCCGAGCAAGTATCGGCTAGTATATGTTGTGATCGATTGCCATTGAGGATTGGACACCATGTATTTCCCTCGGACCTAATAGTTACGGAATCGCAAGGTTTCAATGTGATATTAGGCATGGATTGGTTATCGAAGTATGGAGGAATATAGATTGCGCCCGATGAAGTCGATTTTGCTTACCACCCTAAAGGAAGAAGAATCAAGTATGTATCACGGCATGAGCGAGAAGAGCACATATAAATTCCTTATCGGGAGTTGTGTAGGAGGAAGTACCGGTGGCAAGGATTTCCCGATGTATTTCGAGAAGAGTTGCGGGCATGCCACGGATAGAGAGATTGAGTTCCTAATTGAACAACTGCGAACCTTTGGGCGATATCAAGAGACCGTCTGAGGATGCCAGCCCAAGATTTGGAGGAAATTAAGAAGCAGATTAAGGAGTTGTTGGACAAGGTTTTATTCTCCCAAGTTCTTCGCCTTGGGGATCGCTTGATGCTTACGGTGGAGAAGAAGGATGGATCATTAAGAATGGTTGTTGATTATCGCGGATTGAATGAAGTAACAATCAAGAACAACTACTTACTACCAATGATCAATGATCTGTTTGATAGGTTGCAAGGAGCTAAGGTGTTTTCCAAGATCGATTTGCGATCGGTACCATCGATTGAAGATTCGGGAGCAAGATATACGAAGGCGGATTTTACCACCAGTGCGGGTTGTATGTGTTGGGGAGCGTAGTAATTTCAAAAATTTCCTACGCACACGCAAGATCATGGTGATGCATAGCAGCGAGGGAGAGTGTTGTCTCGTACCCTCGTGGACCGAAAGCGAGCGTTATCACAACGCGGTTGATGTAGTCGTGCGTCTTCACGATCCGACCGATCCAAGCACCGAGCGTCACGGAGCCTCGAATTCAGCACACGTTCAGCTCGATGGCGATCTCCGGCCTCCGATCCAGCGAGCTCCGGAGATGAGTTCCGTCGACCGACGGCGTGGTGGCGATAATGATGTTCTACGGCGCGAGGCTTCGCCTAAACTCATGACGATATGACCGAGGTGGAATATGGTGGAGGGGGGGCACGCGCTGCGGCTAAGGAGCGATCCATAGATCAACTTGTGTGTCCATGGGGTGCCCCTACCCTGTATATAAAGGAGGGAGGGAGGAGGAGGCGGCCCTCTACTATGGCGCGCCATGGGGAGTCCTACTTCCACCAGGGAGTAGGATTCCCCCTTTCCTAGTCCAACTAGGAGTCCTTCCATGTATTAGGAGTAGGAGACAAGGAAGGGAAGAGAGAAGGGAAGGAAGGAGGGTGCGGCCCTCCCCTAGTCAATTCGGACTAGGCCATGGGAAGCGCGGCCTTCCCTAGGCAGCCCCTCTCTCTTTCCCTTGAGGGCCCAATAAGGCCCAATACTTCTCCCGGCGAATTCCGTAACTCTCCGGTACTCCGATAAATACCGAATCACTCGGAACCTTTCCGAACTCCAAATATAGTCGTCCAATATATCGATCTTTACGTCTCGACCATTTCGAGACTCCTCGTCATGTCCCCGATCTCATCCGGGACTCGAACTTATTCGGTACATCAAAACTCATAAACTCATAATATAAGCATCATGAAACCTTAAGCGTGCGGACCCTACGGGTTCGAGAACTATGTAGACATGACCTAGAATTATTCTCGGTCAATAACCAATAAGCGGGACCTGGATGCCCATATTGGCTCCTACATATTCTCGAAGATCTTTATCGGTCAAACCGCATAACAACATCGTTGTTCCCTTTGTCATCGGTATGTTACTTGCTAGAGATTCGATCGTCGGTATCAATACCTAGTTCAATCTCGTCACTGGCAAGTCTCTTTACTCGTTCGTAATGCATCATCCGTAACCAACTCATTGGTCACATTGCTTGCAAGGCTTATAATGATGTGCATTACCGAGAGGGCCTAGAATACCTCTCCGACAATCGGAGTGACAAAACCTAATCTCGAAATATGCCAACTCAACATGTACCTTCGGAGACACCTGTAGTACTCCTTTATAATCACCCGATTCGTTGTGGCGCTTGGTAGTACCCAAAGTGTTCCTCCGTAAGCAGGAGTTGCATAATCTCATAGTTACGAGGAACATGTATAAGTCATGAAGAAAGCAATAGCAACATACTAAGCGATCAAGTGCTAAGCTAACGGAATGGGTCAAGTCAATCACATCATTCTCCTAATGATGTGATCCGTTAATCAAATGACAACTCTTTTGTCCATGGCTAGGAAACATAACCATCTCGATAAGCAGAGCTAGTCAAGTAGAGGCATACTAGTGACACTATGTTTGTCTATGTATTCACACATGTATTATGTTTCGGTTAATACAATTCTAGCATGAATAATAAACATTTATCATGAAATAAGGAAATAAATAATAACTTTATTATTGCCTCTAGGGCATATTTCCTTGATCTCCCACTTGCACTAGATTCAATAATCTAGTTCACATCGCCATGTGATTTAACACCAATATTCATATCGTATATGATTAACACCCATAGTTCACATCATCATGTGACCAACATCCAAAGGGTTTACTAGAGTCAATAATCTAGTTCACATCGCTATGTGATTAACACCCAAAGAGTACTAAGGTGTGATCATGTTTTGCTCGTGAGAGAAGCTTAGTCAGCGGGTCTATCACATTCGAGCCGTATGCATTTTGCAAATATTTTATGTCCACAATGCTCTGCATGGAGCTACTCTAGCTAATTGCTCCCACTTTCAATATGTATCCAAGTTGAGACTTAGAGTCATCGGATCGGTGTAAAAGTTTGCTTGATGTAACTTTTACAACAAACTCTTTTATCACCTCCATAATCGAGAAACATCTCCTTAGTCCTTACTAAGGATATTCTTGACCAATGTCCAATGATCTACTCCTAGATCACTATTGTACTCCTTGCCAAATTGAGAGCAAGGTATACAATAGGTGCAGTACATAGCATAGCATACTTTATAGAACCTATGGTGAGGCATAGGGAATGACTTTCATTCTCTTTCTATTTTCTCTTTGTGGTGGGATTTGAGTCTTACTCAATTTCATACCTTTGCAACACAAGTAAGAACTCTTTCTTTGATTTGTTCCATTTTGAACTATTTCAAAATCTTGCCAAGGTATGTACTCATTGAAAATCTTATCAAGCGTCTTGATCTATCTCAATAGATCTTGATGCTCAATATGTAAGTAGCTTTTCTTGAGGTCTTTTCTTTTAAAGAACTCCTTTAAAACACTCCTTTATGCTTTGCGAAAAATTCTACATCATTTCGATCAACAATATGTCACTCACATATACTAATTAGAAAGGCTGTAGTGCTCCCACTCACTTTATTGTAAATCTGAGGCTTCATCGTAAGTCCATATAAAACTATATGCTTTGATCAACTTATCAAAGCGTATATTCCAACTCGAGATGCTTGTACCAGTCCATAGATGGATCATTTGGAGTTTGCACATTTTGTTAGCACCTTTAAGATTGACAAAACCTTCGGTTGCATCATATACAACTCTTCTTTAATAAATCCATTAAGGAATGCAGTTTTGACATCCATTTGCCAGATTTCATAAAATGTGGCAATTGCTAACATGATTCGACACACTTAAGCATCGATCTGAGTGAGAAAATCTCATCGTATTCAACACCTTGAACTTGTTGAAAACTTTTCGCAACAAGTCGAGCTTGGTAGATAGTAATACTACTATCGGTGTCCGTCTTCCTCTTGAAGATCCATTCATTTAACATGGCTTGCGATCATCGAGCAAGTCAATCAAAGTCCATACTTTGTTCTCATACATGGATCATATCTCAGATTTTATGGCCTCGAGCCATTTCGCGAATCTGGGCTCATCATCACTTCCTCATAGTTTGTAGGTTATCATGGTCTAGTAACATGACTTCCGAACATGATTACTACACCAATTTGGTGCGGATCTTACTCTGGAAGACCTACGAGGTTACGTAGTAACTTGATCGAAGTTTCATGATCAATATCATTAGCTTCCTCACTAATTGGTGTATTTGTCACGAGAACTGATTTCGTGATGAACTACTTTCAATAAGGGAGCAAGTACAGATTACCTCATCAAGTTCTACTTTCCTCCCACTCACTTCTTTCGAGAGAAACTCCTTCTCTAGAAAGGATCCATTTTAACAACGAATATCTTGCCTTCGGATCTGTGATAGAAGGTGTACCCAACGATTTCCTTTGGGTATTCTATGAAGACGCACTTCTCGATTTGGGTTCGAGCTTATCAGGATGAAACTTTTTCACATAAGCATCGCAGCCCCAAACTTTAAGAAAGCGACAACTTGGGTTTCTTGCTAAACCACAGTTCATATAGTGTCGTCTCTCAACGGATTTAGATGGTGCCCTTTTAACGTGAATGCAGCTGTCTCTAATGCATAACCCCAAAACAACAATGGTAAATCAGTAAGAAACATCATAGATCGCACCATATCCAATAAAATACGATTACAACGTTCGGACACACCATAATGTTGTGGTGTTCGGTGGCGTGTTGTGAAACTATTTCACATTGTTTTAATTGAAGACCAAACTCGTAACTCAAATATTCGTCTTTGCGATCAGATCGCGAAACTTTATTTTCTTGTTACGATGATTTTCCACTTCACTCTGAATTTTTTGAACTTTTCAAATGTTTCAGACTTATGTTTCATCAAGTAGATATACCCATATATGCTCAAATCATCTTGTGAAGGTCGAGAAAATAACGATACTTGCCACGAGCCTTCATACTCATTGGTCGCATACATCGGTATGTATTATTTCCAATAAGTCGGTAGCTCGTTCCATTGTTCGAAGAACGGAGTTTTAGTCATCTTGCCCAAAAGGCATGGTTCGCAAGCATCAAATGATTCATAACCAAGTGATTCGAAAATCCATCTTTATGGAGTTTCTTCATGCGCTTTACACGGTATGACCCAAGCGGCGGTACCACAAATAAGTTGCACTATCATTATTAACTTTGCATCTTTTGGCCTCAATATTATGAATATGTGTATCACTACGATCGAGATCCAACAAACTATTTTCATTGGGTGTATGACCATTGAAGGTTTTATTCATGTAAGCAGAACAACAATTATTCTCGATTTTAAATGAATAACCGTATTGCAATAAACATGATCAAATCATATTCATGCTCAGCATAAGCGCCAAATAACATTTATTTAGGTTTCACACTAATCCCGAAAGTATAGGAAGTGTGCGATGATGATCATATCAATCTTGGAACTACTTCCAACACTAATCGTCACTTTCCCTTCAACTAGTCTCTGTTTATTCGTAACTCCTGTTTGAGTTACTAATCTTAGCAACCGAACAAGTATCAAATACTAGGGGGCTACTATAAACACTAGTAAGGCACACATCAATAATCTGTATATCAAATATACCCTTGTTCACTTTGCCATCCTTCTTATCCACCAAATATTGAGGGCATTTCGCTTCCGTTGACCATTTCCTTTGCGGTGTAAACACTCGGTTTCAGGCTATGGTCCAGCTTTGGGCTTCTTCGTAGGAGTGACAACTTGCTTGTCTTTCCACTTGAAGTTCCTTTCTTTCCCTTTGCCCTTCTCTTGAAACTAGTGGTCTTGTCAATCATCAACACTTGATGCTTTTCTTGATTTCTACCTTCGTCGATTTCAACATCACGAAGAGCTCGGGAATCATTTTCGTCATCCTTGCATACTATAGTTCATCACGAAGTTCTAGTAACTTAGTGATGGTGACTAGAAGAATTCATCAATCACTATCTTATCGGAAGATTAACTCCCACTTGATTCAAGCGATTGAAATACCCGGACAATCTGAGCACATGCTCACTAGTTGAGCGATTCTCTTCCATCTTTTAGCTATAGAACTTGTTGGAGACTTCATATCTCTCAACTCGGGTATTTGCTTGAAATATTAACTTCAATTCTGGAACATCTCATATGGTCCATGGCGTTCAAAACGTCTTTGAAGTCCCGATTCTAAGCCGTTAAGCATGGTGCACTAAACTATCAAGTAGTCATCATATTGAGCTAGCGAAAGCGTTCATAACATCTACATCTGCTCTTGCAATAGGTCATCACCTAGCGGTGCATCAAGGACATAATTCTTACGTGTAGCAATGAGGATTAACCTCGGATCACGGATCAAATCCGCAACATTGCTACTAACATTTTCAACACAGTTTTCTCTAGGAACATATCAAAATAAACATATGAAAGCAACAACGCAAGCTATTGATCTACAACATAATTTGCAAAATACTACCGGGACTAAGTTCATGATAAATTTAAGTTCAATTAATCATATTACTAAGAACTCCCACTTAGATAGACATCCTCTAATCCTCTAAGTGATCACGTGATCCAAATCAACTAAACCATGTCCGATCATCACGTGAGATGGAGTAGTTTCAATGGTGAACATCACTATGTTGATCATATCCACTATATGATTCACGCTTTCGACCTTCGGTCTCCGTGTTCGAGGCCATATCTGTATATGCTAGGCTCGTCAAGTATAACTTGAGTATTCTGCGTGTGCAACTGTTTTGCACTGTTGTATTTGAGCGTAGAGCCTATCACACCCGATCATCACGTGGTGTCTCGGCACGAAGAACTTTCATAGCGGTGCATACTCGGGAGAACACTTCTTGATAATTAGTAAGAGATCTCTTAAAATGCTACCGTCAATCAAAGCAAGAATAAGATGTATAATAGATAAACATCATATGCAATCAAAATATGTGACATGATATGGCCATGATCATCTTGCGCCTTTGATCTCCATGTCCAAAAAATCTTGTCATGATCTCTATCATCACCGCACGACACCATGATCTTCATCATCTTGATCTATATCAATGTGTCGTCACATGGTCGTCTCGCCAACTATTGCTCTTGCAACTATTGCTATCGCCGCAGCGATAAAGTAAAGCAATTATTTGGCACTTGCATCTTATGCAACAAAGAGACAACCATAGGGCTTACGCGATTATCGATAACTTCAACAAAACATGATCATCTCATACAACAACTTATATCTCATCACGTCTTGACCATATCACATCACAACATGCCTGCAAAAACAAATTAGGCGTCCTCTACTTTGTTGTTGCAAGTTTTATGTGGCTGCTACGGGCTGAGCAAGAACCGTTCTTACCTCGCATCAAAACCACAATGATAGTTTGTCAAATAGACTCGTTTTAACCTTCAAGGACGGGCGTAGCCTTTTCAGTTCAACTAAAGTTGGAGCCCGACACTGAAGGAAATATGCCCTAGAGGCAATAATAAAGTTATTATTTATTTCCTTATTTCATGATAAATGTTTATTATTCATGCTAGAATTGTATTAACTTAGGAAACATAATACATGTGTGAATACATAGACAAACATAGTGTCACTAGTATGCCTCTACTTGACTAGCTTATTTATCGAGAGGCGGTTATGTTTCCTAGCCATGGACAAAAGATTTGTCATTTGATTAACGGGATCACATCATTAGGAGAATGATGTGATTGACTTGACCCATTCCGTTAACAGCACTTGATCGTTTAGTATGTTGCTATTGCTTTCTTCATAACTTATACATGTTCATGTAACTATGAGATTATGCAACTCCGTTTACGGAGGAACACTTTGGGTACTACCAAGCGTCACTGGCGTAATGCGGGTGATTATAAAGGAATACTACGGTGTCTCGAAGGTACATGTTGAGTTGGCGTATTTCGAGATTAGGTTTTATCACTCCGATTATCGGAGAGGTATCTCTGGCCCTCTCGGTAATGCACATCATTATAAGCCTTGCAAGCAATGTGACCAATGAGTTGGTTACGGGATGATGCATTACTGAGCGAGTAAAGAGACTTGCGGTGGACGAGATTGAACTAGGTATTGGATACCGATGATCGAATCTCGGGCAAGTAACATACCGATGACAAAGGGAACAACGTATGTTGTTATGCGGTTTGACCGATAAAGATCTTCGTAGAATATGTAGGAGCCAATATGGGCATCCAGGTCCCGCTATTGGTTATTGACCGAGAATAGTTCTAGGTCATGTCTACATAGTTCTCGAACCGTAAGTCCGCGCAAGGTTTCGATGATAGTTATATTATGAGTTTATGAGTTTTGATGTCTCGAAGGAGTTCGCAGTCCGGATGAGATCGGGGACATGACGAGAGTCTCGAAATGGTCGAGGCGTAAAGCTCGATATATTGGACGACTATATTCGGAGTTCGGAAGGTTCGAGTGATTGAATTATTTTTAGATCTGGGAGAGTTCTGAGAATTCGCCGGGGAGAAGTATTGGGCCTTATTGGGCCTGAAAAGAGAGGGGCTGCCTAGGGCAGGCGCCCCCAAGGCCTAGTCCGAATTGGACTAGGGGAGGGGCACACCCTCCTTCCTTCCTTCTCTCTTCCCTTCCTTGTCTCCTACTCCTAATACATGGAAGGACTACTAGTTGGACTAGGAAAGGGAATCCTACTCGGTGGGAGTAGGACTCCCCATGGCGCCCCTCCTAGGGCGGCCTCCTCCTCCCTCCCTCCTTTATATCACGGAGGCAGGGGGCACCCATAGACACACAAGTTGATCTACGGATCGTTCCTTAGCTGTGTGCGGTGCCCCCTCCACCATATTCCACCTCGGTCATATCGTCCACGGAGTTTAGGCGAAGCCTGCATGATAGAACATCATCATCGTCCTGCGCCGTCGTCTTGTGGAACTCATCTCGGAGCTCGGCTGGATCGGAGGCGGAGATCGTCATCGAGCTGAGCGTGTGCTGAACTCGGAGGTGCGTGCGTTCGGTACTTGGATCGGTCGGATCGTGAAGGCGTCGACTACATCAACAGCGTTGTCATAGCGCTTCGCTTACTGGTCTCACGAGTGCGTGGACGAACACTCTCCCCTCTCGTTGCTATACCATCACCATGATCTTGCATGTGCGTAGGAATTTTTTGAAATTACTCGTTCCCCCCATGATGGCATCGAGCCTAGGTTTTATCGTTGATGTTATATGCGAGTAGAACACAAGTGAGTTGTGGGCGATACAAGTCATCTGCCTACCGACATGTCATACTTTGGTTCAGCGGTATTGTGAGATGAAGCGGCCGGACCGACATTACAGCGTGCGCTTCGCGAGACTGGTTTCACCGTTCTGAGCACTCGTGCTTAAAGGTGGCTGGCGGGTGTCTGTCTCTCTCACTTTAGTTGAACCGAGTGTGGCTCGCCCGGTCCTTGCGAAGGTTAAAAGCGGAGTCTATTTGACAAACTATCGTTGTGGTTTTGATGCGTAGGTAGAAGCGGTTCTTGCTAAGCCCGTAGCAGCCCCGTAAAATTTGCAACAACAAAGTAGAGGGCGTCTAACTTGTTTTTGCAGGGTATGTTGTGATGTGATATGGTCAAGGCGTGATGCTATATTTTATTGTATGAGATGATCATGTTTTGTAACGAAGTTATCGGCAATGGCGAGGAGCCATATGGTTGTCGCTTTATTGTATGAAATGCAAGCATACTGTAATTGCTTTACTTTATCACTAAGCGGTAGCGATAGTCGTAGAAGCAATAGATGGCGTAAGCGACAACGATGCTACGATGGAGATCAAGGTGTCGGCGCCGGTGGCGATGGTGATCCGCAGCGGTGCTTGGAGATGGAGATCACAAGCACAAGATGATGATGGCCATATCATATCACTTATATTGATTGCATGTGATGTTTATCCTTTATGCATCTTATCTTGCTTTGATTGGCGGTAGCATTTTAAGATGATCTCTCACTAATTATCAAGAAGTGTTCTCCCTGAGTATGCACCGTTTGCGAAAGTTCTTCGTCTTTGAGACACCGCGTGATGATCGGGTGTGATAGGCTCTACGTTCAAATACAGCGGGTGCAAAACAGTTGCACACGCGGAATACTCGAGGTTATACTTGGCGAGCCTAGCATATCTGAGATATGGCCTCGGAACACGGAGACCGAAAGGTCGGCGTGAATCATATAGTAGATATGATCAACATAGCGATGTTCACCATTGAAATTACTCCATCTCACGTGATGATCGGACATGGTTTAGTTGATTTGGATCACGTGATCACTTAGATGACTAGAGATGTCTATCTAAGTGGGAGTTCTTAAGTAATATGATTAATTGAACTTAAATTTATCATGAACTTAGTCTGGTAGTATTTTGCAAATTTTTTTAGATCAATAGCTTGCGTTGTTGCTTTCATATGTTTATTTTGATATGTTCCTAGAAAATGGTGTTGAAAAATGTTAGTAGCAATGATGCGGATTCGATCCGTGATCCGAGGTTTATCCTCATTGCTGCCTGAGAATAATTATGTCCTTAATGCACGCTAGGTAGACGGACCTATTGCGAGGAGCGGATCTGGAAGTTATGAGCGTCGGCTAGCTCAAAATGATGACTACTTGATAGTTTAGTGCACCATGTAGCGGCTTAGAATCGGGACTTCAAAGGCGTTTTGAACATCATGGACCATATGAGATGATCCAGGAATTGAAGTTAATATTTCAAGCAAATACCGAGTTGAGAAATATAATGTCTCTAACAAGTTCTATAGCTAAAAGATGGAGGAGAATCGCTCAACTAGTGAGCATGTGCTCAGATTATGCAGGTACTTCAATCGCTTGAATCAAGTGGGAGTTAATCTTCGAGATAAGATAGTGATTGACAGAATTCTCTAGTCACCATCACTAAGTTACTAGAACCGTGATGAACTATAATCAAGGGATGACAAAAAGATTCGAGCTCTTCGTGATGTTGAAATCGACGAAGGTAGAAATCAGAAAGAGCATCAAGTGTTGATGATTGACAAGACCGCTAGTTTCAAGAGAAGGGCAAAGGGAAAGAAAGGGTACTTCAAGTGGAAAGACAAGCAAGTTGTCACTCCTGCGAAGAAGACCAAAAACTGGACCAAAGCCTGGCTGAGTGCTTACATCAAAGGAAATGGTCCTTTGGAAGCGGAAATGCCCTAAATATTTGGTGGATAAGAAGGATGGCAAAGTGAACAAGGGTATATTTGATATACGGATGTTTGATGTGTGCCTTACTAGTGTTCTTGTAGCCCACAGTATTAGATACTTGTTAGGTTGCTAAGATTAGTAACTCGAAACAGGATTTAAAGAATAAGCAGAGACTAGTTGAGGGTGAAGTGACGATGAGTGTTGGAAGTAGTTCCAAGATTGATATGATCATCATCGCACACTCCTATACTTTCGGGATTAGTGTTAAACCTAAATAAATGTTATTTGGCGTTTGCGTTAAGCATGAATATGATTTTGATCATGTTTATTGCGATACGGTTATTCATTTAAAGTTAGAGAATAAATTGTTATTCTGTTTACATGAATAAGACCTTGATGGTCATACACCCAATGAACATAGTTTGTTGGATCTCGATCGTAGTGATACACATATTCGTAATATTGATGCTGTCGATTGTCAAAACCGGCGGATCTCGGTAGGGGTCCCAAAGCGTGCGTCTAGGCGGATGGTAACAGGAGGCGAGGGACACAATGTTTTTACCCAGGTTGGGCCCTCTCGATGGAGGTAAAACTCTCGTCTGCTTGATTAATATTGATGATATGGGTAGTACAAGAGTAGATCTACCACGAGATCAAGGAGGCTAAACCCTAGAAGCTAGCCTATGAGTACGATTGTTGAGATGTATGTTGTCCTACGGACTAAGGCCCTCCGGTTTATATAGACACGGGAGGCTAGGGTTACAGTCGGTTACAATGGTAGGAGATCTACATATCCGTATCGCCAAGCTTGCCTTCCACGCCAAGAAAGTACCTTGGGACACGGGCGAGTCTTCAATCTTCTATCTTCGTAGTATGGGAGTCCGGCGGATATTGATAGTCCGCTGTCTGGACACCCCTAGTCCAGGACTCCTCGGTAGCCCCTGAACCAGTCTTCAATGGCGATAAGTCCGGCGTGCATAATGTTCGGCATTGAAGGCGGGTTCCTCCCTTGAATAATTCGGAGAAGATAATGAACACCGAGGATAGTGTCGGCTCGCAAAATAAATTCCACATTCCAAGCGTAGAGAGAATAAAACATATACACCGATTCAATCTGGCGGCGTATTATGAGGCGTGACATCACACGGCACCAAGCCCTTGTTTGAATTCTTGTACCACCTCAGCATGCGCTTAGCGAAGCGGTTTCCTTAACGCATACAGTCGAGCGAGATCGTATTCCCTTATTCCGGGATTCTCATCAATACGATGCGTGGGTAACCCAACCGCGCCATTGATGGTGGCGCTTGGGGATAAGTGAGTTTTACCGGGCGGTGAGGGCGCATAGTTTAGATGCGCCTATATATAAGGGATAAGGTTTACCTTCTCACCTCGCCTTCTTCCTCCTTTGCTCATCCATCCTGCAAACTCAAGCTCCAGCGCCCAAGCTCGCGCATCTCACCTCGACCCATCTCCGAATATGTGGGAGGGGAGGTACATGGATGGCCTCCACCGCCAAGGAGGAGAAATCACCAAGCTGCTTGTGACGCGAATACCTTTCAGCGATATCGGCGCATTGGCTGCTTGACAGCAGGAAGCTCATCCCCACCCGGGGCCTCATGAGAGGTCGTCTTCCTTCCCCACTTCCTCCGCGGACTGGGCTTTCCGCTCCATCCATTCGTCAGGGGCTCATGTTTTACTACGGCATGGATTTCCACGATCTGGCGCCGAACCGTCCTCAACATCTCGGCGTTTATCGTGGGTGTGCGAGCCTTTCTACGCATCGGCCCCACCGGCTGTGGCTCAAGACCTTCAATGTCAAGCGAAGGTTGTCAAGGGGCATAAGCGGAATCTTGAGGCGCCATCTTGGGCAAGCTGCCAGCGTCCCTTAGCTAGAAGGGACCCGTGGACTCCGTCAAGGGGTGGCGATCGGGGTGGTTCTACATCGCGAGCGCAGCGAGCCTACATGGGTGGCGGCCCCGAATTTAGATCTGGAATCCCCGCAGCTCACCTCCTTGAAGAGAAGGGCTTGCGGTGGGGTGATCCGGTGGAGGTGGCGGGACTTGAGCCTGCATCAAGAAATTTGGTGAGCAATAGGCTCCGGCTCGTCGGCGTGGTCAGTCATGCTCCTCGGCGGATTCTCCCATGCCAAGAGCGGGTATTTAACTTTGTGGGAGTTTAATCCGGGAAAACACCGGGCGTTGAGTGGGCTCTTGATACAACGTCTGAAGGCGCTGGAGAAGTCTTGTTCAAAGGCGCGAAGCCCCGCATCCATGACCAAGACCGCAGATTCAGCTCATGATCTCCGGTGATGAGGTAAGTGATTCGACCCCATTACGGGACACTTGTAGTAATTAGATTGACTCTAGCGAGGTTTTTAATCTGCCTCTTCCTTTGTGAGGAATGGATGGAGAAGGCCCGGCTGCTCATCAGCCCGGCTCCCATGCGGAAGAACGGTGGATGCCCACTTAGCAAGGCTGCTGGTTCGGCACCGTCGTGGTCTTGGGAGAAGAAACAAGAAGGTGGCCACGGGGACTCAAAGAGTTCCCGTGTCGAGGCGTCTGGCGACGGCGAGGACTCCTCCTCGAAGAAGATGAGGAGGAGGAGTACTCTCTCGGAGGAGGAGAGAAGAAGAAGGCCTCCCCAATCGGGCGGCGAAGGGTCAGAGGGGAGAACTATCCCCGGACAGTTCGCCAACATCGATGTTGGCGAGGAAGAAATGGCCTCAAGGGCGGGCGTCCGGCAGGATCGTAAGTATTCAATCATTTATATGCCGTACATTGTATGCCATGTAGTGTCCTTCTAACGCCGCATTCGCACGTAGTCCGGCCGTTGGCGATCTTCTGACTCGATGGCGGGTCTTTGGCGCCGTTGGATGTAAATTCCATCCCGCGCCTCTACCCCAGCGTCGGCGAGGGCGGCGGCGGAATCCGCAGGGGACCCGCCGGGAGGAGAGCTCGAAAGCGCGACAGGCAACCTCCGGACTTTGTGCGGACTCTGCCGGAACCCGTGGCGGTTCGAGTCGACAAGTGGCTTCGAAAGAAGGGCAGGACCGTGATGCGGCGGCCTCCGTCCAACAGAGGTGCGGATAACCTCTTTGGGCGCTTAAAGCGCTTCCATCGAGAAGAACACCGCACTCTCATGAGTGCGGTGATTGAAAGTCCGGCTCGCCAAGGGTGGGCTGACGAAACTGCAACAACCTTCTAACGGGCTTTGAGGTAAGAGGTTTAGAATTATGTAATGTAATACCGCATAGAGCGGTAGCCTGATGCTTAGTTGATTGTTGGAAAGAAAAGTCGGACTAAGGATCTTAACAAGATATCTGCGGTGTTTCTAAAAATATGTCAATATGGGTTTGCAGGCTCTTATTTGTTGACCTCTGCCGCGTGCTTGGCGGAGGTCGGCGCTGAAAAAGGACCTTGGCGGTCGGAGCAAGAGCTCGGCCATGCCAAGAGGTAGCTCAAGGAAAAAGAAGGTGAATGACACCACTTTAAATAAGTACCTTCTGAGAAAAGGGTTTTGGTTGCAAACAAAATTAATAAGGATAATATGTGTATTGCAGGGGGCCACGAAGGAGGTGGCAGCCACGAAGGATGCGTGTCATGGACGGGCATAATCTTGACCCGGAGCAGGCTGGCGAGAAAAGCAAGTGGCGGCTGGTGGCGGAAGTGCGGCAAGAGCTCCGAGGCTCTCATGGGAAAGCATGAGAGTTTGGGCGTGACTCAAGACTCTAGAGTCGAGCTTGCCTCGGCTCTCGAAAGTGCCCGATCCGCCAAGGCGAGGCCGAAGGCCCTTCAGGAGGTAAAGGACATAAAGAAGATAGCGGCGGGTAAGGCCTTTTTCATGCGAGCAGGCACGTTAATGTAAATTACGGATACTTACCCGAATTCGGAGCTCTCGAGGCGTTTGCGGATCTGCAGCGTAGTGCATCGATCTGCCGCTTTCTATCGTGGCGAGGAGGGAGCTCGGCGGAGAAAGGTCTTCGGTCTCGGTATCTTTGAGGCCGGCCATCCAGTGCCCCCAGCGACAAATGAAGCGGTGGTCGAACTCCACAAGGTGGTGAGGAGGCCATGAAGGGCCTCATAGTCCGGCTATGGCTGGGACAGGCCATGCTGGCAGCTACTTTGGCCTAGTCGTCGGCTGGTGGATCGTGCCCGGGCTGGATGTGATCAGCGCTCCGCTTTGTATTGAAGGTGCTCGTCGGGCCCCTGCCCGCATAAAGGTGCAATGGGGCAAAGCTGGATGCGGGCTTCTCACGGATCCGCCGCCCGGGCAAGGAGCATCGCCGCGCGGGCGATATTATAAAGTTGTCTGAAGGGAGCTGCGATATGCGGATGAGTGCCCCGAGATGTAATTTTGAGTGAACTTTGTGTATTTATCTGGCGCTGAAAACTTTGTTTATATCGCCATGAAACGCTTATTTAATTTAAAATATTACCTTACATGCGGCCGTTTGTAAAATCGAGAGATGGCAAGTCGTTGGCTTCACCCCCAAGCTACAAGGGCTGGGGTGTTGGTGATAAACTTGAGCACTCTTGTTCCCATTATTGGGTCCATCTAGGGGCGCTCAACCACGACGAACAAAGGCGACCGAACTTATAATGCTTGAACACTCCCTTAGCCATAGAATTCTATAATTTTAAATTTGGTGAAGCCTGGTATTCGGAAGACCGAATCCGAGGCGCTATCCACGCCCAAATCGGACATCATCGGAACTTCGCTCGAAGCGGCATGAGTCTTTAGGGACCGAAAGAACCTCTCGAGCAGTGACCAGTCTCTCGCCTTATCATGCCCGGTCGGTTTAGCTTTCTCCTTGAGGCATTAACCCGGCTCAACAGGCGCAACCTGATGGTTCTCCCGGTGCTACCTTAGCCGGCCGGAGCGGGCGTAAGGTACCAAAACATGGGGCCGGGCAAACCCAACTATTGACCCAAGACATGATTCGGAGCTGATTCATATAATGCTATAAGTTCGGGGTGCCGCACTTGTGAAAGTGTTGGACTTAATTACACCATAATCCGAGGAGCGAAGCCCTGGCGTATTCGGCCGTACCAAAGTATCTGGTGCAAGATGTCATATAATGAACATATATAAGAGGTAGCATAATTGCAATAAAAGGTAATGTACTTGCAAAAGGAGTGCTGCGTTATTTATGAAAGAAGGTCGACTAATAAAGCGGTGATACAAATAGTCTTGATAAGCAAGGGATTTGGACTAAATTAACATGTCCCCTCGAGGATGAGCTGCAGACTTGGGGTATGTAATCGAATTTAATGCTCGTAATGGAGACCACCGATTGTTAAATCATGGCGTTCTTTAGTCCACGATTTGTTGCATCGTGAGTTAAGCAAGTCGCCGTCGAACAAGGCTTCGATTAACGAGTCTGTATACATAAAAAGAAGAAAAGATAAGTAAACCCAAGGGCTCGCATGAGCCTGGTGTGGTCGAGCCGCACTCTTTGTCCCTTGTGATCAAGCCCTCCCTGCGCCCATGGTATCTCCAAAGCGTAATGATGTCTGCTGAGTGTTATTCTTGCGATCATCTTGTGAGGCGAGGTGGGGCCTATTACTCTGGCGATGCTCGATCGCGTCGAGGTGGTCTTAGTTGGCATTGCTCGGTAGCGTTTTCTTTGTATCCGGCTTTTTAATTGCGGACTTGAGAATACTGAAGGCTGCTCGTACTTCGCGCGAGCGCTGTATGTTCCTCCGTTCGGAGGGCGTTCCGTATTTCCATTGACCGTGATGACTCCACGAGGACTGGCATTTTGAGCTTTAGGTATGCATAATGCGGCACGCGTTGAATTTTGCAAGCAGCGGTTCGTCGAAGCGAGCATGATAGCCCTTGCAAAAGCGGGACTATGTCGAAGATTAACTCTTCGCCGGAAGTTATCCGGTGATCCGAAGACCACTTCGGTGTGACTAAGCTTTGTCTGTTGGCTTCCACTCTGGGATGACACCTTTAAAGGTTGTCTTTGTAGGTTTAATCCTTGATGGGTCTATGCCCATTTTGCGCCTTTGTATCACGATAAAGCGAGTTCGGGCTGCTACCATGAATCCATCGGGACTCGCGTCGAGTGAAACCCTTGACGATTGGGTCTAAGACCAATGCGGCGAATCCGCCATGGCGTATGCTGGTCGGGTGGTCTCTTGATCGAAAGTGATCGGGCAAGAGGACCATGGGTTGAACTTTAGGCGGCTGGCTCCATCGCATAGGCGTCCCATAATGCCGCTTCCTCTCCCTCTTGGGTATATGGGTCGCGTATATCATATTCACCGTCCGCACTTGTGGGGGTAACCCTTCATCCTCTATTGTTGGCGGCGGGTCTCTTCCTCGTCGTCGCTATTTAGCCCTTATCGTTGTTATCGGCAATTAACTTGCCCGGCCTGCTTGAACACCAACATCTATTGGTGTGGTTAGCTGGCTTTAGAAGCGCCATGTATCTAGCATAGGCGGTCGAGTATTCGGTCCAGATTGGGCGGACCGGAGTGGTTCTTTTGAGCGGCTTCTTCCGGTGACGGGTTTAGAGCCTCGGAATCCGGCATTGGTGTCATATCCTCCTTATCGTCACCGTTAATGCGGCGCTTGTTTTGATTAACGTGACCTGCCGTTGTTGTCCTTAGTATCCGGACTGCGAGTTTTCACGGAGATTGTTGCTGCGGGCTAGCTAGCTGTCCTCTCCGCTAAGCGGGTCATTAGAATGTGAGGGCTGCCATGGATTTGGCTTTTCCTGCCCGGTGCGGGCTAGCCATTCGTCCCGGATGTTATGCTTGAAGGCTGCAAGGGCCTCTGCATCCGGACGATCGGCGATTTGGTTTTCTTCGTCAAGAACCGTGTCCAAAATTTTACGGCTGATTTATGCGGCTTTGAATGATGTGGCTTAAGTCATCGGCGTCTGGTGGTCACACATATGTGCCTTGGAAGTTATCAAGGAATGCGGCCTCGGGTCTTCCCAACACCCAATCGACTCTGCTGGCAGGCTGTTAAGCCAATGCCGAGCTGGTCCTTTAAGCAAGCGGGGAGATACTTGATGGCGTGGAGATGCGTCGCGCGGGCCATATGGATGTGGAGAAGATAATCCTCGATCCATACCGCGAAGTCATTGTACCATCGTAGATTCGATATTCTGGGTTTAAACCCTTGAGGATCGATGATCCATTACTTCATCGGTGAAGCATAGCGGGTGTCTGGCGCCTGTATTGAGCAATATCGCGGCGTAGCTCGAGGGCGCTATGCGCTATGTTCGGCCCGGTGGCGTTATGTCCGTATGACGGTATTAAATCGTGGGTCGTAGGCGCCACGTGATCCATAGATGGATCTAGATTGTCTTGCTTTGTCCTCAATATATCTACTTAAGTCGGCGCGTTCCCTCTTGGCCCGCGCTTTTGGAAGCGATCGAGAAGTGCGTGTTGGTGGGGGCTGGGCGCCTCTCTATCACGACAGCGAGGTGGTCGATCGACCATGTCGTGGGCTGGTGATGAAGGTATGTATGCTTCCTCCACTAATCGAGGAGCAGCTTGCGTCTTAGGTAACTTTTGGAGGCGTTGAGTTTATACTCTTGACGCGAGGACCTCGGTCCATCGATCGGCCGAGATCTGATCAGCTTGGGCTATTGCTGCTTTTCTTTAGGCTATTTGCCGTGGCTATGAGCCTGCGCTGAAGCGTTCTTGTTCGGCGGGATCCTCGGGTATGGCGAATTCATCATCGTTGAGGCTTGCCGTCTTGGAGGAGGCATATAGTTATCATCCTCAACCCCTTCGTTTGCCATACATGGTGAGGGCTTGCCTGCGTCCTCTGCGCTGAATCTTGCGGGAGGGATCGTCTTGGCACTCTCCAGTGTTATTGTCTCCGTGCGGAATCTCAATTCTTATTGTGGCGGGATTTAGGCGGCGCGGCGGCGTCGGTGTTTGGGCTGCTTCTTTAGAGAATCTTCCTCCGCTGCTTTTTCGCCATCCCCTTCTTTTGGGGTATCCACCATGTATCGTCATATGGCGAGGTGGCCTTCGATTGCCACATGGTGGCTGGCTCTTGTTAAATCTCCGGCATAAATCGTCCATAGCGTCGATGTCGTCGAATCGTAATCTAGCATGTCGGTTAGATCCTCGGCGATGGCTACAAAGTGGGTGGTGGGTGGGCTCTGAATTTCTCTGTCGGAGGTAGGGCGACATATGCAGGTGGCTTATCATGGTGAGGCGAGTAGAAGCGTCGCGGTGCACAGAAGCAGGATGAAGCGAGACATGCGGCGCGGCCGAATCTTACCCAGCCGGGGCTCTCGGGGAGATAACACCCCTCTTGCTCTGCGGGGTCTCGCATGATCACTATGGTATGATAATCTGAGAGGTGCTCCTCGAGCTGTTTTGGAGGCGAGGGAGGAGCAAGGCTAGCTCTTTCCCTCTTGCTATGTGTCTAAAACCTATCGGTCGAACCCTTTGCATGTGTGCCCGGGGGGTTTTATAGGCCTACCCCGAGTCTATGATATCTATTTGGCGTGGTCCCCAGCCGTCGATCTCTCTTGCAGCCGTCCTCCCCTTGACCACAGGGCCGCCATTGGCGGGCCCATGAGCAGCCAGAATTTCTTGTCGCGGCACTCGATGGCCTGGCTTGGTCATGGGGTCGTGGGAGCAGTGCCGCCCGTCTGTCAGCGATCCTTGTCGCCCTCCCATCAATCTGGTTTATGGCTTGTGGGGCCCTGGTGGGAGGCGGCCGACTGCAGGAGGCCGACTCCGAGGGCCGTCTTGAGCTCTTGACCATCTTCTTCTCTCTCAGCAGCGAGGGGCCAGCGATCTCCGGGCCGTGCCGCCGCCCGTCATGGGCACGGTGCCTCGTGCTTGTGGATGAAATCGAGGAGGCATGGCAGCGTGCGCGCCTCACGGAGATCTCTGGTGGTGCGACTTCTGTAGCCATGCCTTCCTCCCGTGAGTGCGAGGGACAGCCACATCGGGGCTGTACCTGCACGATCTTCGTGTAAGGTGCGGGCGACTCTCATAATCGGCCCCTTGGGAATCGCAAGCCGAGTCGGCTTGTTTGAGTCGCCGTCTAAGGACTCGGCTCCCCAAAGGTCGCCAGTGGACTCGGCCTCCTCAAAAGGTGCCAGTGGACTCGGTCTTCTCGAAGGTCGCCCGGCTGGAACTCGGTGAGCGGCCAGCCCGATGTCTTCAAGATCTTGGGTCTCGGGTCAGCCTACCGTGGCCCATTACTCGGCAGATAGTCCCGAAGCTGGCGAAGCCCGGTGGCGCTGCCTCGTGGGGCTTCGGCGGTTTCAGCCTTCGTGGTGCGGCTCACGAGATTGGCCGCCCGCGTCTTGAACCGCCTCGCTGGAAGCCGCCCGCTCGTAAGTCGTGGCGGGAAACGGCGGCGTATCGGTTCGCTTCCTGTCATTTATGAGGCGGTCATGTCGCGTGGCTCCGTGTGGCGGCGATCTATACGCCTGCAGCGTGGCAGGACAGGCGCTAGGTGGGGCCCGCCATTACGCGCCTCGGCTCGGCGGATTCGCTGCGGTCGGCGGTTGGCATCCCCGTTATTACTGCGCGCGATAACCGTGAGGAGTTAATCATAAGGCGTCGTGGGGGCGGCGCGATTAATCCCCGTCGCCCCTCGGCTTCTTAGCCCGTAGGGCTATAAGTAAGCGAGAGGGGCGAAGCGGCACAACCGCGCCTCCCTCCCGCTCTCTTGCCCTTCTTCTTCGCCGCCCACGCATCGTAGCGTTCTTCTTTGCGGCGAGGCAGGTGCTCTTCCTCGCGGCGATGAGCTCTTCTTCCGTCGCGCCCCCACCTCGCGCTCCGGCGTGTGGGGCGGCTCGAGGCGTGGGGAGGAAGGACATCGAGTTCGCCGTAAACCCGCCGCCTCGGCGCGGATTTGGTGCAAACCCGTCAGCGCCGCGGCGAGAGATCCGGCCAGCTGGCGGGCCGGCGGAGTCATCTTCGCTCGCACCTCATCTGTGGCTGGGGCTCCCAGTGGCCCAGGTTCTTCCGTTCCTTTCTTGAGTTCCATAGCCTGCAGCCACTCATCTCACCCCCAATGCGGTGGTACTTCTCTCGCCTTCACCACCTGCAATGAAGGCTACATCGGTGTTCTCCCCACCCCTCGAGCTGTGGGGAGTTCTTCTCCTCGAGCTTGGCACTCAGGCTGCGGCCACGCCCGGACTGTCACGGCACCTACATCGCGGTCGCGGCGCTGACCCGACAACCCTTTTCCACCCATCCGCTGGTGAAATCGGTGAAGATGTGGCAGAAAACCTACTTCTACGTGAAGAATGTCTCCACCGGCGTGGGTCAATCTACGCCCTTGACCCGAGCCGCTGATTGGCGGCCGCCCGATTAGTCCCATCGGTCGAAGTCGCTTCGACCTCCGGGTCGGCGCCGTGTACGCCTCGAGTCATAGCCTTGATCGGAGGGGCTCGTCGCCTCCGATCTCTGGCCGCCGCCGTGGCGCGCGGGTTCTTCGCTCAAGGCGGCCTCACCTCATCATCGGATGGCGGCGGCCTGATCAACCGGCTGTGCACTAAGGACATGCAGCGGGGAAATGGCGAACTTGGTGAACCACGCCATGCTGCGGGTTCCGGAGGTGGCGATTGACAGGAGCCGTACTCGCGACAACCCCGCCGATGGTAAGTCGCTTCCCTCACGAATTTCGATCTTGCTTGCGTCCGACTTGAGTTCTGATCTTGTTGGCGTCTTTGAGAGAACCCTCTCCGGCGCTTGCTGCGGCGCCACGAGAGCAGCGTGACTATGTCCCGAACCGAGGTCGGCGATGTCGGCGACCCGACCTGGGGGCAGCGATGGAGGCCCGGCGAAAGCGGAGGAGGAAAACGGCGGCCTCGGACCGTCAGCGACCGCCAGGCAGCCCGGCGTCGGCCGGAAATAAATCCGCCCGCCCGGCGAGGCAGCCCCTCCAAGCCCGGCGCAAAAGCGTCACGCCGGGCAGTCGATGATGATGAGTCGAAAAAGCCCAAGGAACGCCACCGCGACCAAGCGGGAGGAGGACGCGAGGCTGACCGCTTCGGAAGGAAGTGAAGGCCGCCACTAGTTTCTTCGTAAGTCCCTCACTCCTTATTTCTTTTCTGGATTTCGCTTGAGTCTTCGACTTTCCCCTCTTCTCCAGCGCCCCCTTTCCCTTGAGAGCCGCCGTCCCCTCCGTCATGGGGTGGGCGGCGTCACTGTCTGTGGCGGATTGACCCTGCCGCCAACCTCCGGGAGGCGGCAGCCTGGAACCTGAAGAAGCGAGGAGGAAGAGGCCGGCCGCTGGAGAAAGGCGGAGGCGAAAGCGGCGCCAACGCCCAGCGGCTTTGGAAGGCGTGGCGCGTGGCAAAGCAGAGATCTTGAGAGGCCGTTAAATCGCCCGGCGGCGATGCTCGTCCCGGCTGTTGTCGGCACCGCCGCCCGCGAGTTCACCAGGGCAGGCCGGGAGGTCGGCACGCGAACCTCTCGCGGAGGAGGCGGCGTCTTGGGCTCCGGATACAAGCGCGCGCCTCCACGCCTCCGCCTCCGCCGTCTTGCGCGCGCATAGCAAGCAGCGGCGGACCCGCGAGTTCCGCCCGGCTGCGAACGATACCGGCAACGCCTTCTTCTCCAAATCGCCGTGGCAACCGCCGCCCGGATCGAAGGGCGAGCTCAGCGCCCGCGGCTTCGGGAAGGCTAGCGCCGCCCGATATGGCGAACCTGACAGGCCGAGGCCTCGGTGCGAGCCCACCGGCTGGAGTGCGTGAAAGCGGTGCGGCCCGCTGAACGAGCCCTTACGGGCGTCGGTCTAAGTTGCGCAAGAAAGCGGCGCCCTCAACTTTACACCAAGGCGCATCGGCCTGCGGTCCTCCGTCCGGGTATGTTTTGTTTTCCTTTTTAGTTTCTTGCCTTCTTCCGTGAGGCGGCGCCAGCCCACTGGAGTGTAATCCCGAGTTGAGGTGGCTGAGCTGGCGGCTCGGAACTCCTTCTAGCTGACTCGAGGCGACTTTACTTTGCGGCCTTGCAGGAATACCACAACCTCCAGCTACTGCCTTCAACCGCAATGTTGAGAGCTGAGAAGCGGACCTTGATTGGCGGAAAGTCAAATGAGCCAATTCTTCCTTCTTGGCGATGGCTGGCGCACCAGCGGGCTATAATCCCGAGATTGGGCCGGCTGCAGCGATCGGGCGGATCTCAGCGACTCTTCCTTCTTTCTTCTCACGAGTAGCTGGCATGCTCTGTAATCCCGAGATTCGGGCGGCTGGCGATCGGGCGGATCTCCAGCATTTCTTCCTTGTTGTGATGCCTTGTCTTTCTTGAGCTTGGAGCCAATGCCGCCCTCCGGGAGCAGCTGGGCGAGGCCAATACCTCCGTCGCACTAGGAGGAGGTCGACAAGCTCGTCGAGGCGCGACCTGCTTGGCGGCAGCTGGCGGCGAAGGAGCTGCCGGAAGCGCAGAGGAGGGCGCCAAGTCGCGGGAGGTGCCCTCCTAGCTAAATTCGAGATGGGCGGTCGCTGGACCGGCCGGGAGGCGATCTTGACCTCCGGCTATCCACGAGCTCGAGGACATCATCGATGGTAACTCTTGGTTTCTCTTCCTTGGTCTTCCGACTACGTGTCGAACTGTTTTCTGGTTTTTCATTTGTCGCCTTTTCTCGTCTTTGGTAGACTTCTTTCCGGTCACTCATAAGCCGTCCCTCACGCCCGCCAGGCGGCTCGGGAGGCGGAGGCAAAGCGAAGTGATTGCATAGCGCCCCGAACCATCGATGAGCAGCTCTTGAGCGCCGGGGCTCGCCTAAATCCTGCTCATCGTCTGCTGCACCGTCTTCAATGCGCGGCGCCCAAATCGTTGCCGCTCTGTGGCGGAGGTGCGGCTCTGCCGCCTTGATCGGGCGGCCCGGCTGGAGAAGTCGCCGTCGGTCGCTTCAAGGCTTGGAGGGGCTCCTCGGCCCATACCGAACACGCCGGGCCTTGGAGTTCGTCAAGGATGGTACCACAGGCTGGACTGGACCGCTGGCTGCGTTCGGTCAGAAGCCCATGCCGAGCTGGAGGTCGTGGAAGGCGCCCTTGCGGCCTTGGCGGCCATTGCTGATACCACGGACACCAGCGTCTTCGTGCCCAGCGGACCGGCAGCGGCGGAGGTGCCGCCGAGTGGTTGAGATGCACCCGGTGCGAGAGGACTCGGCGGAGTGATCGACTCAGCGCCGAGAAGAGGGGCGAGTCGGGCGGAGGCGGCGAGGAGGAGCAGGAGGTGAAGGCGGCCGGCCCGGCCTGATCGTGCCTCGGCAGCGAGCCTCTCGAAGGACAAAGCGGCTGTCATTTGGAAGCGACCAAGCGAGACCGCCCAGCCGACTGCCCCAACCTCCGACACGCCGTCACCTCAACCCTCCGGCTCGGAGGCCGCCCTTAGAGTGCTTGATTTTACCTTTCTCTTTTGTTCTTTCTTAAAAACCTTGTCGATTTGAACAATTCCACCCATGAGGTGTATTGACCAAGGGCCTTATGTAAATATTTATCAAATTTCCGTCTTTCCTTGCTTGGTTCTTTAGACTTTTCCTTTGCCGCCTTCCTTTAGTTGCCGCCTTGCCATTTGGGCGGCCGCTCTGCGGTGCTGCCGCGGTCAAGTCTCAGCTTTTAGGGAGGCAAGTACTAGTCCTTTAGAATATCCTAGCAAGTTGGCTGAAAATCGGCAGGCCGACTCTCAAAAGTCGGCTATCATGATAAACATTGAGACTATGAGCCCATTGCTTTCATGAGTCGACTTCGATGAGAGGCTGAGGCAACTTGACTGTCGTAGCTCTTAAGTCTTTAGCCGTTTTTCATGTGGCGCTTCGCTCTTTCCGTCCCCGCTAGCCGGCAGTCGCTCTGCGACTGCGGCTTTCAGCGAGGCGGCTTTGGTAGCGGCACATTACTTGTCGACCTCGGGAGCATTTCATAGCACAAAGCGGCGAATCCCGGGCGATTAGTCGGACCGGTGCGAGCGATATGATAAAAGGAGAAAGCATTTGGGCGTGATCCATATCATCGAGATAATCAAAAAGCAGTCCCGAGATCGTCGGGGCCTAAGGTCTTTAGTACTTAATACAAAGGGGTAGCGTGATACATCTTGCATCAAGCTGTAAAATCTTGAAGAAGATTTGCGTTCCTGAGCGTTCTGTTTCTTTGCGGATCGTCCCTCTTGCGTGCTCGAGGCTTACGGCGTCGATCAAATAGTAAGCGTCGTTCCCTAGCACCTTGCGATGATGAAGGACCTTCCCAAGGTCGCGACAACTTGCTGGCGGCTGTTCTCTGAATCAGCGGAGCACAAATCGCCTTCTTGGAATGATCTTGGCTTGACCTTGCGATTGTAGTACGGCGCAGACTCTGCTGGTAGATGCGGACCCATTGAGTGCCAACGAGTCGGCCCTCTTCCAGCAGGTCGGCGCCGTCTTAAGCGTCCTCTTCAGCCTCCTCTTGATTGTACATGGAGACTTCGCGGGGAGTCAAATTGTATATCCGTCGGGATGATAGCCTCGGCACCGTGAAGCGAGGAAAAGCGGCGTGAAGCGGTTGACGGTTCGGGGTTGTCTTGCGCAGACTCGGAAGGGCGGCGATGTAGCGCCCTCGATGCGGCTATATCTCCCGTGTCGAAGCACGACTTAGAGCATAACGCATTGAAAGCAATGTCATAAGTGAGGTAATCTTCACACAACCAAGTAATACATAAGGGAAAAGAGATACATAGTTGGCTTACAATGCCACTTCACACAAATAAATGAATAAGCATTACATCATCAAAATACAAACAAGGTCCGATTACGGAACCAAAATAAAGAAGAACCCCAAATGCGACAAAAGGTCCACGATCGACCCCAAGCTGGGCTCCACTCTTGATCAACTAGAGCGAAACAACACAAAGGGCCAGATCTTCATCGAGCTCCTCCTTGAGCTTGGTTGCGTCACCTGCTTTCATTAACATAGGCACACGCAAACTGGTTTTGGAAGTATCTGGTGAGCCACGAGGACTCAGCAATCCCATTACCATGGGTATCAAGACTAGCAAAGCTTAATGGGAAAGGAAGGGGCAAAGTGGTGAGGTTGCAGCAGCGACTAAGCATATATGGTGGCTAACATACATAAATAAGGCGAGAAGAGAACAAAGCGGAGCAGTCGTGAAGCTAGCAATGATCAAGAGGTGATCACGAACACCTACTTCGTCAAACATAACACGAAACCGTGTTCACTTCCGGACTCCGCGAGAAGAGACCATCACGGCTACACTCGGTTGATGTGTTTTAATTCGGATCAAGTGTCAAGTTGTCTACAACCGGACATTAACAAATTCCCATCTGCCACATAACGCGGGCACGGCTCTCGAAAGTTTATACCTGCGGGGTGTCCCAACAGCCCATGACAAGCTCTCGTGATCATCGAAGGAATAGACCTTCACCGAGACACTCCGATCAGGCTCGGTATCCGGTACATCAAGACATTTCGACAATGGTAAAACAAGACCAGCAAAGCCGCCCGATCGCCGACAATCCCGATAGGAGCTGCACATATCTCGTTCTCGAGGGCAACACCGGATAAGCGAAGCGTCTGAGAACCAGCGTAACCCAAGTTGCCAAGGGATGGTCCATACGGTGCTCTAGTTTGGACCAACACTTAGACAAGCCAGCGGCCGGGGGCTATAAAAGATGACCCTCGAGAAGCGACTCCCAAGGGAAAAGTAGGTGGTGGTGAGGCAAATGGTAAAAGGCAATGTTGGGCCTTCTTTGGACAAGTTTTATTCAAAGCGAACTGTCAAGGGGTCCCATAAATCACCCGACAGCGTAAGGGGCGCAAAATCCGGGAACATAACACGGTATGGCGGAAACTAGGGCGGCAAGAGTGGAACAAAACACCAGGCATAAGGCCGAGCCTTCCACCCTTTACCAAGTATATAGATGCATTAATAATATAAGAGATATTGTGATATCCCAACATAAACCCTGTCCACCATGGAGAAATCTTCAACTTGACCTGCAACTAGCAACGCTATAAGAGGGGCTGAGCAAAAGCGGTAACATAGCCAAACAACGGTTTGCATAGGAATGGTGTCAAGGTTAGAGGTTCATGGCAATATGGGATGGCTGGACAAACAGGTAATAGGTAGCGCAGCATAGCGAAAGAACGAGGCAACTAGCATAGCAATGGTAGTAGTGAGATCGAGGTAGCGGTCATCTTGCACGAAATCCCGCAAGGAAGAAGAACGAGTCCATGAAGAAGATGAGCGGATGAAGCCGAACCAAGCGTAGATGAATGAATCCTCACGACATAGCAAGAAACAGGAACTAACAAGAAGAAGCACACAACATAGGTAAACACACCACACATGACCAAGGCATGATGCACAACAAGCATGATGCATGACCAAGCTACATGAATCTACTCATGGCAAGAGATGATGCAAACAAGAACAACACATCAAGGCAAGTTTAAATGAGGCGGAAACAACATATAACAATTCCGGTAAGTCCTCATATGCAAATTTCGAAATTGGTCCAGAACTGATTAAACCTTATGTTGAAGTAGTTAAACAGCAAGTTAAGATGCACCAAGATGATCTACACGAAATTCTAGTCAAGTTACATATAAAGTTCATTAGATTGAAGACTACGGGCTAGAAGATATGAGCAAAACAAGTTAAACATGGCATTGATGCAAAATGCACTCAAACATCAAGCAAACACACCAAAACAAGGGTGCAACATGATAATAGGAAACTACATGCAAAATCAAGCAAGTTTCATATAGAGCACACTCAAAAGCGAACAACGGTTCAACACATGCACACTATACAAGTCATAGCAACAATCTGTCCAAAACAGCAACTAGGCATCTTACAAGCATCAAAACAACATGCTACAGCACCCCAACATAATAACAAAAGGCATGGGCATGAAGTACACATAAAGCATAACAAAACATGAACACTGAGCTATCTCCAGAAACTACTAGAACATGCTCAAAATGACATGGAGATATGCAAGTAATAACAATTTCAGACTTTAGCGAAATAACAGCAGGTTGCAATGTTTAGAGCTATCAAACAACATGTTACAGGAACTTATCATGGCAAACAAAGGCATGGCATGAACCTACTAATAGCATATATCAAAAGACCCTTACTGACCATAAGCCAAAAAGGCACGGAAAATATGATGGCACCCATGTAAACATGGCAAGTTTTATTACAGATTTGAACATGGCAGAAACAACGATTAGTAGGCATGTTCGTGAGCTCGAAACACTCACTACAGAGCATTACATGGCATGGCAAGGCAACCAACAGTAATAAGGCATGTTTATGAAGCTAAGCATGGCAAAAGCAAGGTCATAGCATACGGATCAACTTCTAGCGACCTCGTGAAAATTGAATCTCATGCAAACAATCTGCCAGGAAACATTTTCAAGCAACTTTGGAGCAAGAAATGAACATGTTCCAGCAGGCTATAATTGCAACCAAGGGCATGAATGGATAGAGCAAGACATTTATATCAAAACATGTTTATAGAGCATCTCCAGATTATGCATAGAATGATTACTAGAAGCAGGTTAACATGGCATCAAATTAATCAGAATCTGCCTAGCAAAACAGCAACAGAAACTACCCTACTTTACAAGCTTGATACACTCAGCACACAACTCACAAAAATACAAGGTCAACACCTCTGGAAAGATGGCATGACAAAGTCCAACATTCATGTAGAGCTCATACTCATAGGATGCACACATAAATCATGGCAAAAATGACAAAAGAGCTCGAACTGATAAGATTCTGGAACTAACGATCTGAAGCCTACTTCCAACAGCATTCCGGGCATCAAGATGAGCTCAAAGGAAAATGATGCAATGGAATGAAATGATGTACGCGTCGAGACGAACAATTTGACATATAATACGCGCAAAAGCGGAGCTACGGTTGCGGAGATGTGATGCTATGAAAATGCATGCAAATAATCACAGATCTGGGGACTTAGTGATGAAAACAACCTCGGGGTCAGCCGCGGATCAGGCGCGTGGCAGGTCAGGCGGAGGCGGATCAGGCGCGGCGGAGTGGATCGGGCAGGCGGACCCGGACGGCGGCGGCTGGGCTCCGCAGGTGAGGCTCCGGCACAAGCTGAGGGAGGACCGGCTGGCGAAGTGGCAGGTGGCAGCCAGTGGCAGCACATGGCGGAGAAGTCGGATAGGAGGCAGGCGGCAGCTGGCGACCAGGCGGCGGGGCGGGCCAGGAGGGGCAGCGAGAAGCAGCGCAGCTCCAGGCGGCGGCGCAGAGGGAGCTCAGCAATGGCCCTGTGGCGACTGTCTGGCAGGTCGGGCGAGGCGGCTGAGCAGGCGGCGGCCGGCCTTCCGGCCGTGGCAGCGGTGGCGGCGCAGGCCTTGGGTGTTGCTGGCGGTCATGGAGGGCGCTGGCGAGGATGCGGCGAGGGGCGGTCAGCGAGGCAGCTGGGCAGACGCCTTCGCCCCAGGCGCCAGCAGTGTGAGAGGAGGCAGCGGCGGCGCGGCCTTGCAGACCCTTGATGGGCTCCTTGAGTTTGCCGGGCAGCGGAGGGAGGCGCGACGCGACACGTGGCGACGCCGGTTGGTCTTGAGGCGGCGGGCGTGTCGGCAGCAGTTGGGCGCGTCGGTGGCGGCGAGGCGATTTTAGGGTTTGGGGAAAAACATCGCGAAAATGGAGGAGGACCTATTTATAGATAGAGGGAGCTAGGAGAGTCCAAATGAGGGCGGTTTTCGGCCACGCGATCGTGATCGAACGACCGAGAGCATGGAGGGAGTTTGGTGGGTTTTGGGCCACTTTGGAAGGGTGTTGGGCTGCAACAAAAGAGGGCTTTGCGGTTACCGGTTAACCGTTGGAGTACCAAGCGACCTCCAAATGACCACGAAACTTGACAGAAGCGGTCTACGGTGCTATACCAAGGCGCTTGGCAAACCTCGAACCATTCGAGAAAGTTTAATACCCGCACACAAAAGAGGAAGAAGGGAACAGGAGGACATAGGAGTGCGGATTACAAAAGCGGACAACGGGAAAAGGCTCGCATGCATGAGGCGAACATGTATACAAATGAGATGCACATGATGACATGATAAAATGCATATGATGACATGGCAAAGTGCAACACGCAAACAAAAGACATGGCAACGACGGCGAATAAGCGGCGGACGCTGGCGCAGCGGATCCAAGGCGTTACGAGGCGCAGCTCTTCCACAACAGCCCGGCGGCGCTCGAGTGGTTCGACCAATCGAGGCTTGATGCGGACAGGATGAGCCGTTGGTTCGTTCCACCTGGCTGTTTGATTGCGGATGGGCAGCGGGCGCTAAGTCGGTCGGATGCCTGCGTCGGCGCAAAAAGCGAGCCAAGGTGCCCTTGGCGAAGTTGGTGCCGTTGTGTGTGATGATCTGTGTGGTATGCCATACCGTCTTGTGATGTCGACAATAAAGGTCCTCTTTGTAGGCCCGTTTAATTTCTTGATGGGCTTTGCTTCCACCCACTTGGTGAACTTGTCCACGCGACAAGCAAATGAGTCGAGCCGCCTCGGGCCGTCTTGAAAGATCCCACCATGTCCGGGCCCCAAAGCTGCGAAGGGCGAGGCAATGGGGATTGTCTTCAGCCGGAAGCTTGGTGAAGGGCTTAGATCGGAACACAGCACCTTGCATTTTTGACTAGCTCCTTAGCTTCTTCGAGGCGGTCGGCCAAAGAAACCGTGCGAAAGGCCTTAGCCCTGGCGCCCTCGAAGCCGCATGGTGGCCCTTTTCATACGATGGATGTCTCACGAGGATCGCTGGCCTTGTTACGATTCTACACATATTGGTGGACACGATAGCAGCTGCGCTGACTAACTCTCTGTTGACTATGGTGTAGGCTGCCGCTCGGTGTTGTACTTGCCGAGCCGAGGTCTCGTCGATGGTAACTCCTTGTTTACTAGGAACTTGAAGATGGGCTGCACCCATGAAGGTGTTGCTATCTCTTCAAGCTGCTACCACAGCGATTTGGACAAGGGTGGCTGGGCTGGGAGGCGGTGGGTCGGACTCTGCCGCTGCTTGCTGGGTGAGGGAATCTGGGCAGCCCAGGCGGCTCCCGGGCTGTTGGCCTTGATCCCGGGCGAAGCTCTGAAATCCCGGGCATTGGCGCGATCCCAGGCTGATTGGCCATGATCCACTGAGCCGTGGCGTAGTCCCGGGCCGGTGGCGCGATCCCGGCCGGCCGGGCGATCCCGGGCGGCGTGTGGTTTTCTTGAGGTCGCTTCGCTGGGGTTTTGGAGTCGGATCCGACTATCTCCGGCGGAGCCGCTACGAAGATGGAGTCGGATTCTGGTGAAGGCTTGATAGAAGGCTTGAGGCGCTCAAGGCGGACGCGAAGGTATCGCTGGCGAGTGGAGCCGACTCGCGCCAAGGCATCTGCGATCGTTGTCGTTCTTGGCACGTGGAGGAATTCGCATCCTTCAAAATATCCGCTGAGTTCTTTGCACCGAAGCGGTAGCTTCGCCATGTTTGCGTCTTTGGCGTCGATCGCGGATGATTGCTAAACCACCAAGTCGAGTCGCCATAGCACGAGATCCGGCAAATGCCGAGTTCTTTGGCAAGCGGAGCCCGTGGATGGCGCTTCATATTGGCGGCGTTGTTGGAAGCGGCGAAGTGGATTTGCAGCACGTATTTGAGCTTGTCGCCTTTGGGGAGGTGAGGGCGCGCGCGGCTCCGAGGCGGTGTGCATCTTGAGCCGTCGAAATCACGATCGCCAATGAGTAGAGTCGGGTGCGGCGGCAAATCTTGAGTCTCGGCCCGTCGGCGAGGAAGTCGGCCGGCGCCTGCGACTTGATGGCGGTGCGAGGTTGATAGTAGATGGTTTAAGGAGCTAGATCGATAGCCCACTTGGCCACTCGGCGGAAGCATCTCGACTTCCGATGATCTCGGCGAGTGGGCGGTGCAGACCACGATGATTGGATGCTCTTGAAAGTAGGGCTTTGACTTCTTGGCGGCGAAGTGCGCCATAACACATCTTCGATAGTGAGGTAATTCTGCTTGGAGGTCGGCGATTACCTCGCTCGTAATGTCTGCTGGTCTACGGACCGGGCGCCTTGCCTTCCTCCTTGCGTTCGACTACAATAACTGTCTTTGACCACCGGCTGGTAGCGGCGATGTACAAAGCATGGGCTCTTTGGGAGTTGGAGCCGCCAACACAGAGGATTCGCCCGACATCTTCTTCAGTTGGAGAAAGCGCCTCATCGCCTTGTGGTTCCACTCAAAAGGTGGTCTTCTTCATCAATTGATACTGTGGCGGAGGCTTTCTCACCCAGCCGGTGATGAATCGGGTGATTGAAGCCAAGCAGCCGGTGAACTTTGCACATCAACGATCGGCGGGGACCTCCATTCTCTCAATGGCCTTGATCTTCACAGGGTTGCACTCTATGCAGCGTTCGGAGACCAAAAAGCCGAGGAGTTGGCGGTGGGACTCGAACACGCACTTCTCTGGGTTGAGCTTGATTTGGAATTGGCGCATATTTTCAAAGGTCTCTTTGAGGTCTTCTATAGCGTCCCATGTTTCTCTGTCTTCACCACTACATCATCTACATAAGCGTGGGCGTTTACGCCGAGTTGCTTGAGGAGGCACTTACGCATGCAGCTGAAAGGTGGCGCCGGCATTCCTTAAGCCGAGCGTCATTGTCGGTAGCGAAGGCTACAAGCGGCGTGATGAATGCGGTCTTGATCTGTCTGCTGGGTTTAGCTTGATCTCGATGATACCACGAGTATCGTCCAAGAAGCTCAACAGCTCGCATCCGGCTGTGGAGTCTATCACTTGATCGATCCTTGGCAGAAATGACGGGTCCTTGGGCAGGCTTTGTTGAGGCTGGTGTAGTCGATGCACATCCGCCCACTGCTTATTCTTCTTCAATACAAGCACAGGACTGTGCCAACCATTCCGGAAAAAACACCTCTGAAGGAAATATGCCCTAGAGGCAATAATAAAGTTATTATTTATTTCCTTATTTCATGATAAATGTTTATCATTCATGCTAGAATTGTATTAACGGAAACATGATACATGTGTGAATGCATAGACAAAACATTATGTCACTAGTATGCCTCTACTAGACTAGCTTGTTAATCAAAGATGGTTATGTTTCCGACCATGAACAAAGAGTTGTTATTTGATTAACAAGGTCACATCATTAGTAGAATGATCTGATTGACATGACCCATTCCATTAGCTTAGCACACGATCGTTTAGTATGTTGCTCTGCTTTTATCCATGACTTATACATGTTCTGTAACTATGAGATTATGCAACTCCGTTTACGGAGGAACACTTTGGGTGCTACCAAGCGTCACAGCGTAATGGGTGATTATAAAGGAGTACTACAGGTGTCTCCAAAGGCAAATGTTGGGTTGGCGTATTTGAGATTAGGTTTTGTCACTCCGATTGTCGGAGAGGTATCTCTGGGCCCTCTCGGTAATGCACATCACTTGAAGCCTTGCAAGCACTACAACTAATGAGTTAGTTGTGAGATGATGTATTACGGAGCGAGTAAAGAGACTTGCGTAGCGAGATTGAACTAGGTATTGGATACCGAGCGATCGAATCTCGGGCAAGTAACATACCGATGACAAAGGAACAACGTATGTTGTTATCGGTCTCGACCGATAAAGATCTTCGTAGAATATGTAGGAACCAATATGGGCATCAGGTCCGCTATTGGTTATTGACGGAGGCGTGTCTCGGTCATGTCTACATTGTTCTCGAACCGTAGGGTCCATGCGCAAGGTTTCGATGGCGGTTATTATGAGTTTATGTATTTTGATGTACCGAAGAAGTTGAGTCCGGATGTGATCACGGACATGACGAGGAGTCTCGGAATGGTCGAGACATAAAGATTGATATATTGGACGGCTATATTCGGACACGGAAAGGTTCGGAAGTTTCGGAGAAAACCGGAGTCTTGGGAGGTTCTGGAACCCCGGGAAGTATGGGCCTTAGTGGGCCAAGAGGGAGAGAGAGGGGCGCACCAGGAGGTGGCGCCCAAGGGAGTCCGAATAGGACAAGGAGAGGCGGCCCCCTTCCTCTCCTCTCCTCTCTTTCCTTCCCCTTCTCCTTCCTAGTTGGACTAGGAAAGGGAGTCCTACTCAACTAGGAGGTGGACTCCCCCTCCTTGGCAGCGCCTATAGGGGCGGCCGGCCTCCCCCTCCCTCCTTTATATCTGGGGCAGGGGGCACCCTAGGACACACAAGTTTGATCTACGGATCGTTCCTTAGCCGTGTGCGGTGCCCCCTCCACCATATTCCACCTCGGTCATACCGTCATGAAGCTTAAGCGAAGCCCTGCGCCGTGAAACATCAAGATCGTCCTGCGCCGTCGTCTTGTGAAACTCTCCTCGACACTCGGCTGGATCGGATCGAGGGGCGTCATCGAGCTGTCGTGTGTCAAGAACTCGGGCGCCGAGATGTGGCGCGGGATCGGTCGGATCGCGAGGAGAGCGTCGACTACTTCCTCTACGTTGTGATCGCTTCGCTTGGGTCTACAGTGCGTGAGACAACACTCTCCCTCTCGTTGCTATGCATCACCATGATCTTGCGTGTGCGTAGGAAAATTTTGAAATTACTCGTTCCCCAGCAGTGGCATCGAGCCTAGGTTTTTATGGTTTGATGTTTTGCGAGTAGAACACAAGTGAGTTGTGGGCGATACAAGTCATACTACCTACCAGCATGTCATACTTTGGTTCAGCGGTATTGTGAGATGAAGCGGCCCGGACCGACATTACAGCGTGCGCTTCTGCGAGACTGGTTTCACCGCTCTGAGCACTCGTTGCTTAAAGGTGACTGGTGGGTGCTGTCTCTCTCACTTTAGTTGAACCGAGTGTGGCTCGCCGGTCCTTGAGAAGGTTAAAGCAGAGTCTATTTTGTGAAATATCGTTGTGGTTTTGATGCGTGGGTGAGACTGGTTCTTGCTTAAGCCCGTAGCAGCCACGTAAAATTTGCAACAACAAAGTAGAGGGCGTCTAACTTGTTTTTGCAGGGCATGTTGTGATGTGATATGGTCAAGACGTGATGCTATATTTTATTGTATGAGATGATCATGTTTTGTAACGAAGTTATCGGCAATGGCTGGAGCCATATGGTTGTCGCTTTATTGTATGCAATGCAATGCCTGTAATGCTTTACTTTATCACTAAGCGGTAGCGATAGTCGTAGAAGCATAAGATTGGCGAGGCGACAACGATGCTACGATGGAGATCAAGGTGTCGCGCCGGTGGCGATGGTGATCATGGTGGTGCTGCGGAGATGAAGATCACGAAGCACAAGATGATGATGACCATATCATATCACTTATATTGATTTGCATGTGATGTTTATCCTTTATGCATCTTATCTTGCTTTGATTGGCGGTAGCATTATAAGATGATCTCTCACTAAATTATCAAGAAGTGTTCTCCCGGTATGCACCGTTGCCAAAGTTAAATCGTGCCCGGACACCACGTGATGATCGGGTGTGATAAGCTCTCGTCCATCTACAGCGGGTGCAAGCCAGTTTTGCACCGCAGAATACTCGGGTTATACTTGGCGAGCCTAGCATATGCGAGATATGGCCTCGGAACACGGAGACCGAAAGGTCGGCGTGAATCATATAGTAGATATGATCAACATAAGATGTTCACCATTGAAAACTACTCCATTTCACGTGATGATCGGTTATGGTTTAGTTGATTTGGATCACGTGATCACTTAGATGACTAGAGATGTCTTTCTAAGTGGGAGTTCTTAAGTAATATGATTAATTGAACTTAAATTTATCATGAACTTAGTACTGATAGTATCTTGCTTGTTTATGTTTGATTGTAGATAGATGGCTCGTCTTTGTTGTTCCGTTGAATTTTAATGCGTTCCTTGAGAAAGCAAAGTTGAAAGATGATGGTAGCAATTACGGACTGGGTCCGTATTTGAGGATTATCCTCATTGCTGCCTGAGAAGAGTTCGTCTGGATGCACCGCTAGGTGCAGAGACTCTTCTTGATGCTGGCAGCGGCGTTAAGAGCGTCTGGCGAGCAAAGCTGATGACTACTCTATAGTTCAGTGTGCCATGCTTTACGGCTTAGAACCGGGACTTCAACGGCGTTTTGAGCGTCATGGAGCATATGAGATGTTCCAGGAGTTGAAGTTAATATTCCAACAGAATGCCGGATTGAGAGATATGAAGTCTCCAATAAGTTCTATAGCTGCAAGATGGAGGAGAATAGTTACATCGGTGAGCACATACTCAAAATGTCGGGTATTACAATCACTTGACACAATTGGGAGTTAATCTTCGGATGATTGTGTCATTGATGAATTCTTCAATCACGCCACCAAGCTACAAAGGCTTCGTGATGAACTATAATATGCAAGGGTTAGTAAAGACTATACAGAGCTCTTCGCAATGCTAAAGGCTGCGGAGGTAGAAATCAGAAGGAGCATCAAGTGTTGATGGTCAATAAGACCACTAGTTTCAAGAAGAAAGGCAAAGGGAAGAAGAAGGGAACTTCAAGAAGAACAACAAGCAAGTTGCTGCTCGGAGAAGAAACCCAAGTCTGGACCTAAGCACTGGCTGAGTGCTTCTACTGCAAGCGGTAGTCCTTTGAGCGGAACTGCCCCAAGTATTTGGCGGATAAGAAGGATGGCAAGGTGAACAAAGGTATATGTGATATACATGTTATTGATGTGTACCTTACTAGAGCTCGCAGTGCTTTGGGTATTTGATCTGGTTACATTGCTAATATTTGCAACTCGAAGCAGGGACTACGGATTAGCGAACACGGCAAAGGGCGAGGTGACGATGCGCGTGGGAAATGGTTCCAAAGTCGATGTGATCGCGGTCGACACGCTACCTCTACATCTACCTTGGGATTAGTTTTAGACCTAAATAATTGTTATTTGGTGCTGCGTTGAGCATGAACATTATATCTGGATCTTGTTTGATGCGAGGCGGTTATTCATTTAAATCGAGAGAATAATGGTTGTTCTATTTATATGAGTAATATCTTTTATGGTCATGCACCCTTGAGGAGTGGTCTATTTTGATGAATCTCGATAGTAGTGATACACATATTCATAATGTTGAAGCCAAAAGATGCAGAGTTGATAATGATAGTGCAACTTATTTGTGGCACTTGCCGTTTAGGTCATATCGGTGTAAAGCGCATGAAGAAACTCCATCTTGATGGACTTTTGGAGTCACTTGATTATGAATCACTTGGCACTTGCGAACCGTGCCTCATGGGCAAGATGACTAGAACACCGTTCTCGGTACTATGGAGAGAGCAACAGATTTGTTGGAAATCATACATCTGAGATGTATGTGGTCCAATGAATGTTGAGGCTCGTGGCGGATATCGTTATTTTCTCACCTTCACAGATGACTTAAGCGAGATATGGGTATATCTACTTAATGAAACATAAGTCTGAAACATTTGAAAAGTTCAAAGAATTTCAGAGTGAAGTTGAAAATCATCGTAACAAGAAAATTAAATTTCTACGATCGATCGTGGAGGTGAATATTTGAGTTCGAGTTTGGTCTACATTTGAAACAATGCGGAATAGTTTCACAACTCACGCCACCGGAACACCACAGCGTAATGGTGTGTCGAGCGTCATGTCGCACTTTACTAGATATGGTGCGATCTATGATGTCTCTTACAGATTTACCGCTATCGTTTTGGGGTTATGCTCTAGAGGCGGCCGCATTCACCTGAATAGAACACCGTCGAAATCCGTTGAGGCGACACCTTATGAACTGTGGTTTGGCAAGAAACCAAAGTTGTCGTTTCTTAAAGTTTGGGGATGCGATGCTTATGTGAAAAAGCTTCAACTGATAAGCTCGAACCCAAATCGGAGAATGTGTCTTCATAGGATACCCAAAGGAGACAGTTGGGTACACCTTCTATCACAGATCCGAAGGCAAGACATTCGTTGCTAAAAATGGATCCTTTCTAGAGAAGGAGTTTCTCTCGAAAGAAGTGAGTGGGAGGAAAGTAGAACTTGATGAGGTAATAGTACCTTCTCCCTTACTTGAAAGTAGTTTATCATGAAACCGGTTTACGAGACACCTACACCAAGTAGTGAGGAAGTTGATGATGTTGATCATGAAACTTCAGATCAAGTTACTCTGAACCTCGTAGATCAACGAGTAAGATCCGCACTGAGTGGTGCGGTAATCCTGTTACGGAAATCATGCTACTAGATCATGATGAACCTCACGAACTATGAAGAAGCGATGGTGAGCCCAGATTCCATAAAATGGCTTGAGGCCATGAAATCGAGATGGGATCCATGTATGAAAACAAAGTATGGACTTTGGTTGACTTGCCGAGGTAGGCAAGCAATAGAAAACAAGTGGATCTTCAAGAAGAAGACCGACGCGGCGGTAATATTATTGTCTACAAAGCTCGACTTATGCAAAGGGTTTCGACAAGTTCAAGGGATTGACTACGATGAGACCTTCTCACCCGTGGCGATGCTTAAGTCTGTCCGAATCATGTTAGCAATTACCGCATTTTATGATTATGAAATTTGGCAAATGGATGTAAAACTGCATTCTGAATGGATTTACGGAAGAAGAGTTGTATATGATGCAACCAGAAGGTTTTATCGATCCAAAGGAGCTAACAAAGTGTGCAAGCTCCAGCGATCCATCTATGGACTGGTGCAAGCATCTCGGAGTTGGAATAAGCGCTTTGATAGTGTGATCAAAGCATTTGGGTTTATCTGAGACTTTTGGAGAAGCTTTGTATTTACAAGAAAGTGAGTGGGAGCTCTGTAGCATTTACGATATTATATGTAGATGACATATTGCTGATCGGAAATGATATAGAATTCTGGATAGCATAAAGGGATACTTGAATAAGAGTTTTCAATGAAAGACCTCGGTGAAGCTGCTTACATATTGGGCATTAAGATCTATAGAGATAGATCAAGGCGCTTAATTGGACTTTCACAAAGCACATACCTTGACAAAATTTTGAAGAAGTTCAAAATGGATCAAGCAAAGAAAGGGTTCTTGCACTGTGTTACAAGGTGTGAAGTTGAGTAAGACTCAATGCCCGACCACTGCAGAAGATAGAGAGAAAATGAAAGATGTTCCTATGCTTCAGCCATAGGCTCTATCATGTATGCAATCTTGTGTACCGGACCTGATGTGTGCCTTGCTATAAGCCTAGCAGGAGGTACCAAAGTAATCCGAGTGGATCCTTTGGACAGCGGTCAAGAACATCTGAAATACGAAAAGGACTAAGGATATGTTTCTCGTATATGGAGGTGACAAAGAGCTCATAAATGGCAGTTACGTTGATGCAAGCTTTGACACCGATCCGGACGATTCTAAATCGCAGACGGATCGTATTTACACTAAGCGGAGGAGCTGTCGGTTGGTGCAGTTCTAAACAAAGCGTCGTGGCGGGATCTACATGTGAAGCGGAGTACATAGCAGCTTTGGAAGCAGCTAATGAAGAGTGCGGATGAAGGAGTTCATATCCGATCTAGGTGTCATACCTAGTGCATCGGGTCCAATGAAAATCTTCGTGACAATCTTGGAGCAATTGCCTTAGCGAAGGAATCCAGATTTCACAAGAGGACCAAGCACATCAAGAGGCGCTTCAATTCCATCCGGGACTTAGTCGGTGGGAGACATAGAGATTTGCAAGATACATACGGATCTGAATGTTGCGAGACCGTTGACTAAGCCTCTTCCACGAGCAAAACATGATCAGCACCAAGACTCCATGGGTGTTAGGATCATTACTATGTAATCTAGATTATTGACTCTAGTGCAAGTGGGAGGCTGAAGGAAATATGCCCTAGAGGCAATAATAAAGTTATTATTTATTTCCTTATTTCATGATAAATGTTTATCATTCATGCTAGAATTGTATTAACGGAAACATGATACATGTGTGAATGCATAGACAAAACATTATGTCACTAGTATGCCTCTACTAGACTAGCTTGTTAATCAAAGATGGTTATGTTTCCGACCATGAACAAAGAGTTGTTATTTGATTAACAAGGTCACATCATTAGTAGAATGATCTGATTGACATGACCCATTCCATTAGCTTAGCACTCGATCGTTTAGTATGTTGCTCTGCTTTTATCCATGACTTATACATGTTCCTGTAACTATGAGATTATGCAACTCCGTTTACGGAGGAACACTTTGGGTGCTACCAAGCGTCACAGCGTAAGCTGGGTGATTATAAAGGAGTACTACAGGTGTCTCCAAAGGCAAATGTTGGGTTGGCGTATTTGAGATTAGGTTTTGTCACTCCGATTGTCGGAGGTATCTCTGGCCCTCTCGGTAATGCACATCACTGAAGCCTTGCAAGCACTACAACTAATGAGTTAGTTGTGAGATGATGTATTACGGAGCGAGTAAAGAGACTTGCGTGCGAGATTGAACTAGGTATTGGATACCGACGATCGAATCTCGGGCAAGTAACATACCGATGACAAAGGAACAACGTATGTTGTTATGCGGTCGACCGATAAAGATCTTCGTAGAATATGTAGGAACCAATATGGGCATCCAGGTCCGCTATTGGTTATTGACGGAGGCGTGTCTTGGTCATGTCTACATTGTTCTCGAACCGTAGGGTCCATGCGCTTAAGGTTTCGATGGCGGTTATTATGAGTTTATGTATTTTGATGTACCGAAGAAGTTGAGTCCGGATGTGATCACGGACATGGCGAGGAGTCTCGGAATGGTCGAGACATAAAGATTGATATATTGGGCGGCTATATTTGGACACGGAAAGGTTCGGAAGTTTCGGAGAAAACCGGAGTCTTGGGAGGTTACTGAACCCGGGGAAGTATGGGCCTTAGTGGGCCAGAGGGGAGAGAGAGGGCCGCACCGGAGGTGGCGCGCCCCAAAGGAGTCGAATAGGACAAGGAGGGGCGCGCCCCCCTCTCTCTCTCCTCTCTTTCCTTCCCCTTCTCCTTCCTAGTTGGACTAGGAAGGGAGTCCTACTCCAACTAGGAGGTGGACTCCCCCTCCTTAGCAGCGCCTATAGGGGCGGCCGGCCTCCCCCTCCCTCCTTTATATCACTGAGGCAGGGGGCACCCTAGGACACACAAGTTTGATCTACGGATCGTTCCTTAGCCGTGTGCGGTGCCCCCTCCACCATATTCCACCTCGGTCATACCGTCATGAAGCTTAGGCGAAGCCCCTGCAGTGAAACATCAAGATCGTCACCATGCCGTCGTCTTGTGAAACTCTCCTCGACACTCGGCTGGATCGAGTCTGAGGGGCGTCATCGAGCTGTCGTGTGTCAAGAACTCGGGCGCCGAATGCTTGCGCGCGGGATCGGTCGGATCGCGAGGAGAGCGTCGACTACTTCCTCTACGTTGTGATCGCTTCGCCGGGTCTCGAGGAGTGCGTAGACAACACTCTCCCTCTCGTTGCTATGCATCACCATGATCTTGCGTGTGCGTAGGAAAATTTTGAAATTACTCGTTCCCCAACACCTCCATGATGAATCCGGCTGCCGGGGCGGGCTATCTCTTCTCCGACGACTCTTCTCTTCTCCTCCGACAGCGGCGCAAAGGCTGCCTCGACGGGCTTCACATCGGCCCGACATGTAGCTTGTGCTCGGCGAATTCCGTCGGTACACTGGCATGTCCTTGGGGACCATGCGAAGATGTCGATTCTCTCACGGAGGAAATCGACGAGCTCGCCTTCCTATTTTTGTCAAGGCCGGTGCCTTGCGACATACTTCTCTGGGTGCTCCGGGTCCAAGGGTATCTTCTTGGTTTTTAGCGGCTTGAATGATCCTTCGCCTCCGTCTCCTTGGGGTCGGGCGACATCTCCGGCTGCTTCCCAGCCATCGCCATGACACGATCAAAGGAGCTTCTCGGCCGCGATCACCAAAGACTCGGCCAGCCGACTGCTCTCGGCCGCACAGGCGGACGACTTCTTGTAGTCACCGGCAATGGTCAGGATCCCCTTGGAACTCGGCATCTTCATCTTGAGGTAGGCGTAGTGGGGAACCGCCATGAACTTGGCCAAAGCCGGCCGAGCTAGCAGCGCAGCGTGGTGCAGGCTCTCAAGTCCACCACCTCGAACGAGGCATGGCTCTCGGCGGAAGTGATCTTTGTCTCCGAAGAGGACGTCTATCAGAATCTTGCCGATTGGTGAGCAGGAGAGGCCGGGTACAATTCCATGGAATACCGTGACGGCTGCTCTGGAGCTGCCTTCGCCTGATTCCAAGCTTCTCCATGGTGTCCTTGTACAAGATGTTTATGTTGCTGTCTCCGTCTATCAGGACCTGCGAGAAACGGGCGGCCCGCCTATCGGTGGCCAAGGTCGCTCCGAGAACCAAAGCGTAAGAGCCCGGACTCGGCATCACCTCTGGGTGATCTGCCCGACTCCAGCTGATAGGCTTCTCGGACCAATGCATGAACTCGGGAGCTTCTGCTGCCACTGCGTTGACTTCTTGCTGCTGTTGGCGCCTGCTGCGCCGATCATCTGCCAGATCAGTGGACACTACGTATGCTCCGTGCTCTTGGGAACTCGTCTTGGACAAGGCGCCCGGTGGCGAGCCGCCGGCTCGCGGAGGCGGCGGAGGCGGCGGCGGCCCATGCAGCGGGGGGGCGAGGCCGTCCCCTTGGCGATCTGACGAGCCAGTGGCACTTCTGGTCGTGTGGTTTGACGGCTTGGCGCCGCTGTGAAACTTGCAAGGACCATCCGAGTCCGCTCATAGGAGAAAGCCGCAACCAATTGGACTTGCCGCCCTTACGCTGCTTGGCGGAGGCTGCCCCTCCGTTGCTGATCTTCTCGGCTGCGACCTGCCGATACGTTGGAAGTCGGCTGTGGGGCTTTGCGCTTGCTTGTCGTTACATTGTTGCCATGGTGGCGTCTCCAGCCGGGGTTACGGGAGCCTGGGAGTCACTTTGCCACCGCGTTGACTTGGATCTCCGTCTTCATAGAGGAGTCGGCCGTGGCGTACTTGTGCGCTATGATTAGCGGTTAAATCGAGGGTTTCGGGCTCGCCACCGAGGAGCTTGTGCTTGAGGAGGGTGCCTCGGCACCCGGCCGTAAAAGTACTCAATGGCCTGCACTCGTGCGCCCCGCAGGAGTTTCAGAGTTCGCCCGGTAGCGTGAGATAATCGTCGCGTCGATTCTTCGGGCCTTGCACGACAAGGAGAGCTGGGGCGGCTTGGGAGGTCGCTTATGCGTCTTTGGTGAAGTTGCGAATGAAGGCTTCAGTGAAGTCGACCCAGCTGTTGATGCTGCGGGGCTTCAGGCTGTTCAGCCATGTCCGAGCCGTGCCCTGGAGCATGAGGGGAACATATTTTACGGCAACTCGCTTGTTGCCGTTGGCGATGTTGACGGCTGTGGAGTAGTCTATCAACCAATCCTCCGGCTTCACGGAGCCGGTGTACTTGGGCGTATCTCGGGGGAGCGTGAACCCTTTGGGGAAGGGCTCGTCTCTGATGCGGGGCCCGAAGCAAGGCGGACCCAGCTCATCTTCTTCTTCTAACACCAGGGATCTGTGGAGTCGGTCGATCCGGTGGCGGGCGTCATTCTCTCCGACTCCCTCTCGGCGGCCAAGGCGACCTCCGAGAGTCGGATGCTCAACAGGCGGCGGAGAGACCCGCCGTTCTCTTCGGGGCCGGGGAGGCAGATAATCATCTCGTCGCTCCATTGCTCTGGGGCGGCCGTCTTGGTCGCTTCGATGGTGATGCGAGTCCGGCCAGGCTTGCAGCGGCTCCTTCTCTTTCCTCCCGCGGACTCCGCCAGTCGGCGTCCGGGAGGTCGCGCCTTGATCTCGGCGAGGGGGTAAGTCGTCGTTCTGCGGCTGCTGCTGCGCGTCTGCGCGGCCGCCTGCCGCGTTTTGCGCAGCAACCGCATCGAGGAGCTGCTGGACTCGCTCCGTTATTACACGGCGCTCTTCGCCTTCGAGGTTCTTCAGCTCTTCGGTCGCCGCTTGGGCGGCGCGGATATTCTCCGCAGGGGTGGCGTACACGGGGCGCTTCGCCCCGAACAGGTCGGCGATGGCTGCACCACGCTCTCGGACTGCACCTAGACGGCTCGGCCCCGTCCGAGCCGGCGAGCCGCCTACAGCACGGTCCATCTCGCGCTGGTATGCTTCGGACAAGCGTCTCATGCTTGCCAACTTCTTGGCGCCTTCGATGATCTGAAGGCGGCGTTCTTCCAGCATTTCTGCGTCTGCGTCCTCTGGAATGGGCACGGTCAGGTCTTGCAGGGCCGCTGGAAGCGGGTCTTGGTCATTCTTGCCGGAGTGCTCGCCGTGGCCGATGACGAGCACCTCCGTGACGACGCTTCCGTCACTCTCCTCATACGGAAGCGGCTCGTCGTAAACCACCACGTTGGTGGGGAAGATATCAAGCGTCTGGCGCCGAGTCGACCAGCATCGGGTCGGAGGAGCCTACGGACTCCAAGTCTACAGCGGGCTCGCCAGCGACTTGGAGTTGATCGAGGAGGCCCGTGAGAAGGTTCTCGGGGCCACCCGTGCCTGCGCTTGGTGCAGGCTCGTCGGAGAGGCGCACCTCACCGATGAGTTCGGCGAGGCCGCTCGCGGTGCAGGCGGCTTCGGCGCCACGCAGCGTGTCGATGCAGACTCCATCTGGCGAGCCGGGCTGGCTGCGCTCGCTAGGGAGGAAGAGGGTTTCCGTCCAGAACAGATCTCCGGACGACGGTGCACCTCGCCCCACGGTGGGCGCCAAATGTCGGGGTTGGGATGCGACATATGCCAACGGGTGGCTTATCATGGTGGAGGCGAGTAGAACGTCGCCGGTGCAGAAAGCAGGATGAGGCGCAGACATGCGCCGGCGAATCTTACCCGGCCGGGGCTCTCCGGGAGATAACACCCCTCTTGCTGCTCTGCGGGGTCTCGGCATGATCACTATGGTATGATAGTATGGAGGTGCTCCTCAAGCTGTTTTGGAGGCAGGGAGGAGCAAGGCTGGCTCTTTCCTCTTGCTATGTGTCTAAAACCTATCCAGGTCGAACCCTTTGCATGGGTGCCCTGGGTTTTATAGGCCTACCCGGGTACTGGCGGTAATCTGATGGCGTGGTCCCCAGCCGTCTGTCTCTCTTGCACCGCCCTTCCCGCCACTCGGGGCCCGCTGATTGGCGGGCCCTCATGACAGCGTAACACTTGTGCAGACTCGATGACGCTGGCTTGGTCATGGGGTCGTGGGAGCAGTGCCGCCGTTTGTCGGCGATCACCGCCGCCACTCCCCATCCAATCTGGTTTATGGCTTGTGGGGCCCCTGGTGGGAGGCGGCGACGACTGGGAGGCCGACTCCCGCAGGGCCGTCTTGAGCTCTTCGCCATCTTCTTCTCTCACCGACGAGGGGCCCGGCGATCTCCGGCCGTACACGCCGCCGTCGTGGGCACAGTGCCTCGTGCTGCTGTGGCTGAAGTCGAGGAGGCATGGCAACAGATGCCGCGCCTCACCGGAGATCTCTGGTGGTGCGGCCATCTTGAGCCATGCCTTCCTCCCGTGGGTCCGAGGGGACAGCCACGTCGGGCTGTACCCGCACCGATCTTCGTGTAAGGTCGCGGGCCGACTCTCATAGTCGGCCCCTTGGGAGGTCATAAGCCGAGTCGGCTTGTTTCAGAGTCGCCGTCTAGGACTCGGCTCCCCAAAGGTCGCCACTGGGACTCGCCTCCTCAAAGGTCGCCAGTGGGACTCGGTCTTCTCGAAGGTCGCCGGTGGAACTCGGCCGTGGCGTGGCCAGCCCGATGTCTTGAAAGATCTTGGGTCTCGGGTCAGCCTACCCATGGCCCATTACTCCGACATTCTCCATCGTCCAGAACTCCAACCGTCCTGGCCATAGTCCGGCCAGATTCTCTGATAGCGAGAGATGCTTTAGGAATTCAGGATATCGCCAAAAGGCGAGTCTTTGGAAGATGTCATGGCGGTGAATTTCAGTAACGGCGCCCAATCCGGATTAATCGGTAGAGGCGCGGGAGGCCCGGAGTCCGCGAGAGTCCGCGCCTCGATCACGAAGTTTCGCGAGGGACAAGATTGGTATTCGGCTCCATCGCCGTGGATGTTGAAGCCCCTGTGGCGTCTATCCACCGGCCTCAATATGGGCAATCGGCTCCGGGCTAGTGGCGAAGCAGATCTGAAAAGCGGCCACCAAAGCACTGTCCGGCGGCAGAGCTAGATCATGCCCATCGTCACGCAGTCTGGCGCGCTCGCTGTGGCTCGAGTCCGTCGAAGATCAAGTCTCCACGGTCATCGGCCGTGAAGTTTAAGCTTCGAATCGACCTGATGGCGGGCGTAGCTTGATCTGCTCTAGATGGCCAAGAGAATTGCCCGGATGCAAAGCCGCCGAATATGAAGATCTGTCCGGGAGAAAAGTCTCACCCTGCAGTGTTGATGGTTGAAGATGCCATCGAGCCTATCGGTGACGACACGGAGGAACTCTCAATGAAAGCACCAATGTCGGTGTCAAAATCGGCGGATCTCGGGTAGGGGTCCCGAACTGTGCGTCTAGGCGGATGGTAACAGGAGACGAGGGACACAATGTTTTTACCTGTGTTGGGCCCTCTCGATGGAGGTAAACCCTACGCCCCGCTTGATTAATATTGATGATATGGGTAGTACAAGAGTAGATCTACCACGAGATCAAGGAGGCTAAACCCTAGAAGCTAGCCTATGGTATGATTGTTGAGATGTATGTTGTCCTACGGACTAAGGCCCTCCGGTTTATATAGACACCAGAGAGGCTATGGTTACACAGAGTCGGTTACAATGGTAGGAGATCTACATATCCAGATCGCCAAGCTTGCCTTCCACGCCAAGGAAAGTACCTTCCGGACACGAGCCGAGTCTTCAATCTTCTATCTTCGTAGTATGGGAGTCCGGCGGATATTGATAGTCCGGCTGTCGGACACCCCTAGTCCAGGACTCCTCAATGCCAAAAGATGCAAAGTTAATAATGATAGTGCAACTTATTTGTGGCACAGCCGTTTGGGTCATATCGGTGTAAGCGCATGAAGAAACTCCATAAAGATGGATTTTGGAATCACTTGGTTATGAATCATTTGATGCTTGCGAACCGTGCCTTTTGGGCAAGATGACTAAAACTCTGTTCTTGAACAATGGAGCGAGCAACAAACTTGTTGGAAATAATACATCTTGATGTATGCAGACCAATGAGTATTAAGGCTCGTGGCGAGTATCGTTATTTTCGACCTTCGCAGATGATTTAAGCGAGATATGGGTATATCTACTTGATGAAACATAAGTCTGAAATAGTTGAAAAGTTCAAAGAATTTCAGAGTGAAGTGGAAAATCATCGTAACAAGAAAATAAAGTTTCTGCGATCTGATTGTGGAGGAGAATATTTGAGTTCTGAGTTTGGCCTTCATATAAAACAATGTGGAATAGTTTCATAGTTCACGCCACCGAACACTACAACATTATGGTGTGTCGAGCGTCATAATCATACTTTATAAGATATGGTGCGATCTATGATGCCTCTTACCGGTTTACCACTATCGCTTTGGGGTTATGCATTAAAGACAACTGCATTCACTTGCAATAGGGCACCATCTAAATCCGTTGAGGCGACACCGTATGAACTATGGTTTAGCAATAGCTGTCGTTTCTTAAAGTTTGGGGCTACGATGCTTATGTGAAAAAGTTTCATCTTGATAAGCTCAAACCCAAATCGGAGAAGTGCGTCTTCATAGAATACCCAAAGGAAACTGTTGGGTACACCTTCTATCACAGATCCGAAGGCAAAATATTCGTTGCTAAGAATGGATCCTTTCTAGAGAAGGAGTTTCTCTCGAAAGAAGTGAGTGGGAGGAAAGTAGAGCTTGATAAGGTAATTTGTACCTTCTCCTGAATTGGAAAATAGTTCATCACGAAATCAGTTCGAGTGATTCCTACACCAATTAGTGAGTAAGCTAATGATGATGATCATGAAACTTTGATCAAGTTACTAAAGAACCTCGTAGGTCATCCAGAGTATGATCCGCACTGAGTGGTACGGTAATCCTGTTCGGAAGTCATGTTACTAGACTATGATGAACCTCACGAACAATGAGGAAGCGATGATGAGCCCAGATTCCGCGAAATGGCTCGAGGCCATAAAATCTGAGATATGATCCATGTATGAGAACAAAGTATGGACTTTGATTGACTTGCTCGATGATCGATAAGCCATGTTAAATAAATGGATCTTCAAGAGGAAGACGGACAGCGATAGTAGTATTACTATCTACCAAGCTCGACTGTTGCGAAAGGTTTTCCACAAGTTCAAGGTGTTGAATACGATGAGATTTTCTCACCAGATCGATGCTTAAGTCTGTCCGAATCATGTTAGCAATTGCCACATTTTATGAAATCTGGCAAATGGATGTAAAACTGCATTCCTTAATGGATTTATTAAAGAAGAGTTGTATATGATGCAACGAGAAGGTTTTGTGAATCCTAAAGGTGCTAACAAAATATGCAAGCTCCAGCGATCCATCTATGGATTGGTGCAAGCATCTCGGAGTTGGAATATACTCTTTGATAAGTTGATCAAAGCATATAGTTTTATATGGACTTACGATGAAGCTGTATTTACAATAAAGTGAGTGGGAGCACTACAGCCTTTTTGATTAGTATATGTGAGTGACATATTGTTCATCGAAATGATGTAGAATTTTTCGCAAAGCATAAAGGAGTGTTTTAAAGGAGTTCTTTAAAAGAAAAGACCTCGATAAAAGCTACATACATATTGAGCATCAAGATCTATTGAGATAGAGCAAGGCGCTTGATAAGATTTTCAATGAGTACATACCTTGGCAAGATTTTGAAATAGTTCAAAATGGAGCAGTCAAAGAAAGAGTTCTTGCACTGTGTTGCAAAGGTATGAAATTGAGTAAGACTCAAATCCCGACCACAACGAGAAAATAGAAAGAGAATGAAAAGTCATTCCCTATGCCCCATCATAGGTTCTATAAAGTATGCTATGCTATGTACTGGACCTATTGTATACCTTGCTCTGAATTTGGCAAGGGGTACAATAGTGATCTAGGAGTAGATCATGGACATTGGTCAAAAATATCCTTAGTAAGGAGTAAGGAGATGTTTCTCGATTATGGAGGTGATAATAGAGTTTGTTGTAAAAGTTACATCAGTGCAAACTTTTACACTGATCCAGATGACTCTAAGTCTCAACCTGGATACATATTGAAAGTGGGAGCAATTAGCTAGAGTAGTTCCGTGCGAGCATTGTGGACATAAAATATTTGCAAAATACATACGGCTCTCAATGTGACAGACCCGTTGACTAAGCTCCTCTCACGAGCAAAACATGATCACACCTTAGTACTCTTTGGGTGTTAATCACATAGCGATGTGAACTAGATTATTGACTCTAGTAAACCCTTTGGATGTTGGTCACATGATGATGTGAACTATGGGTGTTAATCATATCTGAGATATGAATATTGGTGTTAAATCACATGGCGATGTGAACTAGATTATTGACTCTAGTGCAAGTGGGAGACTGAAGGAAATATGCCCTAGAGGCAATAATAAAGTTATTATTTATTTCCTTATTTCATGATAAATGTTTATTATTCATGCTAGAATTGTATTAACCGGAAACATAATACATGTGTGAATACATAGACAAACATAGTGTCACTAGTATGCCTCTACTTGACTAGCTCGTTTATCGAGAGATGGTTATGTTTCCTAGCCATGGACAAAGAGTTGTCATTTGATTAACGGGATCACATCATTAGGAGAATGATGTGATTGACTTCACCCATTCCGTTAGCTTAGCACTTGATCGTTTAGTATGTTGCTATTGCTTTCTTCATAACTTATACATGTTCCTGTAACTATGAGATTATGCAACTCCGTTTACGGAGGAACACTTTGGGTACTATCAAGCGTCACAGCGTAAGCTGGGTGATTATAAAGGAATACTACAGGTGTCTCGAAGGTACATGTTGAGTTGGCGTATTTCGAGATTAGGTTTTGTCACTCCGATTGTCGGAGAGGTATCTCTGGCCCTCTCGGTAATGCACATCATTATAAGCCTTGCATGCAATGTGAACAATGAGTTGGTTACGGGATGATGCATTACAGGGCGAGTAAAGAGACTTGCGGTGACGATATTGAACTAGGTATTGGATACCGGCGATTGAATCTCGGGCAAGTAACATACCGATGACAAAGGAACAACGTATGTTGTTATGCGGTTTGACCGATAAAGATCTTCGTAGAATATGTAGGAGCCAATATGGGCATCCAGGTCCGCTATTGGTTATTGACCGAGAATAGTTCTAGGTCATGTCTACATAGTTCTCGAACCCATAGGGTCCGCGCTTAAGGTTTCGATGCGGTTATATTATGAGTTTATGAGTTTTGATGTACCGAAGGAGTTCGCAGTCCCGGATGAGATCGGGGACATGACGAGGAGTCTCGAAATGGTCGGCGTAAAGATCGATATATTGGACGACTATATTCGGAGTTCGGAAAGGTTCCGAGTGATTCGGTATTTTTGAGATGTCGGAGAGTTACGGGAATTCGTCGGGGAGAAGTATTGGGCCTTATCGGGCCTCGGGAAGAGAGGGCTGCCAGGGCAGGGCCGCGCCCCAAGGCCTAGTCCGAATGGACTAGGGAGGGGCCGCACCCCTCCTTCCTTCCTTCTCTCTTCCCTTCCTTGTCTCCTACTCCTAATACATGGAAGGACTACTAGTTGGACTAGGAAAGGGGAATCCTACTCCCGGTGGGAGTAGGACTGCCCATGGCGCGCCCTCTTAGGGCCGGCCTCCTCCTCCCTCCCTCCTTTATATACGGGGGCAGGGGGCACCCCATAGACACACAAGTTGATCTACGGATCGTTCCTTAGCCGTGTGCGGTGCCCCCCTCCACCATATTCCACCTCGGTCATATCGTCGCGGAGTTTAGGCGAAGCCTGCGCGTAGAACATCATCATCGCTACCACGCCGTCGTCTTGTGGAACTCATCTTCGAGCTCGGCTGGATCGGAGGCGGAGATCGTCATCGAGCTGAATGTGTGCTGAACTCGGAGGTGCCGACGTTCGGTACTTCGATCGGTCGGATCGTGAAGACGACGACTACATCAACAGCGTTGTCATAACGCTTCGCACACGGTCTCACGAGGGTGCGTGGGACGAACACTCTCCCTCTCGTTGCTATACCATCACCATGATCTTGCATGTGCGTAGGATTTTTTGAAATTACTACGTTCCCCAACAACACCCGCCAGCCACCTATGTGCAAAGCACGTCGGTAGAACCAGTCTCGCGAAGCGTCACGCGTAATGTCGGTCCGGGCGCTTCATCCAACAATACCGCTGAACCAAAGTATGACATGTTGGTAGGCAGTATTGTGATATCCTCGGCTTATTAGGGATGATAGACTACTCATATCAATAAGGAATTCCTTCTTTTCCGGGATCCCATTCGACATAACTCCAAAGTTAAGTGTGCTCAGCTTGGAGTAGCTTCGGGATGGGTGACCGACCGAAGTTGCTCCCGTGTGCGCACGAGTGAGGACAAAGTGCGCGAAAAGACTAGTATTGATCTGTGGGTCGATCTAGATCCCGCCAGAGTAACGCACCACCGGCGGTGTGTCCGGGCGTTACAAGTTGGTATCGAGCCGACCCTCGCGGTTACACGGATGGTTGCGGACAGGTGCGCGGTCATGTTGTTCATGACGTTTGTGACCCGTCGTGGCACACAGCATGGCACATGTACCGGACTGGATGCACAGACGGTTGTGCCAAGAGGGAACGTTCCTGTGGCCCGACGAGGACGTCGGTTCCTCTGAGTGTGGGTGTATGTGATATCCTGGCTTATTAGGGATGATAGACTACTCATATCAATAAGGAATTCCTTCTTTTCCGGGATCCCATTGGACGTAACTCCAAAGTTAAGCGTGCTCAGCTTGGAGTAGCTTCAGGATGGGTGACCGACCGGGAAGTTGCTCCCGGGTGCGCACGAGTGAGGACAAAGTGCGCGGAAAAGACTAGTATTGATCTGTGGGGCCAGTCTAGATCCCGCCAGGAGTAACGACCACCGGCGGTGTGTCCGGGCGCTATAAGTATGACTTATATCGTCCACAACTCACTTGTGTTCTACTCGTGCATATAACATCAACGCATAAAACCTAGGCTCGGATACCACCGTTGGGGAACGAGTAATTTCAAAAATTTCCCACGCACACGCAAGATCATGGTGATGCATAGCAACGAGAGGGGAGAGTGTTGTCTACGCACTCAGAGACCGAAAAGCGAAGCGTTATCACAACGCTGTTGATGTAGTCGACGCCTTCACGATCCGACCGATCCAAGCACCGAACGCATGAGCCTCCGAGTTCAGCACACGCTCAGCTCGATGACGATCTCCGCCTCCGATCCAGCCGAGCCCGAGATGAGTTCCACAAGACGAAGGCGTGGGACGATAATGATGTTCTATCGCAGGCTTCGCTTAAACTCCGCGACGATATGACCGAGGTGGAATATGGTGGAGGGGGCACCGCACACGGCTAAGGAACGATCCGAGATCAACTTGTGTGTCCATGGGGTGCCCCTACCCCGTGATATAAAGGAGGAGGGAGGAGGAGGCCGCCTCTACTATGGCGCGCCATGGGGAGTCCTACTCCCACCGGGAGTAGGATTCCCTTCCTAGTCCAACTAGGATTCCTTCCATGTATTAGGAGTAGGAGACAAGGAAGGGAAGAGAGAAGGGAAGGAAGGAGGGGGTGGCCCCTCCCCTGGTCCAATTCGGACTAGGCCATGGGGCGCGCCTGCCCTAGGCAGCCCTCTCTCAGCAGGCCCAATAAGGCCCAATACTTCTCCCCGGCGAATTCTCGTAACTCTCCAGATCTAAAAATACCCAATCACTGAACCTTTCCGAACTCCGAATATAGTCGTCCAATATATCGATCTTTACGCCTCGACCATTTCGAGACTCCTCGTCATGTCCCCGATCTCATCCGGGACTCGAACTCCTTCAGTACATCAAAACTCATAAACTCATAATATAACCGCCATCGAAACCTTGTTGCGGACCCTACGGGTTCGAGAACTATGTAGACATGACCTAGAACTATTCTCGGTCAATAACCAATAGCGGGACCTGGATGCCCATATCGCTCCTACATATTCTACGAAGATCTTTATCGGTCAAACCGCATAACAACATACGTTGTTCCCTTTGTCATCGGTATGTTACTTGCTCGAGATTCGATCGTCGGTATCCAATACCTAGTTCAATCTCGCCACCGCAAGTCTCTTTACTGCTCAGAATGCATCATCCCGTAACCAACTCATTGGTCACATTGCTTGTAAGGCTTATAATGATGTGCATTACCGAGAGGGCCCAGAGATACCTCTCCGACAATCGGAGTGACAAAACCTAATCTCAAATATGCCAACTCAACATGTACCTTCGGAGACACCTGTAGTAATTCTTTATAATCACCCAGTTACGCCAGGATGTTTGGTAGTACCCAAAGTGTTCCTCCGTAAACGGAGTTGCATAATCTCATAGTTACAGAACATGTATAAGTCATGAAGAAAGCAATAGCAACATACTAAACGATCAAGTGCTAAGCTAACGGAATGGGTCAAGTCAATCACATCATTCTCCTAATGATGTGATCCCGTTAATCAAATGACAACACTTTTGTCCATGGCTAGGAAACATAACCATCTCTCGATAAACGAGCTAGTCAAGTAGAGGCATACTAGTGACACTATGTTTGTCTATGTATTCACACATGTATTATGTTTCCGGTTAATACAATTCTAGCATGAATAATAAACATTTATCATGAAATAAGGAAATAAATAATAACTTTATTATTGCCTCTAGGGCATATTTCCTTCAAAGATGAGTATACCGTTATGTCATTTGGTCCGACTAACGCCATGACCTATTTTATGAACATGACGAACAAGGTGTTTATGGAGTTTTTGGATAAGTTCGTCGTGGTGTTCATTGATGATATTTTGGTGTACTCGAAGAATGAAGAGGAACATAAGGAGCACTTGCGTTTGGTACTCGAGAAGCTCGAGAGAACATCAGCTATCGCCAAGCTCAGCAAGTGTGAGTTTTGGTTGAAGGAAGTTGGATTTCTCGGACATGTTATATCCGGAGAAGGTATCGCGATGAGACCGACTAAAGTTGTCCTTTGTGACAAAGCGGGAAGCACCAACAACAGTTGGAGAAATCCGGAGTTTCCTTGGACTCGCAGGATACTACGGAGATTCATTGAAAATTTCTCGAAGATTGCGAAGCCTATGACCGAATTGTTGAAGAAGGATACTAAGTTCATTTGGGTGAGGAGTGTGAGGCTAGTTTCCAAGAGTTGAAGAAACCTTTGGTTACCTCACCGTATTAATTCTGCCAGATCGGACCAAGGATTATGAAGTGTATTGCAGCGCTTCACGTCGAGGACTTGGAGTAGTGCTTATGCAGGAGGGAAGAGTTGTTTCAGTATGCTTCACGACAGCTTAAGCCTCATGGATTGAATTATGCTACTCATGATTTGGAGTTAGCAGCTATAATGCCTTGCTGAAAACTTGGAGACATTTCCTCATTGCAACCATTGTGAGGTGTACACGGATCACAAGAGTTTGAAGTTCATCTTCACGCAAAAGGAGTTAAATCTCGGCAGAGGAGATGGTTGGAGCTTATTAAGGATTATGATATGAGATTGCATTATCACCGGGAAGGCTAACGTTGTAGCAGACGCATTGAGCCGCAAGAGCCATGTCAACACACTAATGACGGAGGAATACCCAAGGAGTTAGCCAAGGACCTTCATGAGCTATGTTTGGAAATAGTTCCGAGAGGCCGAGCAGCATTGGAGATTGATCTACTTTGATGGATAAAATCGAGAAGCTCAAAAGGCAGAAAAGGAAGTTGCTTCCATTTAGGAAAGGATGAGCAAGGGAAAGGCTAAAGGATTTCGTGAGGATGAGCACGATACCTTATGGTTTGAGGACCGTGTTTATGTGCCCAATGACCGGAGATCGGGAAGTTGATTACGCAAGAGGCACACGATTCACCATATTCGATTCACCCGGAAATACCAAGATGTATTTGGATTTGAAGGAAACTTTCGGTGGACGGAATGAAGAAGGATATTGCGAGTATGTAGCAGTTTGTGATGTATGTCGAGGGTGAAAGCAGAACATCAGAAGCCAGCAGGATTATTACAGCCATTGCCTATACCCGAATGGAAGTGGGATAAACTAGGCATGGATTTCATCACGGGATTGCCCAGGACCCGCTCAGGCTATGACTCGATTTGGGTTGTAGTCGATCGTTTTTAAAGTAGCTCATTTCATCCTAGTAAAGACTACCTACAGCAGTGCCAAATTGGCTAAGATATACATGACAAGGATTGTATGTTTGCATGGAGTTCCGAGGAGTATCATATCAGATAGAGGAACCCAATTCACCTCAAAGTTCTGGAAGCAGTTGCACGAAACATTGGGAACCAGGCTGGAGTTTAGCACAACATTCCACCCACAGACAGATGGATAGACCGAGAGAGTCAATCAGATTTTGGAGGATATGCTTCGAGCTTGTGTTTTGGATTATGGATCAAGTTGGGATGACAACTTGCCATATGCGGAGTTTTCTTACAACAACGATTATCGGTCTAGTTTGAAGATGGCCCCTTCGAAGCCACAGTATGGAAGGAGGTGCAGAACCCGTTGTTGTGGGATGAAGTAGGAGATCACCGATTGTTTGGACGGATTTGATTAAGGAGTCGAACATAAGGTAAAGTTGATCATGACAGTCTCAAGGTAGCTCACCAAGGCGAGAAGAGCTATGCGGATTCAAAACGCAAGGGCGAGAATATGAAGTCGGAGACATAGTTTATCTTGAGTATCTCCACTTGAGGAGTTAAACGTTTTGGAGTTAAAGGAATGTTAGCGCCACGTTTTGTAGGGCCATACAAAGTTCTGGAACGCATGGGAGAATGGCGTACAAGTTGGAATTACGAGGGATTGTCGGGAGTTCACGATGTGTTCCATGTTTCACATTGAAGAAGTGTCACGCAGAGATGGCTGATATACCACTAAGAGATCTGATGCCTCTGGAAGCGATTGGTTGAAAGATGATTTGACCTATGAAGAGAAACCAATTAAGATTCGGAATATGCCGGCCGAGTTACCCTTGATAAGGTTATCAAGTTTTGCAAAGTTTAGTGGAGCCACCACACCGAGGAGGAAGCCACATGGGAGCGAGAGGAAGATCTCCTCAAGGCCCACCCTCACCTATTTGTTAGTTAACCCGAATCTCGAGGTGAGATTCATCTTAAGAGGTAGGTTTGTAACATCCCAAATTTTCAATTTGGAATGTTATACATAGATCATCATTGCATATCATATTTTGTTGCATTGTTGACTCGATCCTAGAAATTCTACGCAACTCAAGGACCCACGGAGAGAGTTGGGGATTTCGTTATTTTCTTATTTGGGGTTTTCTCAAATTTTGAAAATAGGATCATTGATTTTATTTATTTTATCTTCAATTATTTCTACTACCAAAATTTCAGAGAGGGAATAAAATGACTTTCCCAAAATAAAGAAATGATGAAGATTTAATAAAAAATCAAATAAGATTTATTTTGGAGTTTTTAGCCTTTTATTTGAATTTAGGAAAAATGCCGTTTTCAAAATTTGCATTTAGGCCCCAAATAAATGTTCATCTTGTCCGGCTTGATTTTATAAGCCGGGAAAGTTTATTCGGGATTTTGGAGTCCGTTTAGTATTTCTTTTTATTTTTCTTCTGCTGAATTATTTAAAAAACGCGAATGACCATGCCCGAGCGAGACTCCGCTTGGGCGCACTATATAAGCGCAGCCTGGCGCCCCAGGCCCCACCGCCGCCACTGCCAGCCCGCGCCCGCCGCCAGCCCCCCGCACCCAAACCCTAACCCTAGCCGCCGCCGCCGCCGCCGCCGCCGCCTCGCCGCCCGAACGCCGCCGCCGCCTCGCCGACCCGCCGCCGAGGTTCGCCGCCGCCTCGATTTCGCGCCGTTTTTAGAAAACCGGCGGTTTTCTTCGGTTTTTCGTTAGATCGTTTTTTCGGTTCGGTTATTTAGCGGCGTTCGCTGGTTCGTTCGTTTTAACAAGCGTGTTCGTCAGATTAGTTTAGTTAACGAACGTTCGTTCGATTAACCCATTCGTCGTTTTCTTTTCTCGGATTTAATCCGCGATTTTTCGATCGCGATTCTGATCCGATTTTCGTTTTAGTTTAACTTTTCGCTCGTTTACGAATCAGGCGATTCAAGCGCTGGAGTTTAATCTCGAAACCCTCTTTCCGAATAATCAACTTAAACAAGTTTTGCTTCTGTAAAAATTTGACTTAGATCAGATTAGTAAAACGAAGTTGTTTTCTTTCGCCGTTTGACTTTCGTTGCTTTGTTTGATTTGATTCTTTTTGCAAACCGGAGTTATTGAGTTGAACATTCTGGTTAGATCTTTTGTTTGAGTTTTACCTATGCATTAGATGAGTATTTATTGTATGCTTGTTTGTTTGTCTGCGATAGAACACCGAGTCGCCGCTTTGTTACTTGAATCTCTAGGTTTAGCGGATCATCGACAAGGCAAGTAACACTTTGATCATACCTTTTCTACTGCCCAGTTTTATGCATTAGATCAATCCTCAAACATTGCATGATTAGGATCTAATTCAATTGTGGGTTATGGGAAGTAGATGAGGTAGTACCTATTACTGTTTTATTATCAAACCTTTGGGAGTTACTTCTCGTTTGCTTATTATGCCATGCTATGCTAGTAGGCGTGGATTGGGAGAGTGTATCCATGACGGATGTGAGTTTGTTAATTTAATGGTTGATTTAAGGTGGCAACTTAAACACACATCTGGGTGGATTGAGGCACTGGTTTCTATCGGGACTTGCTGTTTTTCTTCGGACCGCCACCTGGGCTCAAAGGGATCATAAGATTATTCATGCTAGAATCTTCTATGTGCAGCCACATGCTATTATGGGCTCTAGCATAGTTGACTAAGTCGTGCGAACTCTTACTGAGGTAGACTAGCAAATGTAGGGGATGTAGGTTGGTACGGTCTACCCTATCGTAAGGTGCAAGCGCTTACGAAAGACTATGTCTCGGTCATCCGTTTCTCAAACACCATGTAGTGCGAGAAACCAAGCGGAGGAGATCGAGTCTTGTGGGGAAAAGTGCACAAAACTCTGCAGAGTGTATAAACTAATCATGATTAGCCGTGTCCCCGGTTATGGACATCTTGAGTATCTAGTACTTGGATATCATGTGAATCTCATCATGTTACTTCTAAATTAATATTGTTGGGAAGTTAATGAGTACTTTTATTTGGGATTGAGAATCTTGTCGACCATTCTCAATGTTTAACAACCACCATGATAGTTAAATAAATTTATTCCTTTGCAGTAGGGAAAAATTGGCTTTATCTGGCTGTAACCACATAGCTTTTCCACCAGCCATATATGCATGTAGTATAGTTTATTCCAATGTTATTCTCTATGTGTTACATTGCGGCATATTCCATGTCTTGACCCATTTTCGGCTGCAACGTTTCATGTTGCGAGACTTTTCGAACAACAGTAAGATGCTTTTAGGTCGTGGTTCTATACTCGATGATGCCGTTGGAGTTGATGGACACGCTTATCTTCCAAGTCTTCCGCTGTTATCGTATTTAGATGGCCTTATGCCATATTTATTTCAATAAGTTCTCTTTGAGATATTCGATGTAATAAGTGTGTGATTGCTACTCTGTTATAAATCCTCCAAGTCTTGTGTGGTGTCGGCATTCTTGATCCAGGATGACACTAAGCACCGAGATCGGTGTTTGAGGTCCGGTCGCCACACCGCTGATCCTTTGCTCTCCCGTATTGATCAAATCATTGATGCTACGGCGGGTTGCGCAGCGTTGAGCTTTTGGATGCTTAGTCGGTTATCGTTAGATCAAAATGGCGATTAAGGACTAGGAGAAGACCGCTTTCATCACTCCGTTTGGAGCCTTCATTATATATCTATGCCATTTGGGCTCAAGAGTGCTCAGCGACTTATCGTGATGTGTCTGTAACTGTCTCCATGATCAAATTAGGCGCAATGTTCATGCTTATGTGGATGACATCGTGGTAAAGTCTAGAGAGAAGGAAACCTTGATATCGACTTGAAAGAGACCTTTGATAATCTCCGGTTTTATAAGATGATGCTTAACCTGGCCAAGTGTGTATTTGGTGTACTGCAGCAAGCTCTTGGGCTTTCGGTCTCAAACAGAGGCATTGAAGCTAATCCGGAGAAGCAAGGCAATTACCTCTCTGGCTAAACCGGCGTGCATCAATGATGTTCAGCGATTGGCGGGTCGTGTTGCAGCTTTAAGAGCGGTTCATAAGCGGTTAGGTGAGAAGGCCCTACCGCTGTGTCGGATGATGAAGAAAAGCGAACACTTTTTTCTCGGGTGATGCTACGATCTGCCTTTGAAGATTTAAAAGAGCAGTTATGCGAGCCACGGTCCTTGCGACTCCCATTGATAAAGAGCCGTTGCTGTTATATGTGGCTGCTAATTCACGAGCCGTCGGTGTTGCCATCGTGGTGGGCGTAAGGAGGCGAGCAACGAGCATCTGGTTCAACGGCGGTTTACTACATCGGTGAGGTGCTCATTGAGTCTAAACAAAGGTATCCACATTGGAAGAAACTTGTCTATGGAGTGTTTATGGCAAGCCGGCAGCTGAAGCGATATTTCCAAAGTCATCCTATAAGCGTGGTAAGTTACGCCCTTGGGAGACATCATCTAGAATAGGGAGGCCACGGGACGAGTTGCCAAGTGGGCTATTGAGCTTGGGCCTCATGGTTTGAAGTCCATGCCACGTCATTGCTATTAAGTCTTAAGCCTTGGTGGACTTTATCAATGATTGGACAGAGTTGCGAGCACGTGAGGAGAAGCGGATAACACATATTGGACTATTCACTTTGATGGGTCCATGCGGTTAGAAGGCTCGGGGCTGGAGGATTTTAACTTCCCCTCGAGGTGACGAATTTTGTTATGTGCTCCGGCTTATGTTTCCTTGTACTAACAATGCAGCTGAGTCTGAGGCCTTGCTCCATGGTCTCCGGATGGCCAAAGAGATGAATTTGAGCGGGTATGGTGCTTGGGCAATTCAGATGTCGTGGCCCAACAGTGTCAGTGTGGGATTCAAGGATCCCTTATGGCGGCTTATCATCGTGAAGTAGACGCTGTGGCTGGGCACTTCAAAGGTTATCAAGTGGAGCACATTGATCGAAGGAAGAATGAGGCGGTGATGCTTTAAGCGGTTGGGATCTCAGCGTAAGCGGTGCCGCCTAACACCTTTCTCGGCGTTTTGCATAATCATACATCAAGGTACCTACAGAGGAAGAACTAGCGATGCGGGACCGGAGGCACAACTGGTGGCAGCCCTTCACGTTATCCCGTATTGGACAATGCCGTACTTGGCCTATATGACCGGGGAGTTGCACGAGGATGAGACCTTGGCGAGACAAATCATCGGCGGTCCAAATCTATGACGATTGTTCATGGCGAGTTACATCACCGAAGTGTCCATGGGCGTTTCAACGTTGTGTGTCACTGTGGAGGGTCGGGAGATGCCGTGAGATCCATGAAGGAGATTGTGGTCATCATGCGGTTCAAAATCTCTTGTGGCCAAGGCTTTCCGTCATGGTTTCTATTGGCTGACGGCTCATGCTGATGCGGAGGATCTAGTCAGCAAATGTGACGGATGTCAAAAATTCTCACGACGAGCTCATGTGCCGGCTCAAGAGTTGAGGATGATTCCAATTACTTGGCCGTTCGCAGTCTGGGGGCTTGACATGGTTGGACCTTTCAAGAGGTCTAAGGATAAAAAGACACACCTCCCGGTGGCAGTGGATAAGTTTACAAAGTGGGTTGAGGCAGAGCCGGTCAGTAAGTGTGATGCAGCCCGACGGTTCAGTTCATGAAAAGGTGATCTTTTGTTTTGGTTTTCCACACAACATCATAAGCGATAATGGCACTAATCTCTCCAAGGGTGCCATGGAAGAATTCTATCAACGAGAACATATCCGGCTTGATGTTTCGGCTGTTGCTCATCCTCAATCCAATGGTCAAGCAGAAAGAGCTAATCAAGAGATCCTGAAGGGTATCAAACCCAGGCTCTTGGTCCCCTTGCAGCGGAATCCGGGTTGTTGGGTGGAGGAGTTACCCTCTGTACTGTGGAGCATCAACACTACGCCTAATAGATCTCTGAGTTACACACCTTTCTTCATGGTATACGGAGCAGAGGCAGTCCTGCCAAGTGACATCCGCACGATTCACCCTGTGTGGCGGCTTACATTGAGGCTGATAATGAAAGCGCTTCGTCGGGATGCACTTGACTTGTTGGATGAGGGCGAGACTTGGCAATAGCCCGCTCGGCGATTTACCGGCAAGACTGCGCCGCTATTATAACGCCCGGATTCGATCGCCCGGTGTGTCGCGATTATTCGCCGTCGTTGCCATGTCATTTGCTTGTGTGTTGCACTTTGCTGTGTCATCATTTGCATTTATCATGTCATCATGTGCATTTCATTTTGCATACGTGTCCGTCTCATGCATCGAGCCTTTTTCCCGTTGTCCGTTTTGCAATCCGGCGCTCCTATGTCATCCGGCGTTCCCTTTTGGCGTCTTCTCAGTGCGGGTGTTAAACTTTCTCGGAATGGCCCGAGGTTTGCCAAGCGGCCTTGGTATAGCACCGTGAACCGCTGTCAAGTTTCGTGCCATTTGGAGGTCGTTTGGTACTCAACGGTTAACAAGGGTAACCGTAAAGCCCTCTTTGTGTGCAGCCCAACACCCCTTTCAAAGTGGCCCAAAACCCATCTAACTCCCTCCATGCTCTCGGTCGTTCGATCACGATCGCGTGGCCAAAACCGCTCCTCATTTGGACTCTCCTAACTACCTCTACCTATAAATAAGCCTCCCCCTCCGAATTTTAGCGGTGCAAACCCTAGCCTTCTTCCTCTCGCGCCCGGACATTTTCCTGCCGCCCGACGGACATGTCCGCCGCCTCCCGAACCAACCCCGTCGCGCCACGTGGCCTGCGTAGCCGCCCAGCGCCGCCCGGCCGCCGTGGTTCATTGGGACCCGCCCGGCCCGCGCGCCCGCCGCCGCTTCGCCGCCTTGAGCCCGGCAGCCCCCCGCCGCCGCCCGTCCGGCCTCGCCCGGCCTCCGCCCGCCTCCTCGCCCGCTGGCGGTCGCGCCCGCCCGCAGCGGCGGCGCGCCGCCCAGCGCCTCCGCCCGGCGACCGCCGCCGCTCCTCCCGGCAGCTCAACGAAAGCAGCGCCGCCCGCGCCTCTCCACCCGCCCGGCGCTGGTCGCCTCCGGTCGCCGCCGCTGCGCCCGCCGCCGCCCAAGCCCCTCGCCCGGTGCGCGCCTCCTCCCGTGCAGCCCGCCGTCGCCGGTGCCTCCGCTGCCTCCGCCGCTGAAGCCTCTCGCCCGGCGAATCCCGGCGGGAAGGTCCCGCCGGCGGAACCAGCGCCTCCTCGGTGTCCGGGCTGGATCCGCCGCCGCCGGGTCTGCCCGACCCGATCCGCTCTGCCTGATCCGATCCGCTCCGCCCGTTGACTTTGTCTCCGGAGGTGAAATTCGTCTAAGTCCCGAAATCATATCATAATCATGCCATGTTCATGCCATCACATCTCTGCATCCGTAGCTCCGTTTTGCGCGTATGATATGTCAAATTGTTCGTCTCAACGAGAACTTCATTTCATTCCATTGCATCATTTTCATTTGAGCTCATCTTGATGCCTGAAATGCTATTGGAAGAGTGCATGTTGATGTTAATCTGCTGAAACTGTTATAACTTGCTCATTTATCATTTTTGCCATGTTTGATGTGTGCATCCTATGAGGTTGATGTCTACATGAATGTTGATCTATGCCATGCCATCTTTCCAGGGTTGCCAACCATGTATTTTTGTGAGTTGTGTGCTGAGTGTATCAAGCTTGCTAAGTAGGGTAGTTCTTTGTTCTTTGTTTTGCTTGACAGATTACATTATATTTTGTTGCTATGTTAACATGCTTCTACTAATCATTCTATGCATAATATGGAGATGTCCTATAAACATGTTTAGATCTACATGTCTTGCTCTATCCATTCATGCCCTTGGTTACGATTATAGCCTGCTGGAACATGTTGTAATCTTGCTCTAAATTTGCTTGAAAATGTTCTTTGTCAACTGTTAACATTAAGTTCACTTGTTCCCATGTGTTTTGCTAGTGATCCATGCACCCTATGACCTTGCTATTTCCATGATTAGCTTCATAAACATGCCTTCTTACTGTTGGTTGCCTTGCCATGCCATGTATTGCTCTGTGGTGAGTGGTTCAATCTCACGAACATGCCTACTTATTGTTGTTCTGCCATGTTTGAATCAGTAATATAACTTGCCATGTTTACATGGGTGCCATCATATTTTCTATGCCTTTTTGGCTCATGGTCAGTAAGGGACTTTTGATCTATGCTATTAGTAGATTCATGCCATTCCTTTGTTTGCCATGATAGCTTCATGTAACATGTTGTTTGATAGCTCTAAACATTGCAACTTTGATGTTATTTACGCTAAAGTCTGAAACTGTTATTATTTGCAATATCTCCATGTCATTTTGAGCATGTTCTAGTTGTTTCGGAGATAGCTCAGTGTTCATGTTTTGTTATGCTTTACCAGTACTTCATGCCCATGCCTTTTGTTCTTATGTTGGGGTGATGTAGCTTATTGTTTTGATGCTTGCAAGATGCCTAGTTCTTTGTTATGGATGATTGTTCTATGACTTGTATAGTGTGCATGTGTTGCACCGTTGCTCGCTTTTGAGTGTGTTCTATATGAAACTTGCTTGTTTTTGCATGTAGTTTCATATTATCATGTTGCATCCTTGTTTTGGTGTGTTTGCTTGATGTTTGTTTGCATTTTGCATCAATGCCATGTTTAACTTGTTTTGCTCATATCTTCTAGACCGTAGCTCGAATCTAATGAACTTTATATGTAACTTGACTAGAATTTCATGTAGATCATCTTGGTGCATCTTAACTTGCTGTTTAACAACTTGAACATAAGGTTTATTCAGTTCTGGACCAATTTCGAAATTTGCATATGAGGACTTACGGAATTGTTATATGTTGTTCCGGCCTCATTTAAACTTGCCTTGATGTGTTGTTCTTGTTTGCATCATCTCTTGCCATGAGTAGCTTCATGTAGCTTGGTCATGCATCATGCTTGTTGTCGTCATGTCTTGTCATGTGTGGTGTGTTTACCTATGTTGTGTGCTTCTTCTCGTTAGTTCCGTTTCGTTGCGATCGTGAGGATTCGTTCATCTATGCTTGGTTCGTCTTCGTGGCTTCTTCTTCTTCATGGACTCGTTCTTCTTCGTAGCGGGATTTCAGGCAAGATGACCGCTACCTGGATCTCACTACTATCATTGCTATGCTAGTTGTTTCGTTCTATCGCTATGCTGCGCTACCTATCACTGTTTATCAAGCCATCCCATATTGCCATGAACCTCTAACCTTTGACACCATTCCTAGCAAACCATTGATTGGCTATGTTACCACTTTGCTCAGCCCTCTTATAGCATTGCTAGTTGCAAGTGAAGTTGAAGATTTCTCCATGGTGGACATGATTTTGGTTGGGATATCACAATATCTCTTTTATATTATTAATGCATCTATATACTTGGTAAAGGGTGGAAGGCTCGGCCTTATGCCTGGTGTTTTGTTCCACTCTTGCCGCCCTAGTTTCCGTCATACGGTATTATGTTCCCGGATTTTGCGTTCCTTACGCGGTCGGGTGATTTATGGGACCCCCTGACAGTTCGCTTTGAATAAAACTCCTCCGGCAAGGCCCAACGTTGGTTTTACCATTTGCTTCACCACCACCTACTTTTCCCTTGGGAGTAATTAACCCAAGGGTCATCTTTATTATAGCCCCGGGCCAATGCTTGTCTAAGTGTTGGTCCAAACCGAGCCACTTGCGGTGCCGCCCCTAGGCAACTTGGGGTATCGTCGGTTGCCGTCGTCTTGCTCATCCGGTCGTGGCCTCGAGGCGAGATATCTGTGGCTACTATCGGGATGTCGGCACGCCGGGAGGTCTTGCTGGTCTTGTTTTACCATTGTCGAAATGTCTTGTAAACCGGGATTCCGAGACTGATCGGGTCTTCTGGGAGAAGGTCTATTCCTTCGTTGATCGCGAGAGCTTGTCATGGGTTAAGTTGGGACACCCTGCAGGGTTTAAACTTTTGAGAGCCATGCCAGCGGTTATGTGGCAGATGGGAATTTGTTAATGTCGGTTGTAGATAACTTGACACGGATCCGAACTAAAGCGCATCAACGTGTGTGTAGCCGTGATGGTCTCTTCTCGGAGTCCGGAAGTGAACACGGTTTACGTGTTATGTTTGGCGTAAGTAGGTGTTCAGGATCACCTCTTGATCATTGCTAGCTTCACGACCGTTCCTTTGTTTCTCTTCTCGCTCTCATTTTTGTATGTTAGCCACCATACTTGCTTAGTCGCTGCTGCAACCTCACCACTTTACCCCTTCCTTTCCCATTAAGCTTTGCTAGTCTTGATACCCATGGTAATGGGATTGCTGAGTCCTCGTGGCTCACTGATTACTACAACAACAGATTGCGGTACAGGTTTTGCGATGATCTGACGCGAGAGCGATGCTTGCTTGCGTTGAGTTCTTCTTCGCTTCTTCGATCGGGGATAGGTTCGGTCGGCACTGGGCTAGCAGAGGTGGATATTGTTTGAGTTTTGTTTATGATTCATCCGTAGTCGGATGTTGATCTCTTAATATGATGATGTTGTATTCGTGTGGCATTGTGTGCCTCTTGTATGTATCCCCATCTATTATGTAATGTTGATGTAATGATATCCACCTTGCAAAGCGTCTCAATATCGGGTCTATCATTGGTGGGACCTTGAGTTCCTTTTGGATAGGGTCGCATATTAGGCGTGTTCAAGTTGGTATCGAGCCTCGACCGACCCTATGAGCCCCCTTAATTGATCGTGTAGTTTGGCGTCGTTGAGTCTAGAAGAAAACTATTTTGAGTCTAGTTATATCGAGAGTAGGAATTCTTTTTACTCCTCAGCTCCTTAAATCGCTCTGGTGAGGAATCTTGGCGTAGGTGTTTTGGATTACTCCTCTTCCCTTCAAATTTTCCTTAGGGTCACACAGTTGGTTTTCGATCGTTGTTCCTCAGCTCTTTTATCCGGTGCATTTCTCGTCAAGTCGACTCGAGCCTCTTCATCTTTGCCAAGATCATTCCTCGGCTCTTTTCGATCGATGTTGTTTCCTGTCCGAAGTTGTCCTTGTTTTTCCCACCGCCCACCCCTTTTTCATCTCGGAACCGGAGTCCCTAATCAGTATCCATCCTACTCGTGTGAAGTCTTTGTTTTCTTTCCTCAATGATTTCAACGGTGTTTTCTTTTCAAGTTATTCATCGGTTCCCCCTTCCAAGTTGTCTTTGTTTTCCGCCCTCCACCCTCTTCTTCCCGGAGTCGACTCTCTCTCGACCATCTATTTCATTCGTGTGGAGCCTCTTGAGTCTTCCTCAATTATTTCAACGGTGAATTCTCGTCTCGTTCGTCATTCTTCACTCTTTTCTTCTCCGGTGGACTCAATTTAAGTTTTTCGGGTTGATCATATTCTTTCTCTCGGCTCAAGTATTTCCCTTTGCTCGTTAGCCTCTCGCCATTTTATCATACGGAGTATGATGCACCGGAACAATTCAAATATTTCAATCATCCCGGTGTATCATCTATCATCCAACATCCTTTCCAACAGTGTTTTCTTTTAGTGGGCCCTAACCCACAGGTCTTTTCGAGGATCTTACGACTCTTCTAATTCTCCGGAGTTATTCTCAAATTCTTTTCAAAGTGTGACGAAGAATGGATTCCATCAGTCACATGTCTTCTCCAAGATCGTTTTCAAAATCATTTCATCGTCGGCTCAACCTCTTTGCTTTTCATTCTTCGGAGTGTCTCAACAATTCATGGTGATGTTTCTCCTCGTCATTCTCAGCTTTGAAGATCGAAGAAGAGTTTTTCCTCTAAATCTTGTCCGTTCTCCGGAGATTCGCGGTGCTAGCTCGATGTTATCCTATCAAATCGTTTCAAGTCATGCAAATTCTTTTCATCCATCTGGAGCATTTCAGGAGTTGCTTTCTCTCTCGATCATCCGGAGGTCATTTTTTGGAAGATTTCTTCATTCTAAGTTTTCAGATTTGTTCTCCAATTGTTCTATATCCGTGCCCTTTCGTTCATCTCAATATTCTTCCGATTGCTTCGTTCAAGTATTCTTCAATCAGTTCGCGATCTCTTAGTTCTTTTGCATATAAATCCCCTCAAGCTTATTTTGGTTATTCTAATTCTTCTGGCGATTCATTCCTTTTCATCAGTCATTTCGAATTCTTACGGTGGTTCTTTCAGATTCTTTTCCTTGTTTATCATATTAATCCATTCGTTCATTTCAATCCTACGGTGGTTCATGAAGACCTTCTCAAGTTTGTGATATGTCACTTCTCAATCCTTTTCTTGGAGTTTGTTCTTGATGAATAAATTCTATTTCCAAGTGTTTTCATCTTTTCTTTTTGAGTCAAATTTTCCTCGGTCATTTAAATCGGAACCTCCATCTAAATCATCGCAAGGCTCATCTTATTCTTTCATCCTTCATTCTATCGCATCATCCTTTTTGTCACGGAGTTCTTCATGGTGGTTCTTCATGAGATAATTCTTTACGCAAGAGTTCGTCAAGTATCATTCCATCGTCTCTAGTTCGTGTTCTATTCCTCCATGTTTAGTCGGAGTGCTGCCTAAATCCTTTCAGTCTTATTCGTTTCCTATCTCGTTCTAACGGGAGTGTTTTCATAGTCTATCCGATTCCGTGAGCTTTCCATTCTTGTCATTCTCGTCATTTCCCTCTTCTTCTCGAGTGCTCTCGATTCTTCGTTTCTTCTCTTGAGTTCTTGTTTCATCTCATTCCCTTTTCCCTTCTGTTTGGTCCTAAGATCTGGGGCGAGATCTCTTGTTAGTGGAGGAGTGTTATGCGCCCGGATTCGATCGCCAGTGATTGCCGATTATTCGCCGTCGTTGCCATGTCATTTGCTTGCGTGTTGCACTTTGCCATGTCATCATTTGCATTTTATCATGTCATCATGTGCATTTCATTTTGCATACGTGTCCGTCTCATGCATCCGAGCCTTTTCCCGTTGTCCGTTTTGCACTCCGGCGCTCCTATGTCATCCGGCGTTCCTTTTGACCTCTTCGTAGTGCGGGTGTTAAACTTTCTCGAGAATGGCACGAGGTTTGCGAAGCGGCCTTGGTATAGCACCGGTGAACCGCTGTCAAGTTCGTGCCATTTGGAGGTCGTTTGGTACTCAACGGTTAACGGGTAACCGTAAAGCCCTCTTTGTGTGCAGCCCAACACCCTTTCAAAGTGGCCCAAAACCCATCTAACTCCCTCCATGCTCTCGGACGTTCGATCACGATCGCGTGGCAAAACCGCTCCTCATTTGGACTCTCCTAGCTCCCTCTACCTATAAATAAGCCTCCCCCTCCGAATTTTCGCGGTGCAAACCCTAGCCTTCTTCCTCTCGCGCCGCGGACATTTTCCCGCCGCCGACGGACATGTCCGCCGCCTCCCGAACCAACCCGTCGCGCCACGTGGCCTGCGCCGCCGCCGCGCCGCCGCCCTGCCGCGCTGACCCGCTGCATGACCCGCCCGGCCCGCGCGCCCGCCGCCGCTTCGCCCGCGCCCGGCCAGCCGCCCAGCGCCGCCGCCCGTCCCAGCCTCGCCGGCCTCCGCCCGCCTCCTCGCGCCGCCCGGCGATCGCGCCCGCCAGCGCCAGCAACCGCGCCGCCCAGCGCCTCCGCCCGGCGACCGCCGCCGCTCCTCCCGGCAGCTCCGCCCGGCAGCGCCGCCGCCAGCGCCTCTCCACCGCCGGCGCTGGTCGCCTCCGGTCGCCGCCCGCGCTGCGCCGGCCGCCGCCAAGCCCCTCGCCGGTGCGCGCCTCCTCCCGTGCAACCCGGCGTCGCCGGTGCCTCCGCTGCCTCCGCCGCGAAGCCTCTCGCCGCCGGCGAATCCCGGCGAGAAGGTCCCCGCCGGCGGAACCAGCGCCTCCTCGGCGTCCGGGCGGATCCCGCCGCCGCCGGGTCCGCCCGACCCGATCCGCTCTGCCCGACCCGATCCGCTCCGCCCGTTGACTTTGTCTCGGAGGTGAAATTCGTCTAAGTCCCGAAATCCTATCATAATCATGCCATGGTCATGCCATCACATCTCTGCATCCGTAGCTCCGTTTTGTGCGTATGATATGTCAAATTGTTCGTCTCAGCGGGTACTTCATTTCATTCCATTGCATCATTTTCATTTGAGCTCATCTTGATGCCGAAATCTTTGTTGGAAGAGTGCATGTTGATGTTAATCTGCTGAAAATGTTATGACTTGCTCATTTATCATTTTGCCATGTTTGATGTGTGCATCCTATGAGGTTGATATCTACATGAATGTTGATAAAGGGTGCCAACCATGTATTTTTGTGAGTTGTGTGCTGAGTGTATCAAGCTTGCTAAGTAGGGTAGTTCTTTGTTCTTTGTTTTGCTTGACAGATTCTGTTATATTTTGTTGCTATGTTAACTTGCTTCTACTAATCATTCTATGCATAAGCTGGAGATGTCCTATAAACATGTTTTGATCTACATGTCTTGCTCTATCCATTCATGCCCTTGGTTGCAATTATAGCCTGCTGGAACATGTTGTAATCTTGCTCTAAAGTTGGTTGAAAATGTTCTTTGTCAACTGTTAACATTAAGTTCACTTGTTCCCATGTGTTTTGCTAGTGATCCATGCACCCTATGACCTTGCTATTGCCATGCTTAGCTTCATAAACATGCCTTCTTACTGTTGGTTGCCTTGCCATGCCATGTATTGCTCTGTGGTGAGTGGTTCAAGCTCACGAACATGCCTACTTATTGTTGTTCCTGCCATGTTTGAATCTGTAATATAACTTGCCATGTTTACATGGGTGCCATCATATTTTCTATGCCTTTTTGGCTCATGGTCGATAAGGGACTTTTGATCGATGCTATTAGTAGATTCATGACATGCCTTTGTTTGCCATGATAGCTTCCTGTAACATGTTGTTTGATAGCTCTAAACATTGCAACTGATGTTATTTACGCTAAAGTCTGAAACTGTTATTATTTGCAATATCTCCATGTCATTTTGAGCATGTTCTAGTTGTTTCGGAGATAGCTCAGTGTTCATGTTTTGTTATGCTTTACCAGTACTTCATGCCCATGCCTTTTGTTCTTATGTTGGGGTGCTGTAGCTTATTGTTTTGATGCTTGCAAGATGCCTAGTTCTTTGTTATGGATGATTGTTGCTATGACTTGTATAGTGTGCATGTGTTGCACGGTGCTCCGTTTGAGTGTGTTCTATATGAAACTTGCTTGTTTTTGCATGTAGTTTCATATTATCATGTTGCATCCTTGTTTTAGTGTGTTTGCTTGATGTTTGGGTGCATTTTGCATTAATGCCATGTTTAACTTGTTTTGCTCATATCTTCTAGACCATAGCTCGAATCTAATGAACTATATATGTAACTTGACTAGAATTTCGTGTAGATCATCTTGGTGCATCTTAACTTGCTGTTTAACAACTTGAACATAAGGTTTATTCAGTTCTGGACCAATTTCGAAATTTGCATATGAGGACTTATCGAATTGTTATATGTTGTTCGGCCTCATTTAAACTTGCCTTGATGTGTTGTTCTTATGCATCATCTCTTGCCATGAGTAGCTTCATGTAGCTTGGTCATGCATCATGCTTGTTGTGCATCATGTCTTCATGTGTGGTGTGTTTACCTATGTTGTGTGCTTCTTCTCGTTAGTTCCGTTTCGTTGCGATCGTGAGGATTAGTTCGTTTATCGTGGTTCGTCTTCGTGGCTTCTTATTCTTCATGGACTCGTTCTTCCTCCTAGCGGGATTTCAGGCAAGATGACAGCTACGCTGGATATCACTACTATCATTGCTATGCTAGTTGTTTCGTTCTATCGCTATGCTGCACTACCTATCACCTGTTTATCAAGCCATCCCATATTGCCATGAACCTCTAACCTTTGACACCATTCCTAGCAAACCATTGATTGGCTATGTTACCGCTTTGCTCAGCCCTCTTATAGCATTGCTAGTTGCGGTGAAGTTGAAGATTTCTCCATGGTGGACAGGATTTTGGTTGGGATATCACAATATCTCTTTTATATTATTAATGCATCTATATACTTGGTAAAGGGTGGAAGGCTCGGCCAGATTTCCGAAGGCGACATTCGAGGGACACCGTTGCGAATGTTTACCGTCGGTCGGATCGTGTCACGTAACGGGTACTTTCTGTTTCCCGAGCCACGTTCGGCTGTTGGGTCAGAATTTCTCACGAGACGTACACGGGACCGGGCCAACACCTTCGTGATGGCATAACGACGGGACATCCGAGGCAACGTTGGGAAAGGATGGGCGTACGTGAACACGGGTGGTTTTCCTAAGAAAAACCACCCGTGTTCCGTACGCCCACCAGGAAGGACCCCTCCTCCCTACTATACCCGAGGGTTTTAGCCCCCATTGGGACCCCTGCCCTTAGTTTGTGAAGGAGGGGTACACTGTTTTGAAACGCTGCCGTGGCAGCGTTTTTTTGCCATGACACATGTTTTCGCTGCCATGGCACCGTTTCTTGACCATCATTAGCTAGTTTTGAGCCGGTTCGCATGGCGTATGGGTCATTTTTTCCCGGACCTCTCGTACCCGTTCACGGGTCCGTGTAAGGGTCCGTGTACGCGGCGTGTGCCACGTACATGGTTTTGCCCAGTTTTCCATGGCGCGCGTCCACTTCCGTTCACGACGGGCGTCGGCCAGTTTTTACCCGTGTCCACGTACAGCCCGTTCACGGCTCCGTGTAAGGGTCCGTGTACGTGGCGTGTGCCACGTACGTGGTTTTGCCCAGTTTTCCATGGCGCGCGTCCACTTCCGTCCACGACGGGACGTCGGCCAGTTTTTTCTCGTGTGCACGTACAGCCCGTTCACGGGTCCGTGTAAGGGTCCGTGTACGCGGCGTGAGCCACGTACGTGGTTTTGCCCAGTTTTCCATGGCGCGCGTCCACTTCCGTTCACGACGGGCGTCGGCCAGTTTTTTCCCGTGTCCACGTACAGCCCGTTCACGGGTCCGTGTAACGGTCCGTGTACGCGGCGTGTGCGTTGTACGTGGTTTTGCCCCGTTTTCCATGGCGCGCGTCCACTTCCGTCCACGACGGCCGTCGGCCAGTTTTTTCCCGTGTCCACGTACAGCCCGTTCACGGGTCCGTGTAACGGTCCGTGTACGTGGCGTGTGCCACGTACGTGGTTTTGCCCACTTTTCCATGGCGCGCGTCCACTTCCGTCCACGACGGCCGTCGGGCACTTTTTTCCCGTGTGCACGTACAGCCCGTTCACGGCTCCGTGTAAGGGTCCGTGTACGTGGCGTGTGCCACGTACGTGGTTTTGCCCAGTTTTCCATGGCGCGCGTCCACTTCCGTCCACGACGGGACGTCGGTCAGTTTTTTCCCGTGTGCACGTACAGCCCGTTCACGGGTCCGTGTAAGGGTCCGTGTACGCGGCGTGAGCCACGTACGTGGTTTTGCCCAGTTTTCCATGGCGCGCGTCCACTTCCGTTCACGACGGGCGTCGGCCAGTTTTTTCCCGTGTCCACGTACAGCCTGTTCACGGGTCCGTGTAACGGTCCGTGTACGCGGCGTGTGCGTTGTACGTGGTTTTGCCCCGTTTTCCATGGCGCGCGTCCACTTCCGTCCACGACGGCCGTCGGCCAGTTTTTTCCCGTGTCCACGTACAGCCCGTTCACGGGTCCGTGTAACGGTCCGTGTACGTGGCGTGTGCCACGTACGTGGTTTTGCCCACTTTTCCATGGCGCGCGTCCACTTCCGTCCACGACGGCCGTCGGGCACTTTTTTCCCGTGTGCACGTACAGCCCGTTCACGGCTCCGTGTAAGGGTCCGTGTACGTGGCGTGTGCCACGTACGTGGTTTTGCCCACTTTTCCATGGCGCGCGTCCACTTCCGTCCACGACGGCCGTCGGCCATTTTTTTCCCGTGTCCACGTACAGCCCGTTCACGGGTCCGTGTAAGGGTCCGTGTACGTGGCGTGTGACACGTACGTGGTTTTGCCTAGTTTTCCATGGCGCGCGTCCACTTCCGTCCACGACGGCCGTCGGCCACTTTTTTCCCGTGTCCACGTACAGCCCGTTCACGGCTCCGTGTCTGCAGTTCCGTGTCTGTGAGTGTGCCGCGTCTGCGGTTTTGCCCACTTTTCCATGGCGCGCGTCCACTTCCGTCCACGACGGACGTCGGGCACTTTTTTCCCGTGTGCACGTACAGCCCGTTCACGGCTCCGTGTAAGGGTCCGTGTACGTGGCGTGTGCCACGTACGTGGTTTTGCCCACTTTTCCATGGCGCGCGTCCACTTCCGTCCACGACGGCCGTCGGCCAGTTTTTTCCCGTGTCCACGTACACCCCGTTCACGGGTCCGTGTACGTGGCGTGTGCCACGTACGTGGTTTTGCCTAGTTTTCCATGGCGCGCGTCCACTTCCGTCCACGACGGCCGTCGGGCACTTTTTCCCGTGTCCACGTACAGCCCGTTCACGGCTCCGTGTAAGGGTCCGTGTACGGTTCCGTGTACGCGGAGTGTGCCACGTACGTGGTTTTGCCCACTTTTCCATGGCGCGCGTCCACTTCCGTCCACGACGGCCGTCGGCCACTTTTTTCCCGTGTCCACGTACAGCCCGTTCACGGGTCCGTGTAAGGGTCCGTGTACGCGGCGTGTGCCACGTACGTGGATTTGCCCACTTTTCCATGGCGCGCGTCCACTTTCGTCCACGACGGCCGTCGGCCAGTTTTTTCCCGTGTCCACGTACAGCCCGTTCACGGGTCCGTGTAAGGGTCCGTGTACGTGGCGTGTGCCACGTACGTGGTTTTGCCCAGTTTTCCATGGCGCGCGTCCACTTCCGTCCACGACGGCCGTCGGCCACTTTTTCCCGTGTCCACGTACAGCCCGTTCACGGCTCCGTGTAAGGTGGTTTGCCTAGTTTTCCATGGCGCGCGTCCACTTCCGTCCACGACGGCCGTCGGCCACTTTTTCCCGTGTCCACGTACAGCCCGTTCACGGGTCCGTGTAAGGGTTCGTGTACGTGGCGTGTGCCACGTACGTGGTTTTGCCCACTTTTCCATGGCGCTCGTCCACGTTCGTCCACGACTGTTTTCGGCCACTTTTTTCGCGTGTCCACGTTCAGCCCATTCACGGGTCCGTGTAAGGGTTCGTGTACGTGGCGTGTGCCACGTACGTGGTTTTGCCCACTTTTCCATGGCGCGCGTCCACTTCCGTCCACGACGGCCGTCGGCCACTTTTTCCCGTGTCCACGTACAGCCCGTTCACGGCTCCGTGTAAGGGTCCGTGTACGTGGCGTGTGCCACGTACGTGGTTTTGCCCACTTTTCCATGGCGCGTCCACTTCCGTCCACGACGGCCGTCGGCCAGTTTTTTCCCGTGTCCA